>JAFNEN010000166.1:0-600000 GCA_019343175.1 Oedothorax gibbosus
AAAGTATAACGAATTTTGTATGCAGCCTGTCAAATATGTTGACATTAATAATTGGTATCAAAATTGTTTTCAAAAGTAATACTCTTTTTTTTTATAAAAAAAATACTTAAGTCGAAATTTTCCAAATATGCTAAAAAAATTGGGATTTTCTAGATAAATATTTTTTATGAAACAACTACTGAAGATAAATCAAATTTGGATACCAATTCTTATATAAAACAGTTTAAAGTACATGAGGAAAAAATATTGGGTTAAAATATTTGTATTTAAAAGAGCCTTAGCATTTTAAAAAAGTTATTTTTTTTAAATAACTTAAAAATTAAAATAGTTTTTAAATTTTTTTTTTGTCATATATTGTTTTTAAATATAGGTTGAACTAATAAAACACCAATTTTATAGTGAATATGTCAAAATTAAAAAAAAATTGAAAGTGGTACCGTGTCCCCTTAAACTCTATGAGAACGACCTAATCGAAAAGTTGACATGAAATAAAAAAAAATATAAAGTTTTATGTATCTCACCAATTGAAGCATGTTGGAAGCCTGTGGCAGCCTTCCTTGTCTATTCGACTCCTGTCCATTGGCAACTTTGGCTCTCAGCTGATTGTGCTTGTTCAGGATTGTTTGTCGGGCGCTTTGGTTCACCCCACGCACTTGGGGAGAGCACTGACTGTAACACTGCAGAGCACACAGCAGGACACCGAATACAGTTAAGAGATTCATCATTGTATTCAAGTGTTGTACCATTCATGGATTCGATCTGTATTTATCTAAACGAGATTGCGACACATCCGGTGCGAAAATAAAGCATTGTCAGCGTGTATACCTAAGATGGGTTTCGAAAAGTCATTTCATTACACGACAAAAAGAAGTGACGCAATTTTTTTTGGTTCACTTATCACTGGCGGATTTTTAATTATCTTATCTTGGGATTTGGCAAAAAAGGCAAGGTAAGGTGATACTACGAATTAAGATATGGGTATCCAAACTAAGGTTTTTTTTCAGCTTACGCTTGCCACAACTAAGAATAAATTAGAACATATTAAATTTTTGCAAAAAGTTAAGAAATAAGACATTTGAATATTATTTGAGTTTAGGAATTTTCCAATTTTATTTATGTTGTTTTAACACTTGTTCATAAAACCTTGTTTAGATAAGAATGCACGAAGATCAAACTTTGTGTAAAGTTTTATATTAAAAAAATGTAAAAATGATATATATTTTAATTTTTAAACTATTAAAATGTTGTACTGTATTAAATGTAAAATTGGTTTCGATATCAATTTTTGCATAAGAAGGCGTCTACATATGTAACTGAGCACCAACTTTTAAAAATACCTATTTTTACTATATAAAAATGCCCCGCACTATCAAAATACTTCATTTATCAAATTTTGTTAACTTTTTCATGAAAAATTTGCCAAGATATTTAATTATTGATTTGAAACGAACTTCGAGGGTTGTCTCAAAATAAATGTAATATGTCGATGCGTCTACAGACGAAAATTGATAATTGAGAATATTTTGACAATGCTTAACCTTTTTGTTACAAAAATAGTTCTTTCTCAAAAATTGAGAATAATCTCTCTCTAAAATAGCAAATAATCTTTATTACGTTGGATTTCTAAGATTTTGTTTTGAAGTTTGTGCACATTATGTAGTACGCATCAATATGTAGAATGCCCCTTGGGCGAATTTTTATACTGAAAACCATTCTCTAACCATATTTGCCTTGAAAAATGATACCTCTCTCGAACTCTTATGTTCAATAGCAACCGATAACTAATGGGTGGAGCGTTTTATTCTGTAGCCGTTAGATACAATATATGTTGTAATTTTTTTATTAAATTGTTTTTTTAGTGAAAGTTTTTAAACAAAATTTAAAGCTCATAACTTTTTTAAGAATTTTTATTTTTGTTTAAATATATATTGTTATTATTCACACATGGTAAGTAAAACAGTAAAAAATATTAAAAAACTTTTAACTTCTATAATTTTTTTAAAAATTAAAGCAATAATTAGACGCAGTGTTCGACCCTTAATGATTTCCTGCATCCTATCCATATCGCATCTGAAAAAGTTTGTAGAAAACTATCTGTGAAGTCACTCTAAAAAGCACAAATGTATGCAATAAATATAACGATACCTAACTTTTTTTAGTTTGAAGGTGTTTCCTTACTCATAAAAATGAAATAGTGTGTTTTTTTAATTTTGAATTATCTATAATTGCATTTATTTTGATTAAATGTCAGCATTGGGGAAATTTTAAGGGGAAAAAAGCAAGTCATAAAAGTACGTTTGTGAGTTTACGAAACTGAGTCAAGGTCACGATATTGTGCTTGATAATGCTTCTATTCTGCAAAATTAATCCAATTGAAATTGGCACAATAATCTCATTTTGACATTCAAATAAGATTACAATTTTATTATCAACTAGCTTCCTGAACCCGGCGTCGCACGGGTAAACCTTTAATAACATTTTTTTTTTTTGGTACAGCTGTATTAAATTGGCTGGTTAGTTCACTGACGACTATTGGCGAGATTTAAAATTTAACAATTTAAATGATTTGCACTTAATAGAATTCAATTTAACCACACCTGTGTGGAAAAATGTGTTTTTAGCCTACTTTTCTTTTTTTAATTCGAAAGAATTAAAAAAATGAAAAAGTAGGTATTGACATTGCGGTCGATGTCCGTCTGTCTGTCTGTACCCCCCTTCCAAAATCGGTTCTATCCATCGGATCTTAAAAATTCTTTTTTTGTTAGAAAGCTATGACCTCAGATATCCAACTTTCATACTTTTTGTTCGTCTGTCTGTACGTCCGGACGGACATAAATCTACTATCTGTCGGCGAATTTCCCATTGAATTAGCATTGAAATTGAATTTTGAGTCATTTAAAGCACTGTAGGCATTGAAATGCGGTTGATGTCCATCTGTCTGTCTGTTCGTATGTCTGTCTTTCCGTCTGTCTGTCTGTTCGTCTGTCTGTCTGTCCGTCTGTCTGTCCTTACCCCCCTTCCAAAATCGGTTCTATCCATCGGATCTTAAAAATTCTTTTTTTGTTAGAAAGCTATGACCTCAGATACCCAACTTTCATACTTTTTGTCCGTCTGTCTGTACGTCCGGACGGACATAAATCTACTATCTTTCGGCGAATTTCCCATTGAATTAGCATTGAAATTCAATTTTGAGTCATTTAAATCACTGTAGGTATTGAAATGTGGTTGATGTCCATCTGTCTGTCTGTTCGTATGTCGGTCTGTCTTTCCGTCTGTCTGTCTGTCCGTCTGTCCGTATCCCTCTTCCAAAATCGGTTCTATCCCTCGTATCTTAAAAATTCTTTTTTTGTTAGAAAGCTATGACCTCAGATACACAACTTTCATACTTTTTGTCCGTCTGTCTGTACGTCCGGACGGACATAAATCTACTATCTTTCGGCGAATTTCCCATTGAATTAGCATTAAATTCAATTTTGAGTAATTTAAATCACTGTTGCCAAATCAACAATGGCATGAGAAACTTTATTTATTTAAACATATTTGAAGCAAAATAATATTTTCATGAATCAGTTTGGAATGACGTCATAAAATGTAGCACAATTTGATTCTTTGATTATTCATTAATTATCTACCAAGAAAGCGGCAGGGCATACTTTTGCAATGCAATTATGCTTAGTTTTAATTTACACTTCTTATTTTTTAATGCAGTTCGGAGTAGTTTCATTACTTTTGTCATCAATAAATATTTAATTATTCTTCGAACTACAAACAAATCACGAGCAGACGATAAATAATATTTAATTAATTTGCGAAATAATATTAAGGAAAATAGTTGATTTTGGCTTTTAGAAGTTTAAATTATTAGCTGGATGCTGTGTTTCGATTTTTTTTCTAATATGTATAAATCTAGTGTAGAAACGGCTGTTGATGATATTTACTGTTAGAAACCTAGTTTTTTCCCGATTAGAACTTCAGTAAGTATTTAAGTAACAGGAAAGTAGGCTATTTTAGTTCTTTATGAACTTCTTGTTTTTGTGTTTTTTTAAAAAAATTAACTGTATCTATCGAGTTGCATAAACTTAACACAAATCTCCAAATCACGACCGACCATTATATCATAGCTCTTCCTTGTTTTTTTTATCTAAACTTTAGGAACAACTATGATATACTAGCCAGTATCGATTTTTTAATTTTTGTTACGTACCCAGGCGACGAAAATACCCAAATGTGGTAACCATTCCACAATCATACCTTAAGATTTTAAGCTCGCCAAAAGTCGCCAATGAACAGATCTGCCATTATATCGTAGCTGTACCAACTTTTATTTCATGCCAATTTATTCCCTCTCAACTGTTTAACTTGGCCCAGGTTACAATTAAGGATAAAAAAACAGTTGAACAGTTAACCTGTTGCTGCTAATTCGCCCGAACATGCTATGTGTAGAGAAAATTGACATTTCGAAGTATTCAGCAGATCTATAGAAAAGTTATCGCCAGTTCTGTCATGAGGCATTGTAGTACATATCCCCTCATACTCTAAAACATGTCTCAATATTAATTATCGGACTTCCGCAGACGTCAAGTCTGTACAGTATATGACAAAAGAATGAAAACGAAACAGATGTGCATAATTTTGTACGTTTGGAAAAGTTTTAAGTACAAACTCCTTATTTAAGCTGTTAAACATTCTTCCATATCTTTATTGCTTACCTTGGTACCTTTAAAGGACACAAAAATCTCATTTTTTTAAAATGTCACTTAGTACGATCTTCCACTAAGATTTTTAATTTTGCAGAATCTATATTGCATTTATTTTTATTGAAAATTGGTAATGGGGAAATTTAAATGTAAAACAAAAGCAAGTCATAGTCCCGGGTTTATGAATTGACGAAATTTGATTCAATGTCATGATATTGCTTGGTCATGCTTCTAAACTATCTAAACTAATCCCATTTGTTTTGTTACAGTAAACTCATTTTGACACTGAAATAAAATCATCCATTTTAATAGCTATTCCTAATGAAATTACCTTCACGGGATTTCCCTAAAACACTTATGTTTTTCTTTGAAATTTAATGACGCTTGCTTTCTCTAAATTTTATAACTAATTTAAGTGGCTAATTGGCAACTGTAATGTGTGAAGTTATTTGAAGAGAAACCATGCCCACTTTGAAATTAAAACTGGCACTTCGCTGCTCCTTTTATAATTGATCCTAAACCCTTTGAAAGGGAGCAAATTAATTGTAGCAATTAGTTGCGTTGGTTGTCAGAGGTACGTTAATTTTTAATTTTTGGAATTTAAAATCTAAGAAGAATTTTATAGAATTAAAATTGCGAATTGCCCCAATACCCAATTCACATATTTTAATTAACTTTTTAATTATTATAACTGTTAAAAATTGAAGTTACGTGCAATGCAGTAGCCGACGCTTTTTGGGATCAGTGCTTAATTGAAAAAAAAACCCCACTTAATTGAATTAAATTACGTTAGAACAGCAAAAAAAAATTACAATAGAAATTCAATTGATGTAAGAATAAATTTCAAAGGGGATACCATTTTAAAAAACGATTAAACCGACAGAAAAACATGAGATTTTGAATAAATTTCATAGCCTGCTGAAATGTAACGATGAACGTCAATACGTAGGCATTTTAGTTATAGTTAAACTCATAGTTTCCTTGCACAGAAGCCACGACCATGGGCGGAGCTTTAAAACGCGCGGAGCAATCAGATGAAGAGAAAATTTCATCCGTTTTATTTTGTCTTTATATGATGGCTCCACGCGTTTTATAGCTCCGCCCATGGTCGTGGCCTCCGTGCAAGCAAACTATGAGTTTAACTATAAGAGAAATCAGAGCAAACAAACAAAAAAGTGTCCAAAGAAATAGTCTAAGATAATTTTTATTGAAGTAAGTAGGATATAATAGTTTTAGTAATAGTAAACATTGATACAAGATTAAAAAAAATTAAACTGTAAATTTCATATAAATTTAATATTTATAATCTTTTTATTACAAATATAAACTTTATTAGCATATTAAACTGTCTACATTTAGTTTTATAAAACAAATAACATTATATATAATATATGATACTCCACCAATAAATAGGGCTACCACCATATTTTTTATCACTTTATTTAAAAAAACTTTTTGGTTATTGGATTGAGCCGTTTTATTGAATTTGTTTAAATGTACTGGGATGGATGTGATTCATTTAAGTTGCGGCAACTGTCCTAATAAGAGAGTAAAACTGTGCAATAAAATAATAATTGTTTGTATTGTATAAACTACCGCTGTAGTTCCTTGAAAGCTATTTTTTCTATTAGGTCTTTTTACTCGAGTTCCCGGTATGAAAAAAATTGTGTTAATTCGGAATGCAAAACTTAGACGTCATTTGAAACATATTTATTAAAAATAATATACTCTACAAAAATGCACAACTTTTTTATGTGTTCTACAATTTAAAAAAAAAAGAAAATAACTGGATAACTATGTATAATCATCGACAAACAAGATATTCGCCATACTAAGCATTGCCCAATCCACTTTGAATTTCTTCCCTTTATATTATTTGGTTTGTCCTTTTCCGATCTTCGGTTCTAATAATATGTAAGCTTTTTCATTTCGCTTCTGAAAAAAAGTGTACAAAATAAAAACAAGTAGGTTTGCAACAGAATCTGTCACTTAACCCGCTTCCACACAACAGTTTTGTTTAACAGGTAAAAAGGCGACAAACACAGCATTGATATTCTATATTAAACATTTACATGCTAAATTTGGCTAGTTTCTTTTATTTTATTTCGAAAATTCAATAATTATTACTTATCGTTTGCAAAAATTAATTTATATTTCAAAGAATAAATATGTAATATTCCTCGCTTTTAAATAGAATTAAAACATTTCATATCAACGTACAAAGAATCTCTTAGTGAAATATATTTGACGTCATTTCAAACTGATCGATGTCGCAAAAATAATTTTATTTTAATTTATTATCTAAAAGAATTAAAGTTTCTCGAGCGATTGTTGCGAGTGGCAATATGTGATTTAATTTTAATAAAAATGGCATTCTATGCTTTTTAAATGAACATTCAATTTTGCAGGGTTTTTTAAATAATTAAAGTACTTCGAATTCGAATTTTTTTCTGGGATTTTCGATGCGCTGAATTTTTTGACGTATCACACTTGTCCGTAGCATTTGTAGTTCGGTCTATGAAAGTAGGTGACGAACAGATAGACAGGCAGACGGACGGACTGAACGATTATAATACCTTCCACTTTTTACGTTACAAACGTAGTGTGGAAGCTAAAAATAATAATTATACCACGTATAAAAATACAAATTATATTGCACTCTACAACCTGTTAAAACTCGTCTGACTACTGAAGGATTAGAAAGAATAACAGTAAATATAAAAGAAAAATTATTAAAGATTGGAAGCATTAGATTGACATACCTAGGCTGTGTAGTCGACGTAAGCATATTTAAAAAAAAAAAAACTTCGAGCGAATTTATTTTAGGGAAAGAGAAGTTATAGATACCTTGTTATAATTTTGTTCTTTATACTTGCAAATCAGAATACAAATAAATTGTAATTGTTTGACTACAAATTTTAAGGCTTATTCCATTTATAGTGTAACATTGCTCTTGGCCAATCAGTGATATATTTTTTTATTATATCACTCTTTTAAATTTATAAATCCTTTGCTATATTAACAGTCACAATATTTAAAATATTTCTTACCAGTAGTTTTCAGTTTTCAGTTTAAGGGGGGACCAGACCCCCAAAAATTTTCAAAAATGACATTTTAATGTTTTTAGTGTTTCTCAAAATAGGAAATCTTAGCTTTTCAACGATAACTTACATTAAAAGTTTCGAGTACTGGAAGTATTTTTAATATTTTTTTTTAAATAAACGTTGTTTAGGTCATATCCAGTCACGTTTTATAGGTAAGAAACCGCTATTGTTTACTTTAAACGGGTATATCTCAAAACTTACTTTTTCAATGTTCATGTACCTTTTTCTCAAAATCTACTGTATCAGCCTGAAATTTTTCATACGTATTTAAGAAGTTTGTTTCTAAAAACCGCTGGAAGGATTTGACTATAAATATCTTACTTTTTTCTTTTTAATATTATTGATGTTTTTTAGGTAAAAAAATATGTAGTTTCACTTAAAAAATTATCATTTAAAAACTAAACAAAAATTTTGAAAATGCCTCCATAAAAGTATAGTTAAACATCCATTTAACAACTAGTAAAAATTTCATTAAAAAGTATCAAATAGATCCAGAGAAAAAGGTACATAAAAAAGATCATTTTAACATGGGCTCCAATGGAGGGCTCCGGTCCCTCTTAATAAGACATACGGTGTCCTAAAAGTGTCTATGCTCTAACTTTTGAAAAAGTATTATACGCATTCTTTTCTTATTTTTAAAATTTTATAACCTGTTATAGATTTATTTACTATTTAACAATAGACGTTTCGTTTTTTTAATGCTCAATTTTTAGCAAAGAAAAAAATTCCTCCCTTTTCCGATATTCACCGTGTAAAAGGTTTTTTTGCTCCAAACATTATGGAGTTGCTTGTGGTATGTTTTACAACTAAATCTCATGACATTTGCAAACAATTTTAATAATCGATCTAAAAATTGTTCTTATGATTATATTCCGACTTTAAGCATGTCAAATCGTCAAACTTATGCTATTTCCTGAGTCAGGTTTGCTCCATATCTTTTGTTACAACTTTTGTGCCTATCGTCAACCAAACTTGTTTCTCGCGAAACCGCTTAGTTATTCCATGCAACACATTTTCAGTTGAAAAATAATAACAGTTTGGACCCAAAAATTCTTCGTATTATAATAATATGTGGATATAATGACTATAATATGTGGATATAATGACTATAATATGGTATATAATGTCTATAATATGCGTATTGTGTGTAGATAATGTATATAATGTCTATAATATGTGTATTGTGTTGATAATGTATATAATGTCTATAATATGTGTTTTGTGTGTTGATAATGTATTAATGTATATAATACGTGTATTGTGTGTAGATAATGTATTAATGTCTATTATATGTGTAATGTGTGTAGATAATGTATTAATGTCTATAATATGTGTATTGTGCGTAGGTAATGTATATATTGTCTATATATATATGTATTGTGTGTAGATAATGTCTATAATGTCTATAATATGTGTATTGTGTGTAGATAATGTATATAATGTCGACAATATTTGGATTTAAAATAAATCTCGGGAAACCAAATTTTTTTTCTCACAAAAACCCTTCCCCCGCTGAAGAACAGAATGGGGTTGAAATTTTTCTCCGCTAAAATAGAGCATTAAAAATCCCAATCAATCATAGTTAAACAGTAAATAAATTTATTAAGAGGTTATAAAATTCAAAAATCCCGAAGTTGAATGTGCAAGGTAATTTTTCGAAGTTAGAAAACGGGGACTTTTGGGGCGGCTTGTATAACCACCCTGTACTTACTACACAATCCCGGAATGGATCCACAGCCGCCACATTTGCTGCAGGGCTTTCCGACCTCATAAACTGGACTATCTTCAAAGTTTCCTCTAAAAAATAAAAAAAATATTATTATTACATTTTATTTAAAATCTAAAGTTATTTAACACTACACTACTTTCAATTAATCCACACATTTAAAGGAAATTATTCATAAACCCTCCAGCCCTATAAAAAAAAGTTAATTTTGCAAATAAATGTATATATTTTTAATAAAAAAATTGCTGCAGTAGTAACATATATATACTACTCTAATGCTAAATCTTTAAATAATAACATAGTTTGAAATTGATGTAAGGAATTGTTCTTTGGGTAGTTGATGTAAGGGTATGTTCTTTGTTTTTCATCATTTGTATAACGCTTATACAACGATGTCCATATTTTTTTTCTAGTTCCCTATTGTATACTTGGAGTTTTATTTAACTGAATGCGTGTATGGAGACCTACACTACACAAAAAAATCCAATTAAAAATAAAGAAATTTATTGATACTATCAAATATAGACAGCTAAGTACTAATTAAATTTCTTGGAAACAACCCTTTTGTTGCCTTTAGTATTCCATTGGATTAGTTTCAAAGTGTTGTAACCATAGATGTCGTAGTTAAAGTATTAGATTGGCAGATCACGTTACCTCCAATGCTAACGACGGGACGCGCATGGAGGCCTTTTAAGAGGGCAAAATGGCCAGTGTTGCTGCCACTATAAGGAGAAAAATACTACGAAAAAATACCATTTAATTCTAAAATTACAAAAACATACCATAAAAATACTAGCAAAGCGTTTCACGTTTTTTTTAAAGTCACTAAAAAGATTCCAAAATGCAGCTAAAATTTTTATGGCATTTTTTTGTAATATTAGAATTAAATGGTATTTTTTCGTAGTGTTTTTCTCCTAAAACTGGTGGCAACACTGGCCAAATTGCCCTCTTATTCTGGTCTCCATGCGCGCCCCATCGTTATCATTGGGGGTCACGTGATCTGCCAATCTAATACTTTAACTATGATATCTACGGTTGTAACTAATCTTCAGATGAGTTTGAATTGGTTTATTCGAGATTTATATTGCTATACGAGAGATTATTGGAACCGGTATTGTCCGACTGAGCATTCAATGCGTTGGGGGGGGGGAGGGGGAGGGGGCTGGGGAGCCCTGTCGGTAAGGCGCTTGCCTTGCATGCCAAAGGTCCCGGGAATTTCCAAAATATGTGCAATGCATTAGTTTTGAAACCACAACTTTTGCAAAAGAATTGCTTTGCCATGTTATCCCATTTTCACCAGGTATGGGAATCACCGTAACAACGTAATGAAACAAATTTGAAATGAAAATGTTATCCAGTTATTTAATTTATATTTTTGAAGTTTTAAAATGCCCCAAATACCCAACCGATGGCGACACTATTTTAAAACTTTATCAATTAATAATTGAATAATTGGTGTTATTTTCTTTTCAATTTTGTTTTAAATTGATGTAATGGTGATTCCCATACATGTTGAAAATGGGATAACCTAGCAAAGCAATTCTTTTGCAAAAGTTATGATTTCGAAACTAATGCATTAGCTCTATGGGGCTGACAGTCCCTCTTAAGAGTCCTGCCGCCGACGCAGCGTATGATGCCACTGTCAGGTATCAGATTGCGTTGGTTGCCGGCTCAGGTGTCGGCCTTGTCACTTGACCGTTGTTCTCTAACGCTCGTGGACGGAGAGTTTGACGTCATTTTCCCGAGTGTCGTTGTTCCAAAGATGAAGTCACCTGATCTCGAAACCTGTTCGGAACCACACACATTCACGGCTGACCATATTTTTAGCTCCGAGTGGTTCCGAACTGGTTTCTTCATCCTCGGAAATTGGAATAGTGACGTCTTTCTGCTAAAATGTCAACTATCACATTTTCAAACCAATTTTGTGATTTTCTTTAAGAGTTCTGTTAAATATTGTCCATTCAAGAGTTTACTTTACCCTGGAGCATAATTGCAGCCGTAGAGGAATTCGTTGCCGCCGTCCTCGCCAACGTATCGAACGTAGCCGCAACCGATTCTGCTGGACTCGGCCCATATAACCTGAAACAAGTAAGTTTTTAACAAAATCTGTCACTTAACCCGCTTCCACACAACAGTTGTGTTTAACAGGTAAAAAGGCGCCAAACACAGCATTAATTCTATTATAAACATTTACATGCTAAATTTGGCTAGTTTCATTTATTTTATTTCGAAAATTCAATAATTATTACTTATCGTTTGCGAAAATTAATTTATATTTCAAAGAATAAATATGTCATATTCCTCACTTTTAAATAGAATGAAAATATTTCATATCAACATACAAAGAATCTCGTAGTGAAATATATTCAACGTCATTTCAAACTGATCATTCAAAACTGATGTCGCAAAAATAAATTTATTTTAATTTATTGTCTAAAAGAATTAAAGTTTCGCGAGCGATTGTTGCCGAATGGCAATGGTGATTTACTTCTAATAAAAATGGCTACGTATGCTTTTTAAATGAGCATTAAATTTTGCAGTTTTTTAAATAATTGAAGTACTTCGAATTCGAATTCTTTTTTTTTTAGATTTTCAATGTATTCTAATTTTGATGCGTTGAATTTTTTTACGTATCGCACTTGCCTGTAGCATTTGTAGTTTGGGCTATAAAAGTGGGTGACGGACGGACGGACAGACCGACAGACGGACGGACGGACTGAACGATTATAATACCTTCTAATTTTTACGTTATAAACGTAGTGTGGAAGCTAAAATTAGAATATATAGTATAGGCTCATATAGTAGTGGAGCATAACTTTCATTGTATATTTATAAGGCAAATGTCATCAATTTATAAACTTGCAATCAAATGTTTATTCAAATCTTAATTAATTTCACTGGTTAAGAGAGTATTTACTTTGGCCGAGTTTAGATCGAAATGTTGTTAACATCGTCAAAATGGGCCGATTTCGACATAAAGTAATGGGCATGTTTCCCTTCATGAATGGCATCAGTTTCATAGGAATGAAAATAAGATATCGATCGGTTAATTAATTTAGTAGACTGATCTTGCCGTTTCCTACCACAAATCACCGAAATCAAAATGAAATCCAGGAAATTAAGCAGGAATACGGACTGAAGAAGTTTCTTTTATATAGTTACATTAAATGGTAACACGGTCGTAACTCATACGTTAAAAAAATAGAAACAAGTAGGTTTGTAACAGAAACTGTCACTTAACCCGCTTCCACACAACAGTTGTGTTTAACAGGTAAAAAGGCGACAAACACAGCATTAATATTCTAAATTAAACATTTACATACTAAATTTGGCAGTTTCATTTATTTTATTTCGAAAATTCAATAATTATTACTTATCGTTTGCAAAAATTAATTTATACTTCAAAGAATAAATATGATAAATATGTAATATTCCTCGCTTTTAAATATAATTCAAATATTTCATATCAACGTACAAAGAATCTCGTAGTGAAACATGTTTGACGTCATTTCAAACTGATCGATGTCGCAAAAATAAATTTATTTTAAACTAGCTGTTATACCCGACGTTGCTCGGGTACAGGTGTAAAAATAATTTAACAGTAAATTTAACTATTTTTTTCTTTCATAAGATATGAAGATTGCCCAGTAATTTTCCATTTAATTCCCCAACTTGGATATAGTAATGATTAGAATTAATTTCAAAAAATTTCTTTGATAAGAAGCTCAAATTAAAAAGAATACATATTTAAGTAAAAAATAATCAGTAAGAATTAAAAATGGAAAAACAGCTAAATCTTAAAAGGGTCTCAAACATTTATTTTAACGCTATTCAAGGGAGTTCTATAATAAATAAATAAATTTTTTTTGACACTTTGCAGATATAAATACAATATAAGCAGTACAAATTTCTACCATAATTCAATACAAATGCTGAAAAATTAAGAATTCAATGCAAATGTATACATTACTAAATCAATGCAGATCTGTACAAAATTGAATGAAAATAAATACAATAATAATTGAATGAAAACAAATACAATAATAACGCTAGCAAATTTATACCTGTTCTTCGCACGGATTAAAAGTTATCAAATCGTTCCAAATATGTGTACCATATAACCTGTTATAGGATCATAAACTTATGTTATTGTTTCCGATCGTTATAAAGTATAAAATCCCGTTTCATTGCCTTAAAATTCCAAAATGAAAAATACGCTATAAAATGCACTCATAAATGTTATCATAATTCCCTCATAAATACATAAAACCTTTTAGCTCATTTGGCGCGTTTTGGGAAATAATTTGGCGAGAAAATAGTTATAGCTACATACACACCCATTATACAGCTCTAACTCTAACACAATGACCTTCGAACAACCGACAAGATTATAAATTATTTATAAAAGAAATTGCCCATTTGGCGAGTTTTAGTTAATAATTTGGTGAGTTTGGCAACGTATTTGGCGAAAAAATAAATACATAAAACACTAATATGCAGCTCTAGTGCGATGGCCTTTATTAACCATCATTGTTCAGTAATAGCTTAACTATACATTTATTGCTTAAATATGCATACATGCAGTCAACAGAAAAATCAATGAAAAAAATCATCAAATAAACCCAAAATAAAATCCGGGAATGGAGACTGGCGGAATTACGTCACTTGAAATATGTCAATTATTTTTCAAATAACGAAATTAGTTTCTGGAGGTAATGGCAACAGAATAAAATAAACATTTTCAATTTTAAATGTTTTCGTTAAAAGTTTTATTTAATTTTTTCCGCCGATTTCATCATGAAAGTAAAAAAAGATCGGATTTGAGCCAAAGTGGTGTAGTTTTTTCAGAAAATTCAAATAAAAACGTTCGAAAACGATAGAAGGAGTGGTCTGATACGAAATATTCTTAGCCTATGTTTGTTCCGGAGATTAGATGAATTTGTGTGCCAAATTTCGTGACGATCTGTTGCGTGGTTCTTTAGATCTCGTGTCTTATACAGACAAACGGAAGTTGCCTTTTATGTATATAGATTATTGTCTGAAAGAATTAAAGTTTCTCGAGCGATTGTTGCGAATGGCAATGGTGATTAAATTCTAATAAAAATGGCTTCCTATGCTTTTTAAATGAGCCTTCAATTTTGCAGTTTTTTAAATAATTGAAGTACTTCGACTTCGAATTCTTTTCTGAAATTTTCAATGTATTCTAATTTCGATGCGCTGAATGTTTTGACGTATCGCACTTGCCTGTAGCATTTGAAGTTCGGTCTATGAAAGTGGGTGACGGACAAACGGACTTAACGATTATAATACCTTCCACTTTTTACGTTTTAAACGTAGTGTGGAAGCTAAAAAGGACATTTTTAGGCGGATCTCCAAACCAAAATGACTCTGTGTTAATCCACAGAAAAAATAATTATTTTCTAAGCCATATTTCTCCGGCTCAATTAGATATTTTTACAAACCGGTTCTTATATGATGAATGTAGGTAACTTACAGGGCTCTATAGTCCCACTTTTTGAAATTGGTTTGAATGTTTTTTACAATTTTCAATCAATAATTTTTCAACAACAGAACATGTCAGTCAAAAAGTTCCACCTTTCCTCGTTTTATCCAAATTGAACAATGAAAAGTGAAACAAGCGGCTTTTTAAGAAGTTTTTTAAGTACCATCAGTAGATGTAGGTTTTAAGTAGAAAATATAAAAATATTATGTCTTACTTGAGTAAAATGCCCAGTATCGTCGTCATCTATGAGTTTGTGGATGTCCTTCGGATCGAAGTCTTTCACCTCATCGTAGAAGGACTGGATCATTCCTTTCCACTCAGGCTTATCATCTGATCTGCCTTCCCAGCCAATGTTTTGGCCTGCTTCCTCTTTTCAAATAAATACATAAATTAATAATTGAAACAATTCTTGGTATATTTAAATTATAAATTTGCTAAATATAAATCAAACTTATGTTCTCAAAGCCGCTGTGTTGGCAGTTTGAGGACTTATAGAGTAGCATGAAAGTTTTGGCCTAAATTATAATTATAGACAGTTAAAAAAAGAAAACTAAGGTTATGTAACACTGCACGAATTTCAATTACCACTCAATAAATCATAAGCACATTTGAAGGTAATTACATACTTTATAAGGTAATTTCAATAACTTCAAAACCAAAAAAGCTATATGGTAATTATTCCTTTGCGCATGCATTATTTTCTCGAAAACCCCATTATGAAGTGTGATAGGTACTGGGAACTCGTGTACCAAATTTGAAGTTCTTAGCTCTTTTAGTTCAAGCTGTAGGGAGGTTTCAGACATACGGAGAGACAGACAGACCAATGTTCAAAACCCACTTTTTCTGAATCAGCACCCTCCAAACCATGTAAAAAAATACAAAGTCTCTATTTTGTATTTTAGACTACATCGCAATACTTTTATTACCTTATATTCATATTATGTAATTAAAGAAAGTATGAAATTGGGAATTAAAGTACATAGCTAAGTCAAAATATCTTTTTTTTATATTCTCTTTAAATACAGCCAATCTTAAAATTTCCCAAATTGAATTTTGATGATTTGTAAATTTTAAGCCTACTTTTATTTCTTTTTAAAATGTGAAAGGCAAAAACAAAATGAAATAGTAGGTTTTGACATGCTGGAGATATCCTTCCTTAAACCATTTCAAATTCAGAGTGCAATAGTTCCGTAATTATTGTGACAACTCATCGCATATAATAGCATATCTTTTGATAAATATCACTAAATTGCAGGAAATCGTGACATGATGGAAAATACAAGACCTTGTGTATTACTACCTACTATCATTGAATTATGGCAAAAATTGCAACACAATACTACTAAAATAGAAATTGTAGCAAAATATTTTTTTTATTAGATTTGTGTCTGTCACTTAAAATTAAACAGCAATGCAATAACATGACATTTTAACTATAGATTAACTAAATAATCTAAGATTTACAAGATAAAGTTTCTCTGATTTGCAAATTTGCTACGTCATTTCATTCATAAGGTAATTTTTTTTTTAAATATTATCCAATTTCATCAATTAACCGGCATTATACTTAGTTTTTTTAAAAATTTTATTAGATTTGTGTATGTCACTTAAAATTAAACAGTAATGCAATAACATGACCTTTTAACTATAGATTAACTAAATAATCTAAGATTTACAAGATAAAGTTTCTCTGATTTGCAAATTTGCTACGTCATTTCATTCAGAAAGTAAATTTTTTTAAATATTATCCAATTTCATCAGTTATGCGGCATTATACTTAGTTTTTTTTAATTTTATTAGATTTGTGTATGTCACTTAAAATCAAACAGTAATGCAATATCATGGCCAATTATAACCATAAACTATAAATTAACTAATTGATCTAAGATTTACAAGATAAAGTTTCTCTGATTTGCGCTACGTCATTTCATTCATAAGGTTAAAAGTTTTGAATATCATTCAATTTCAACGATTATGCAGCATTATAGTTAGAATTTTTAATGGCAATCAATAGTCTATTTGTATTATCATTTTCGTATGACTTTTCAAAAGAGCAATCAGATAAAAGTAGCATGTTATAGTTCTCGTGGAGGCTTTATCAATTAATGTCTTAGTAGTTTGTTATGATTCTATGATTATTTATTTTTAAATACATAATCAAGGGTTGCTAATTTTTCCTTTTTTTCTAATAAACGCTATGTGAATAATAAAATTGAATTTTATTTACATAAATGCAACAAACAAGCATAAAGTATCGTAAATAATTTCAAAAATATATTTTCAAATGTTAGTTGACTACTTTTTATGATTTAAAACAATTAGTTCATTCATAAAAATTAAGTAGAAAAGATACTTTAACAATCGGAAAACTAAAAAGAAACATATGACCAAGAAATGTTACTTAAAATATGGTTGTCAACGTAAACTGTCTAAAAGATACAGACGTATATACCCCTCCCCTGACCGTCAGGTTTTCCAGCAACACAGACATTTTTAAAAATTTATAAATTTAATAATTTTATTAAATTTTAAAATTTAAAGCATGGAGGATACATTTATAACCCTCTAGTACAGGAATATAACTTATATTAAAATATTTAAGATATTGAACTTTCAGTTAAAAAGTTTAATTTTTATCCCATGCGGTGAAAAAAATTTACTTCGGACAATTTGCTTATTCTTCAGAGGGTAAAATTTTTTTAATTAAAAATAAGAAATTAAACATGTTCGAATTTTCTATTTAGTTAGTAAACTTCATATAATTTTTTTCTGTTTAAGTTGTTTTCCCTGTTTTAGATTCAAAATTTTGACTTATTAATTTAGTATATTGATATTTTTAAAATTTTATTTCCGTAACAAATATTATTTTAAGCCTCCTCCGTAGAGTAATCTTTTTAATTACATAATTTTTTAAAAAAATGCATTACTATATGTATTGCTGAGAAAAATAACAGAACCTTGAAGATTTTGTACGCCTGTATCCCTAAGGTGGTTAATACACTGGTCAAAAGAATTAGGGAAACGCATGGTTTAAACCCTTTTACCCCCAATATTCCATTGGTAATCATCAGCTTGCGATTTTTTTCTCACTAAGTTGAGCTCGCACTTATTTGTCGTTAGATGGAAGAATCACGTCTTTTAAAGAATTAAATAATGTTTCTTTTAATTAAATAAATATATGAAAAACATGGTAAAATTAAATTCACTCCCAATTTTTTTTTGAAATAAATTGTCCCCAAATTCTACACGCTTGCATTCTTAGATGTTTAAAAATTGATTTTAACTTTTTTAACAAATAAAGTTTTGAAAACATTATTGTTATAATTTATTCAAAAGTGTTGATTCCAATCTTTTCCCTTAAATTTTAGTTAACCCTTTCAGTCCCAGTGATGCCATTTGGCATCATCATGTTTCTGATAATAATTTTAAAAAAATAATAGGACTGACATCTATTGGGATTAATAAAAAATATTTTCTAATAGAAAAAAGTTTGAAGAATCGAATGATATGCTGTTGGATATCATAAATGGCTAGACACGATCAGAAAAAAATTCTAAACTGATGAAGCCAAATTGTCATTGGGACTGAAAGGGTTCAAAAATTAAGCTTTTTTTTAAAACTGTTTATTTTATTTCCTTCTGGATGTATAACGAATCTATTTCACAAATATTAGATTTTTAGAATAAAAAAAATGGAACTGAAAGGGTTGACAAAAGTACGCAAAGTGCTCTCCTAATTGTTTTGAGCAGTAGTAGTATATTTGTACTCACCTCCGTCTTTGTCTATTGGATTATCATGTTCAAACTCACATTGTTCTGCCCAGGCTTGGGCTTGTTTTGCCAGATGGTCATCCCATTCCTAAATTACAAAACAAGTTGGTTTGTGAAAGATTCTAGTACTTATAACTGTTTCATCACTGTTTTAATTGTGTTGTTAAGAGTTATCGAGAGAGATATCGTTGTACCACGAATGTGCCAAATTCACCCAAATTCACTAAAACAAAGAGAGAAATCCACTCCTATAGGGGAAGTGCATTTTCGGCACCGGAAAGGAGTGGAAATTAACTCAGACTGATAAACCGTCATTTTAAAAGTGTAGACGATATTGTTCTTTATTCTTAACACTCCGCAAAAGGTGAATCATCTATAGGAAGTGCATTTCGCACCGGAAGGATGAATTACTCAGATGAGTAAACGTCATTTAGATTAGAGTATTTGTTTTCTTTTAATTCTTTTAAACACTCGCAAAAGAGTGAAATCCACTCCTATAGGGGAAGTGCATTTTCGGCACCGGAAAGGAGTGGGAATTAACTCAGACTGAGTTAAAACCGCTCATTTTAAGAGTGTAGGACGTATATTGTTTTCTTTTATTTCTTTTAAACACTCTGCAAAAGAGTGAAATCCACTCCTATAGGGAAGTGCATTTTCGGCACCGGAAAGGAGTGGAATTAACTCAGACTGAGTTAAAACCGCTCATTTTAAGAGTGTAGGACGTATATTGTTTTCTTTTAATTCTTTTAAACACTCCGCAAAAGAGTGAAATCCACTCCTATAGGGAAGTGCATTTTCGGCACCGAAAGGAGTGGGAATTAACTCAGACTGAGTTAAAACCGCTCATTTTAAGAGTGTAGGACGTATATTGTTTTCTTTTATTTCTTTAACACTCTGCAAAAGAGTGAAACCCTCCTATGGAGTGCATTTTCGGCACCGAAAGAGTGGAAATTACTCAGACTAGTTAAACCGCTCATTTTAAGAGTGTAGGACGTATATGTTCTTATTTTAAACACTCGCAAAGAGTGAAAGCCACTCTATGGAAGTCATTTTCGGCACGGAAGGAGTGGAATTAACTCAGACTGAGTTAAAACCACTCGTATGTTTTAAGAGTGTAAGGATTGGCGTTTTTTGAAAACGGTGGCCTCAACAGTTTCTGGTTTTCTAACTCTGTGTTGCAAAACCAGAAACTGTTAGGAACCCTGTGTTTTAGCGCGTTCGTGGTTTTGTTGTAGGGCAGCCCTTCAGCAAATGTTAAACGCTTATTTTTAAAAATTACTTTCCAAACATACTTATAAATATATAATTGTTCGAAAAAGATGCGTATGTGAAGAATGTAGGATTATTTTCAAGAATAAAGAGGATAAAATGACACTTACCATTTCTAACATATTGGCGGCCGTCGGGAATCCCTTTTGTTTACCATTGGCGATTTTGGCGCGCAGCTCATTGTGTATCTGTAGTATGGACTTTTTGTCTGCTTCACTAACTCCTTTCGCCTTGATTTCACATGAGTATGACCAGTGCAATACACACACAAATATTGCAGACAATACCAGAAACTGCATTTTAGCTTTGACTGCAATACACTAAATAAAGGATATCATTTTATTGCATGACTGATTTATTATTGTAAAAGTGCAAACGAACGCTATATTTCTTAGATATATTTTTTCCCCTACGGGGCTGCTTTATTGGCGGCTAAGCCTTTGCAGACTCGGCATATTTCCTAGAACTGAGAGCCATTTTGTAAGTAAATTGTAACTTGTTAGGAATTTAAGTATTGAAATTTTGTTGTATTAACTCGACGTTAATATAAATAAATGACGGCCTGAGTATTAAAAAAATTTAAAATATAATATATCTCGGCAGATTATAATTAAAAAAAGTAGTTTTGTAACAGTAACTGTCACTTAAAACTGCTTCCATATAAAATTCATGCGTTTAAAAAAGTGGCAAACCCAAAATTTAATACATCTTCTCATGTTTTAATAAGATAAAAAAACAAAAAAGTTATTGGCATTTTCTATCTGAAAGGACACATAAAATTGTATTATTGTATAATTTTTGAAAATGCAATTTGATTTTGAAAAAAGGTTATAGTAATTTAAATATTCACAGCTTAGATTCAAATATGGATAAAAGTATACCTACCAACTAAAGGTGAAGTACCAGTACCTTCTATTCTTCAATTCGATTAATGCTTTTATAAGTCAATACATAAATATATATCAACTAAAAAACGCATAACTTTCTATCAAACGTTTATTGATGCCGCAAACATTTCTATTTTGTCAGGACAATGAAACATGAATATTACACAGATGGTTTCTTAGAAAGTTAAATACTCCCACAAAATTATTAATAAGAGAACCATCTATCACTCAGTTGCCACAAACGGCTTCAGTTTAGAAATACATAAAAGTAGTTAGTTTTTTTAACAGGTTGTAATCAAAGAACTTTGTTAAACACAAAAGAGCCAAAGACAACTGAAGAGCTTAGAGGAAGAACGTGCTGATTGACGAAAATGTAAAACGAGAACATGAGCTTTAAGTTTTTCGTTTTGCACTTAGATACGTAAAAAGACGGCATTACAAAAGGTAAAAAAAATATAAGTTTATGAAGAGGACAACCTTGTTTTCTTTAAAGGAGAGAATAACATACATGCCATTGACACAAAAATATATTATTTTTTCGAAAATGTTGAAAACGAGAAAATATTTAAAGTTTTTCGTTTGCACTTAGATACGTTAAAAAACGGCATTTACAAAAGGTAAAAGAATATAATTTATGAAGGACAACCTTTTCTTCTTAAAGGAGAGATGAAATACATGCTCATGACCAAAATTAATAGTTTTTCAATAATGCATTACACACTTCCACTAAACTCGTTAATTTTCATTAAATGAAGTTTATGCTGTATTTTTTAACCTTTCATTAATGCAGTCAGCCGTTATATTGGATCAAAATGTTCAATGGATGTGATTCTTTAAGCGCAGGTTACCTTCCTATATTAAGAGAATAAACTTAGGCAGTTTCTCATCATCGTCTTTTTCGTAAGAATGAGAAAGGTAAATTTGATTAGAAATTAGAATAGTTTGAGGCATACGTTTGATATACACAATTACTTACTAAATGTAATTACTTACTAAAAGCAATTACTTACTACAGGCATGGCATTAATGCAATTCACCGATATTGGTTTAAAGTTAAATATCAGCATTTTGTCGGAAAGCAATTATTTACTGTTTCTGCTCAATTATATTAACATAGCGTATATAAACTAATTCTCTGTTTCCCAAACAATATTTTTTTAAAAATAATTTTTTAAGAATCAGGAGACTTATTAATTGTTATAAATTACAAGAAAAAAATTTGTTTTAGTTTCTAGTTATTTACAAATAAATATTTAAGGATTGATTACAGAGTAAACAATTTTTCTTCTTTTCAACTAGCAAAACTTTAAATAGGAGAACTAATAATTGAAAAATTTGTAGATTTTGTTGAGTTTCATTAGATATATTTTTTTTGCTGTTATAGTAATAAACCCTTTTATATAAAACCATACTTTATTTTTGAAAAATATCAAAGCTAGAAAAAGCAATATTTTTTAGAGTGACCCATATTACAATAAATATTTATTCATGTTAATATTGGATCAATAAATTGCTGACAGTTATTTATTTGTCGGAGATTAGGCAATAAAACTATTTTTGTAAATTAAACACCACGAGATTTCAATAAAAAGTTACTATGCATTAAAATTTTCTAAAGTGTTCTTTAAACTAAAATTAAAAAAAAAAGTTTTTTATGGTTTGTGTTTTTAGTTTTTAATCTAAAATTTTAAAAAAAGTATTTTATAGTTTGGTGCCTTTTTTCTTAACATCGTTTTGAACGTAACTGTCATTACTTTCAAAATGTATTTAATTGTTTCCTTGCAAAATAAAAAAAATAACCACTTATGTTACCTGATTTCATTTGATGTCAATATAGTGAATAGCATGATGTCATGCGTGTGTCAGTTTGTCTATATTATTAAAAATCTCTTCAATTATCTGTTGACTGAGTGATGAATGCCTGGGCGGACAAATCGGACTCGTTGAGATAAAATGACTAATCTTAAATATCCATACCCTTTTTAAAACGACCGGTTCAACCGTACAGCTACAACAGACATCACTACAGCAGACATTTAGTTCTTTTCAATTAAAGTTAATACTTATAAATTAAAAAGGGATAGCAGGCTGAAATTTTTTGGGAAAAAAAATACGGAAAAATATTTATGCTTGCATGTATTTTGATTCTAATAAGCAAATCATTATTTGATTTCAATTTAAAGTAAAACTGAAAAATCAGCTTTTGATTTCTTACTCAAAGAAATTTCGAAAATAATTAGATCTGCAAAAATGATATTATAACATTATATTAGATAACTAACTATTGTGTAATTGCGCAAGATTTTTTATTTCGAAACATTGTTATTCTTAAAATACCACATAATTTTTACTCAAAGCAAAACCCATTTCCTAAAGACGAAGTACGGTTTAAAATAATTACATTGGGCTTTGAATTGCTTAAAATTACCTACACGTTTCATGGATGTAAACATTAAATTTGTGTTGAATAAATGTTTAAAAATTACATTTATATCTCATAAATATTCAAACTACAGGGTGGCGCAAATAAAAGTGACCCCGGCGTAGAGATACGAATGCATTGAGATGCTTGGCGAGAAAAACTATTGATTGACTATTATTCATTTGCCAAACCTGTTTTTGCACTGGTTGGATTGGAGTAGCATCACATTAGAGCTACTCATGGACTATCGGCGAGTTCAGATCTTATTACGTAAGTGTGTGCAGAGGCTGTGTGAGTGTGAGTTGATCAATGTCACAGGTGAAGATGATACTCACAGTACAGCAGAGTGTGTTCATTGTAGAAAGTTCTATTGAAACAATTTCGTGGAAAAAACGTGGACAATTGTTTGTTAAGGAATTTAAATGTATAAAAGTACCAAAAAAGAGTGCTATGCAGCGATTAGTTACGAAATAGCAGGATCAGTTTGATAGGATCAGTTTTGAACAAGTCCAAAAACATTCCGAAACGGATCCAAACACTAGATTTTGTGTCTCGCAAACTTGCAATCAATTTAGAATTTTTTATGTTAACAAAAACAAAAAGGTCCTATTCAAAAAGGCCGAAATAATCACTAGTAGTGGGAACTTTATTTTTGCACAGCTGTACAAACCTTCAGTTTCTATTGCATTCCAACTAGCTTGTCAAACCATAGCATAGTTGGCAACACATAATTCGCCAAGCGTTTGTTTGGGCTTAGTATTGAAGCGATCAATGTCTACACTTAGCAAACCTGTTTTTGCGTTGGTTTTTGACTTGGCAACAATTCTATCTTATTCTTATCTCCATGACTGTGCCACTTTTATTTGCGCCACTCTGTGGGTTCGAAATTGGGAACTTCTATGTATGTGATCAAAAAGAAGAAATATTTAAACTGACTATTTTAGTATTAAATATAAAACGAGTTATATAATAACTATAATTATATCCAAATAGATTTTTACTTGATTGTAGTAAGATAAGGACGCCTTTTCCTTTACAAAATATTTTTATCTCAGCAAAAAAAACCTACTTTCTATTTTTTTAAAAAAAATGTATTTGGAATTATAATAACATTTTAGTTAGAATTATATTTGTTATCGCAAAATAGCGAAATAAGTAAAACCAGATAATCTAAATCCAAACGATATCTACTTTAAACATATTTAACAAAATATAATTCAATACACATCGTACTAAATTTATGTATCCTAAACAAGTTTTCACCGATTCTTTAAACTGCTAATTAAAACTTGTTTTAAGGGCAAATGAGCCCGATCGAATGAGGGTTTCCAATCCAAAGTGCCTCCGTGTTAAGAGGCATTGTTTGTCCCATATAGCTAATGCATTAGCTTTGGTATCACAACTTCCTTAGAAGTATTGCTTAGCCATGTTAGTCCTTTTCCCTCAGGTATGGGAATCAACATAACATCAAAATAAAACAAATTTGAAACGCAAATGTTATATAGTTATTTAATTATATATTTTTGGAAGTTTTAAAATGCCAAAAATATACAGCAGATGGCGACACTATTTTAAAACTTTATCAATTAATATATAAATAACCGGATGTTATTTTCTTTTCAATGATGTTATGAGGATTCCCATACCTCGTTAAAATGGGATAACATGATTTTAAAGCTCTATGGGACTGAAAGTCCCTCCTAATCCAATGGAAAAAAATATTTTTAAACCACATTTCTCCGTCTATCTATAATAATAAAAATGAAGTTTTGTGTGTGTGTTTGTGGGTATGTCTCTTATAGACTCTTAAACTAGACATTTGTTTGACTCGTAACTTGGCACAAATGTGTAGTTCATACTTAAATTACAGATTTTGAACTTTCATAGCTCAAAATGTTCTATTTTTAGATAAAATTCGAATATTCTGAAAAAAATACACCACTTTCGCTCAAATCCGATCATTTTTTTTTCTTTCCTGATGCCATCTGATGAAAAAATTAAATAAAACTTTTAACGAAAATATTTAAAATTGAAAATGTTTATTTTATTCTGTTTCCATTCTGTTGCACAGAAACTAAATTCATTATTTGAAAAATAATTGACATGTTTCAAGTGACGTAATTCCGTCCAGTCTCCATTATAGGATTTTATTGTGGGTTTAGGTGATGGTTCTGTTGATTGCAAAAATGTGCATATTTAAGCTACTTCTATGAATTATAACTATGGCGGTTGTTCAAGGCCATCGTACTACATTTTAGGGTTTTGTTTTCATTTTTTCGCCAAATACGTTGCCAAACTCGCCAAATTCTTACCTAAACGCGCCAAATAATATATATATATATATTTAATTTATAAGCTGGTTTGTTGTTCGAAGGCCATTGTGATAGAGCTGTATAATAAGAGTGTTTGTAGCTATATCTCTTTTCTCGCCAAATTCTTTCCAAAAACGCGATCAAGGCCATCGTACTAGAGCTACATATTAGGGTTTTGTTTTCACTTTTTCGCTAAATTCACCAAATTATTAAAAAAAGGGGCCAAATAATAATTTTTTTTAAATTTATAAGCTGATTTTTTGTTCGAAGGCCAATGTGCTAGAGCTGTATAATAAGACTGTTTGTAGCTTTATCTTTTTTCTCACCAAATTCTTTCCAAAAACGCGCCAAATGAGCTATAAGGTTTTATATGTTTATGAGGAAAATTACGATGACTTTTATGAGTGAATTTATAGCGTATTTTTTATATTGGATTTTTAAGGTAATATAAGTAACAATATTTTATACTTCATAATGAGCGGGAACAATAACATAAGTTTATTATCCCTTAATGGATTAAATTGTACATATACTTGGATCAATTAAAACTTTTTTTTAGTCAGTGCGAAGTACGGGTATTTATTTGCTAGTATTAAATATTTTTACAAGCGGATTTTTTTATATGATAAATGTAGCTGATTAAATATTTTTACAAGCGGATTTTTTTTATATGATAAATGTAGCTGAGTCACAGGTCCCGACAATCCCACTTTTTGAAATTGGTTCGAATATTTTTTTAAATTTTTTAATAAATAATTTTACACAATATATTGTAACCCATTTCAAGGAAAAGGGGATATAAGTCCTAAATCGTACTTAAAAGCCGGACTTATAAAAACTTATGTTTACCATAGAAAATATTTAAAAAAATCTTTTAACTTTCATAATTTAAAAAATTAAGATAATAACTGGTTCGGAGTTTTTTTGATTTTCAAATGCACCCTATTAATATCATAAATGAAAAGTTTGGAGAAAGCTAAAGTTAATTTGGAAAGTCACTCGAAAAAACACAAAAGTATAAAAACGGGCAATAAATGTTACGATAACTTCTCACTGTTTGTTAGATTATATGTGCTTCCTTGCTCAAAAAAATGAAATCGTGTTTCTTTTTAAATTTTAAATTATCTATATTTCATTTAATTTTAATTGAAAATTAATAATGGTGAAATTTTAATGTAAAAAAAATAACTTATGTTCACAGTAGACAATATATTTAAACCTTTTAACTTTTATAATTTAAAAAATTAAAATAATAACTAGTACGGAGTACGTTCGAAGTTCGAAGTACATCCTATTCATATTGCATCTAAAAAAGTTTGGAGAAAACTTAAGTTACTTTATGAAGTCACTCTAAAAAGCACAAATGTATGAGGAAAGGCAATAAATTCTACGTTAACTTTTGAAGGTTCTATTAGATTGTGTGTGCTTCCTTTCACACAGAAATGAAATAGTATTTTTTTTTTATTTTGCATTAAATAAATTGCATTTATTTTGATTAAAAATTAGTAATGGTGAAATTTAAATATAAAAAAAGAACAAGTCATGGACCCACTTTTGTGGGTTTTCGAAACTCAGTTAATGTTATGATATTTTACTTGGTCATAATTCTATACTAATTTCATTAAACTTGCTTGATTCTAATTAATTTCATTAAACTTGGTACAATAATATCATTGTGAAACTATAATAACATCATCAATTTTAATAGCTAGCCCTAATGAAATTGCCTTCACGGGATCTCACTAAAACATATTTTTGCATTGAAATTTAATGACTTGTTCTCTGCTTAATATAATTACTACGAATATATTGGATAGCCTGCTAAAATATTACGAAGTTCGTCAAGGCATCAGTAATTTAAAGAAACAAAAAAAAAAAAAAAACGAAAAAAGCCCAAAAGAAATAGTCTGATATAAAAAAAAAACCAAAAAGTCAAAGGAAGTAGTCTAAGATGATAATTTTTATTGAAGTAAGTAGGGTATAATAGTTTTAATGATAGTAAACATTGATTCATGTTTGTTTTAAATTAAATTTTAAATTTCGTTCAAATTGCCCCTATGTAATAAATTTTTAATATCTTTTTATTACAAATAAATACTTTTTTAACATATTAAACTGTCTACATTTAGTTTTATAAAACAAATTACCTTACACTTTTCTCTAAAAAAATATATATTTATTACCAAAAGTACAAAATGATTTCAATTCGAAATATTGTTTCTCTACGGCTACCACCATATTTTATTACTATTTTTTTTAACCTTTCAGTTAATGCAGGTCAGCCGTTTTATTGGATCAAAATGTACAGGGATGGATGTGATTCCTTTAAGCGGCAGGTACCGTCCTAATAAGAGAATGAAACTTAGGCAGTTCTCTCATCGTTTTTTCTTCGTAAGAATGAGGAAAGGTAAATGTTGTGATCTACGCATCACGTCATACCAGCGCATATCAAGATAGTTGTGCATGCTGCGCATCATGCACTTACTGTATAAAAGTTCTGTATTCAATTTCTCGTTGCTTTTTTCCATATTTACCTTATGTTGTTTTTGTTATAATAAACGGGATGCATCTTTATAATTTAAATAATTCCTGACTTCATACTACACCACGCCGACAACATCAGAATTTATCAGTAAAGTAATCATTTTTGATTTGTATTGTAAACGGACCTTTGGAGTTCTGCTCAAGTACACGGTATGAAAAAATAGTGTTAATCTGGAATGCAAGTCATGCGAAACACATTTATTCAAAATAATAAAATCTACAAAATTTACAACTTTTTTAAATTTTCCTACAACATCTCTTTTAAAAGAAAATAACAGTATTATTATGTATAAACATTGACAAACAAGATTTTCGTCATATTAAGTTTTTCCCAAACCACTTTGAATTTTTGAATTTCTTCCCCTTGTATTATATTGTTTGCCCTTTTCCGGTCTTCGGTTCGGCAATTTGTCAACTTTTTCAGTTTGCTTCTGCAAAAAAGTGTACAAAATAAAAATATATAACTACACTATATATATAAATAAAAATTATATTGTACTATAGAACCTTTTGAAACTCGACTGTGACTACTGTCAAACTAGTAGAGACTTAGAAAGAACAACAACAAATATAAAAGAAAAAGTCTTAAAGATTGGGAAGCATAACATTGACATACATACGCTTTGTAGTAGACGTAAGCATATATATAAAAAAAAATGTGGACATCTGTAAACATTTTTTGTTTTTATTATAAAAATTAAACCAGAATAATTACAAGGTCATTAATTTAAATAATGATAGTCAACGGTCCAGGGATAGTAGTTACCAATTTTTAGAGTCCTGCGACCTGTACAAGGGTGTGAAAAAATTAATTTTCCTTAGGGTGTCCATATTTGGTACAGGTATTATAGTTAATTATACAACAGGTTATAAGGATGGAGTCTAACAGAACAACCGGAAGACTCATGAAAGAAATCCCTAGCGGATCAAGACATAGAGGAAGACCAAGAATCAGATGGATGGACCAAGTTGAAGAAGATCTTAAGACTTGGGGAATTACCAACTGGAAGCAAAAGTCGTCTAACAGTGTGGAATGGAGAAACACCTTGGAGGAGGCCAAGGCCCTTCAGGGGCTGTAGCGCCGATGATGATGATGATGATACAACAGGTTATAAAATTTAAAATCCCGAATAGAGTGCGCAGAGTGATTTTTTTAAAGTTAGAAAACTGGGACTTTTGAGGCACCCTTGTATTACCAGCCTGTACTTACCACACAATCCTTGAATAGATCCACAGCCGCCACATTTGCTGCAAGGTCTTCCGACCTCATAAACTGGTTCCCCATCCCAGTTTGCTCTAATAAAATCAAAACAGAACGTTATTACATATTACATTTTGATTATAAACTAGGGGTGTGTAACAGTAAACGACTTTCAATTACCACTCAATTAATCAACACATTTAAAGGTAAATATTTATGTACCCTATAAGCTAATTTCAATAACATTAAATTTAGAGAGTTCTGGATCAACTACCATTTGAACCTGTGCGATTTGATCAAAAACCTTTTTGTGGTCTCCGACAGATACTAAGAACTCAATGTACCAAATTTGAAGTCTGTATCTCTTTTAGTTTGATCTGTAGAGTGGTTTCAGACAGACGGACCAATGGTCAAATACCACTTTTTTTAACCTACACTCTCCAAAGTGTGTAGAAAACACAAAATCTTCATTTTGGATTTTCGAACCCATCGCAATACTTTCACTACCTTTTACTTCATTTAAAAGTAAAAAAAAGCCTGGACCATAATAAATTATCTTTGTAAATATGTTCATTGTCAAAGACAATATATTTATACCATAGATATCATAGTTAAAGTATTAGATTGGCAGATCACGTGACCTCCAATGCTAACGACGGGACGCGCATGGAGGCCAAATAAGGGGGCAAAGCGGCCAGTGTTGCTGTCACTTTAAGGAGAAAAATACTACGAAAAAATACCATTTAATTCTAAAATTACAAAAAAATACTAGAAAAGGATTTAAAGTCAATAAAAAGATTCCAAAATGCAGCTAGTATTTTTACGATAATTTTTTGTAATTTTAGAACTAAATGCTGCTTTTTCGTAGTATTTTTCTCCTTAAAGTGGCAGCAACACTGGCCATTTTGCCCCCTTTTTTTGGCCTCCGTGCGCGTCCCGTCGTTAGCATTGGAGGTCACGTGATATGCCAATCTAATACTTTAACTATGATATCTATGATTTATACAGGTATCATCCGTTGTATTAGTTTTGGAAAAATGAACAACAATTAAGACAGTTTCTCACTTTTTCTTCCAACACAACAATAAGTTTTAGTTCGCCAGTTAATACTGATATTTTTGCTAAAAATGATTTGCAAATTTGACTGAATATTATTTAAATTTCTCTTTTGCTTAAAACCTTGTTAGTCATTTGTAGGAAAAAAGGAAATTAGCAAGACGTATTTTTTCAATTGCTATCAGTTTTCTTTTCATGTTTTTTTTTAAAAAATCATTTCACTAAAAAGAAGTCCCGATTATCGTGTAAGTTACAACTTTATCATTCAATCACAGCGAATAATGTTTGAATTGTCAGTTTTACAGTTAGTATAACATAAATAAATTAATTGCCGGCGACTTTATGAATACCTTTAACACATTCATTTCCGGATAAAAACGTTAATTTTATGTTTTTTCAAATTCTTTTTTCGTGCAACATAATTTGTCTTACATACATTTTTCAGGATTATTATCGTCATTGTCTTATATTTTGTTTTTTTAAAAATAAACTTAAACAGAAAGCTAATTTTCTTGCCCAATCGTTGTTAATGGGTTAATTTAGCAACTCTGAAAATGAAATCGGCCCTGTACTGTCCTAGGCTGTAGTGCCGAAGAAGAAGAAGAAAATGAAATCGATTGGGAAGATAAATTTGTGTTGTATCTTAGCAATAAAATATGTGTTTTTGCAAATAATATTTGGTACGAGGGGCATGGCCTACTCAATTTATAAGACCAAAGAAGCTCTCCCAAACACTCGCGTAGACGGAAAGTTTGACGTCACTGGTTCCGAATGTCGTTTTCCGAAGATAAAGAAACCTTGTCTCGGAAATTATTCGGAACCATTCGTTTTCGGCCGACTATATTTTTAGTGTTCCGAGTGGTTCCGAACAGGATTCGCCATCTCCGGCACTCGGAACAGTGACGTTAAACTTTCTGTCCACATACCTGTTTGGGTGAGCTTCTCTGGCCTTCTATGTTGAGTAGGGTGTGTACGAGGCCCGTCGCCCTAGTGTAGCTCCACGGCCTACCTTACTTCAAAGGCCAGAGAAGCTCTTCCAAACACGCGCGTGGACAGAAAGTTTGACCTCACTGTTCCGAGTGTCGTTGTTCCAAAGATGAAGACAATTGATCTCGAAACCTGCTCGGAACCGCTCATTCACGGCTGACCACATTTTTAGAGTTCTGTGGGGTTCCGAACGGGTTTCTTCATCCTCGGAACTTGGAAAAGTGACGTCAAACGTTCCATCCACGCTCATGTTTGGAAGAGCTTCTCCGGTCCTGGCTTTGTAACTTAAGTAAGCCGTGGTAGCTCTAGGGCGACGTTAATTTAACCCAAATCTTTTTCTACTAGTGTGTTGGTTATCACATTTTCTAACCGATACGGTGAGTTTCTTTAAGAGTTCCGTTCAGGGCGAATGAGCCAGATCGATCCCTGGTCTCCAAACCAAAGTGCCTCAGTGTTAATCCAATGAGAAAAAAAAATTGTTTCCTAAGCCACATTTCTCCGGCTGTATTGAATATTTTTACAAACGTTCTTTTTAAAATGATAAATGTAAATAACTTACGGGTCGCTATAATCCTACTTTTTTAAATAGCTTGAATATTTTGTGTAAAATTATTTATTGAGGATTAAAAAAATATATTCGAACCAATTTCAAAAAGTGGGATTGTCGGAAACTGTAAGTCAGCTACATTTATCACATAAAAAAACCATTTGTAAAAATATTCAATACAGCCGGAGAAATATTTCTCAGAATTTTTTTTCTCCATTGGATTAACACCGAGGCACTTTGGTTTAGAGACCCGCGGTCCAAGGGGTTCATTCTCCCTAAACGATGTCAGGAGTCTACTTTACGCTGGAGCATAATTGCAGACGTAGAGGAAATCGTAGTCGTATTGGTCGCCAACGTATCTAACGTAGCCGCAACCGATTCTACTGGTCTTGGCCCATATGACCTAAAACAAGAAACAAATTATCAAATTAGTGTGTACAGTATAACCCGGTTATAGCGTTGTTCAAGAGACCGTGATGTTTATAAGGCAAATGTAATCAATGTATAAACGTGCTATCAAATGCATATCCAAACTTTTATTATTTTTTTAAGCTAAAATGGTGATAATGTAGACAATCTAGACATGGTGTTAAAAATTGGTAAAATAGTAAGTGCATGTGGATTAACCATTTGGTATTTTGCCCCCGTAACACATAACTAAGTATTTAACTTTCAAATATTTGAAGATGTGTTTATAAAGTAATGAATTTTTTTAAAAGTATCGAAAAGTGGCCAAACATGTAGAAAAAATACTGTGATATTAAACAGCCTAGCTGAAATAAGAAATTTCTATTAATATACTAATATTTGATCCATTTGCCATTAAGGAAATGAATTATTTTCGATTTTTTTAGCATTCTAATTAAGATATTTTGGGGTACTTCTCGAAACACATCTTTGTCGTTTAAAAAGGACTTTGAACTTTAAAATTTATTAGTATATTTCTATATCAAAATTTCATAAAAGTATTTTATTTCTATGGATAAATTCTTATTTCGTCCATAGACTACCAACAATAACAGAATAGTGAAATACAAATTATTATTTTAGGAATTTTTAGATGAATTTCCCAAGAAATATAACAATGAGTGTGTAAATAACGAACAAAGAATTAAGAATAATTCATTAAACATTTCAAATTAATAAAAAGTAAAATTACTAAATTTTTTATTTTAAGTAGAATAAAATGTTTTTAGAATGCTGTAAAAACGTAAAAATTAGGTTGGGGTTGGCAAGACAATCTCTGCATGATGTCGATTAAACGAAACTAGTTAGTCTTTTTTTTGTTTTAACGACGTAGAAAAGTAGCCCTACTTTGATATGTTACTAGCCTTTCGCCACTCATTGTCTACAAAAAGGATCCCCAATGTAGTGATGGGTTATTTAAGCTTTTATACTAGTATATTATTGGTTAAATAGATTACTGGTATGAATTTACAGCGCCATCTGCTGGCGGTCTTTTTGTAGTCTTCCTATTTTACTCCTTCACCAGAATTTCACCACATAGAGTTCTATAGATAGAATTTATGAGATAGAATTCGATACATGATACCAACAGATGATGTTTACTGTTGCATTATCGAGAGAGACTTTACCGATTTTCTCTTTTTTATTTATTATTTTTCAGTGATTACCATTTTTTTTTAATTATTATTATTTTACAACTAGCGAGTCAACCGTTACTTCTGTGGCATGCATCCATTTTTTTTGCGTGTTTAATGTCCGCGGGTCACAAATGTTGCTTAGCCTTTTGAAACCCATTGTTTACCAAAAGGATCCCCAAGATACAATTAGGTTACTTAAAGTTAGTGTCTACAAGCAAGACAACTTGTGCAAGTTGTTTGCAAGTTAAAGTTTTCAGCCCGTCTTGCACGTGTATACATCCCAGCAAGTCACTTAGCAGGAACTCTCAGCAATATTGCAGCGAGAAGAAATTGAAGAAGTGTAACCGGTTTGTGAGTACTGTCGTGGACACTACTCTGCAAGTTACACGTGCAACAAAGCTATAAAATATCTTGCAGAGCCTTGCCGCAAGAAAAATTGCAAGCTCCATGTAAACACTCAAGCAAGTTTCTTGCATGAAACTTGTGCAATTTTTCTTGCACGTCTCCACTTAGCAAGGCTTTAATACTTCTGTATTAGTAGTAAACTAGGTTACTGGTGAGAATTTGCAGCGCCATCTACTGGCGGTCTTTCTGTAGTCTTCCTACAGATACTTACATAGCAAAAATATCTTAAGTGGAAGATATAAAATTATTATGTCCTACTTGAGAAAAATGCCCAGTTTTTTCGTCCCATGCGTATTTGTGGATGTTGTTCGGATTGTAAAGCTTCACCTCGCTGTAGAAAGACTCGATCATTTCTTTCCACTCAGGTTTAGTATTTGATCCGGATGACCCAGCCATGTTTTGGCCAGCTGGCCCTTTTTCAAATAAATACAACAATTAACGAATGAAACAATTCACAGTAATTTAAAAATGTAGATTTGATAAACATAAACCAAATTAATGTTCAATCTATGTATAAAGACTGAGGACTTATGGACTAGCATGAAAGTTTGGGCTTAAATTCTAATTATAGACGGTTAAAAAGAAGAACTTGTGGTATGTAACACTACACGAATTTCAATTGGTGTATTATAAACTAATACGCAAATTTGAAGATAATTATATACTTTATAAGGTAAGTTCAATAACTTTAAAACCAGAAAAGTCATATGGCAATTATCCTTTGGGCATGCATAACTTTCTGAAAAACCTCATTATGACGTCCGACAGATACTGGGGACACGTGTACCAAAATTGAAGTTCTTAGCTCTTTTAGTTCGAGTAGTAGAATGGTTTCAGACATACGGATAGACAGACGGACCAGTGTTCAAAAACCTCTTTTTCCGAATCAGCATCCTCCAAAACGTGTAGAAATTACAAAATCTCCATTTCGGATTTTCGACTCCATCGCAATTTGATGGAGTCCATTCCCAAATTGAATTTTAATTATTTGTAAATTTTAAGCCTAGTTTTATTTTTTAAGGGGGCACAGTACCTCAAGGAATGGCAAAAATTGCGATTTTTTTTTATTTGCTAACATTAAAGTTATAAATTTTCTAAATAAGTCTACCAAGTTTTAAAAGTCTAGCTATATTTTAAAAAAAGTTATTCCACTTTTTATGAGGAAAGGTAGGATAAAAATGCAAACGAATGAAAACTTTAAATGTGTTTTTCTCGGTGTTCATTTTTCCTTGATGACAAGTTTTTCAAAACGCTAAAGCTTTTTTAATTATTGATAAAAGTCTAAGGAATTTTGTATGCAGTCTGAAAAATATGTTAAAATTAAGAATTGGTATTAAAATTGTTTTCAAAAGTAATACTTTTTTTTATAAAAAAATACTAAAGTCGAAATTTTTCAAATAGGCTTAAATAATTTGGGATTTTCTAGATAAATATTTTTTATAAAACAACTACTGAAGATAAATCAAATTTGGATACCAATTCTTATGTAAAACAGTTTAAAGTACATGAGAATTTTTTTTTGGGTTAAAATATTTGTATTTAAAAAAACCTTAGCATTTTAAGAAAGTTAATTTTTTTTAAATAACTTAAAAAATTAAATTATTTTAAATTTTTCTTGTCATTTATTGTTTTTAAATACATATTGAAGTAATAAAACATCAATTTTATAGTGAATATGTCAAAATTAAAGATTTTTTTTAAAGTGGTACCGTGTCCCCTTAATTCGAATGGCAAACAAGTGGAATAGTATATTTTGGCATGCTGGAGATATCCTTCTGTAACTCTTTTCCAAATTCAGAGTGCAATAATTCAGCAATTATTGTGACAACTCATCGCATATAATAGCATTATTATAGCATATCTGTTGATGAATATCACTAAATTGCAGGAAATTGTGACACGATTGGAAATATAATTCCTTGTTTTATTACTAGCTTCTATCATTTAATTGTGAACAAATTGCAACGCAATACTACTAAAATAGAATTTGTAGCAAAATAATTTTTCTTATTAGATTTGTTTCTGTCACTTAAAATAAAATAGTAATGCAAAATATCATGATCTTTTATAACTATAAATTAAATAAATAACCTAAGAGTTTACAAGATATAATTTTTCTGATTTGCAAGTTTGCTGCGTCATTTCATTCATGATAGTTCGCGGTGGCATTATCAAGTGATGTTTTAGTAGTTTCCTAGGATTCTATGATTAGTTATCTTTAAATAAATATTTAAGAGTATTTAATTTTTCATACTTAATTTATTAAACGTTATGTGAATAGTAAAATTGTGGTTTTGGGTGTGTAGAAATGCAACAAACAAAAATAATATTATAAATAATGGGGTTGTTTCACGGAGGTTCCGGCAATAGCTCTGCGGTTTTGTTTTCATGTCTCTCGAATTACTGTTGTTTTGGTGTTCGGGAGTGAGTTTTCGAAGAGAATATTTTAGTTGTTAATTTTATAAAATTCCAACTTCTTTCAATGCAAGTTTTCCTTGATAAATGATTAAAACAACCAACAGCACAGCAAGAAGTCGTAATTTTAAAAAATAACTAAAATAACTTATTCTTAGAAAACTCAATTTCGAATATCAACAAAAGTAATTCGAGAGACATGAAAACAAAACCGCAGAGCTATCGCCAGATCCTCCGTGAAACAACCCCATTTCAAAAATTATTTTTAAATGTTTTCTCATTAAAAAACTAATTAAGAAAGATACTTTAACTATCAGAAAATTAAAAAGAAAGTATATGATCTAGAAATGTTTACTTAAATTATTGTTGTCAAGGTTAACCCGCTGAGGGATACAGAAGTATAAACCTATCACCTGACCATCAGGTTTTCCAGCAACACACATATTTTTAAAAAATAAATAAATGTAATAATTTTATTTAATTTTAAAAATTAAAGCACGGAGAAGCTATCTACAACCATCTAATACAAAAATATAGTTTCAAGTATATTTTTTTTTATTAAATCCCATGCGGTGAAAACAAGTAACTTCATTCAATTTGCTTATCCTTCTGAAGGTTCAAAATGTCAACTAATATTGAGAAATTAAATAAGTTAGAATTTTCTATTTACTTTTTTTCAAATTTGGGTCGGCCCCACAAGCTGCATGGGTGTCCTTTTTCATCGGAACAATTAAATTTGTGTGTTTTAAAACAACATTTCTACTTTTCAAAAAATTGTGGAGGAATTCGTGTTTGCCACTTTCAAAAAAGATCCTTTAGGCGACTAAAATTAGAGTAGTAGTATTAAGTAGACTTTATATAATTTTTTCTGTTTAACCCTTTCAAGTACGAAATGTTTCTGTTAAATGCAAACTTGTTTTAATTGCATTAGATTCAAAATTTTGACTAATTAATTTAGTTTATTGGTATTTTTAAAATTTTGTTTCTGTAAGAAATGTTTTTTTAAGCCTCCTCCACAGATTAATTTTTTTAAAAATTTAAACGCATAATTAAAAAAAATATATTGTATTTCAGGAAAAATAACAGTACTTTGAAAGTTATATACGTCTGTATACCTGAGGAGGTTAATAGAATAATTGTACTCACCCCCGTCTCTGTCGATTGGTTTATTATGTGCATATGTGCATTGATCTGCCCATGCTTGTGCTTGATTTGCAAGATTATCATCCCATTCCTAAATTACAAAGCAAGTTGGTTTGAGAACGAGTCTAGTATTTATAACCACTTTATTATTATTATTATGGGAATGTTTCACGTCTTGAGTGGCAACAGTTCCACATGAATGAAAATAAGTTCGCGATTGGTTAATCATTTTAGTTGTCGGAGCTTACCGTGTGACACTCCCAATCACCGAAACCACCTATGAAATCCAGGAAAGAAAGCAGAAAGAACCTACGATAGGTGAAACAAGCTAAGGCTGAAATTGAACTGAAACGCCATACGAGCGATTCGCCTGCGAAGGGTGGAGTTTCGTAGATTCTGTGCGTTTCCCAATTGAACTGGAACAAATCCTTCGCTCGCGAATGACGTCACGCCACGATATTTCCGACCATTCGAGCAATCGCGCGTAAACTGTTTGTTTACTATTTTGACACACAATATATGCGAAAAATGTGAAATAAAAAAATCCTACAAAAACGAAAAGAAACCAGGACTAGTAATATATTTAGCTGTCTAAAATAAACTGCTTATATAGCTATATAAGCAGTTTTATCTGCAAATATCTGTTGGATAAAGAATAGTTCTTACTCGTTTGGTGAAAAAAGAACGAATCAAAAGATTTGTTCTTTTGAACGATTCGTTAAAAATACGGGAACGCTTGGGATGATTTTTCAAAGGAACTGGACCGACCCATCTCTATAGTATTTCCAGAGATTTTTAGAATTATTTCATTGGTCAACTTCACGTACAAGAGGCGGGCTTAGTGGTTTTTGTCGTTTGCACGAATGACACCCCCTTGGGCACGAATACGCATGATTTGGGAATTTAAATACTGGCTTTCGAGAGCGTTTGCAGGACTGAGCTTAAACTGATCTCATGCGCAGAGACAATGTGCGCGAATTCAAAGCATTTCAGTTCAATTTCAGTCTAAGTGTAATTTTGTTGTCAAGAGATATATTCGATTCAATAACTTAACCAAGAATATGTCAGATTCTAGGGAACGCTGCGTACAGTGTCGTCCTTAACGGTTGCGTTGGGTGCCTACTGAGGTGTCGGCCCGTCATTTGACTGTGGTTCTAAATTAATAGCCCTCGTGTAGCTCTAGTGCGACGATGATTCAAACTTACTTTACCAGATTCTAGGGATTGGCGGTTTTTGAAAACAGTGGCTTTAACAGTTTCCAACCCTGTGTTTTTGCACATTTGTGGTTTTGTTATCGGACAGACGGTATATTAACAATGCTGTAAGCACAAATCTTCGTATTTTTTTAAATTATAAAACAAAGTATATTGAAGCTTTCTTATTAAATATTTAACTTTTTTCATTTAGTTCAATTGATAAAAATGCATTTAAATAATTCTGTTTTTATTGACCACCTAATATTTTAGTGTATAATATAAATAAATGAATTGGGATCGAATTAAAAAAAATCGCTTCTAAAATGACGTCTTCAATATAAAAAGAACAAGCTCCTAAAATTTGGAATCCGTACCTCTAGTAGTTTTGGCTGGGTGTTGATACGTGGGTGAATGAATAAATCAGTCAGTCATGACTTTGCTTTTTATTTATACAGATGGCGCAGCAAGAGGGTCAGGCAGATTTCGGAGGTCGTGCAAGTTTTTTTCGGCGGTAAATTTATACGACCTTTTTGCATTAAAACCAAAATTAGAATGGACTATTAATTACAAGAAACTGACAGAGCTTGTCTCCAAACCTCTAAATCCACGAAATTGACGTGCCCCTCAGCAAATGTTAAAAGCTAATTTTTTAGAAATTACTTGCAAAACAGACTTATAAATACATAATTGTTTGAAAAACATCTCTATATATATATAAATAAAAAAAAGGCAAAGTCCTGACTCACTGACTCACGTATCAACGCCCAGATCAAACTATTAGAGGTACGGAGACCAAATTTTAGGAGCTGATTCCTTTTGCGAAGAAGGCGTCATTTAAGAAGCGATTTTTTGAAATTCGAACCTAAACGGGTGTAAGAAGGCGAAATGTGAGCCGATTTCTCCTTAGAAATAGCATTGAGTATTGTTTTAAACTTTTAATTTTACTTTTCGTCGTCTAATTTGAAAGAAATTTCAGAGCGTTCAGCGTGAGCAAAAATAAAGTATTATTACGTAAGCACGTGAGTGTTTAATTTGTAATAATGTTATTTAAATATCGTAATTTTATTTTTTATTATATCCTGGGCCAGATTTTCTCTGTTTATGAAACTAGCAATTTTAACGTGGTTCTATAGGAAAGTTCTCAAGCTCCTGATGGAAGAGCCTGGATATAACCGGAAATCCACTTTTTTTATTGAACGGGAGGAGATTGTAATATCCTAATGGGGTGCTGACCAGGTAGAGAAGGGATTAATTGACATAAAATTAAAGTTGGTACATCTATGATATAATGGCCGGTCTGTTCATTGGCGACTTTTGGCGAGCTTGTAAATTTAAGGTAAGGTTATTATATCTCTCGAATTGTATGATGAAACAGCTATGATAGAATAGCCGGTCGTGATTTAGCGATTTTCTTTACGTTGCCAAGCAGCGAAAATCCCCAAATCTGGTCAACATTCCACTTCATATTTCATGCTCGATAGGAACAATTAAATTAAATTACACACCAAACATTTCAAACATTACAGTTACATTAAATTCGATTATATACTGATTATTTAAATTGAACATTTTTAAAGCATTCCAAAAGTCGCCCATGAACAGCTGTACTAAACTACTTTAGTACAGCTGAACAGCTGTACTAAAAACAAATCACCGTTATTAACGGTACACCCGTGCAACGGCGTTTTTATAAAGCTAGTGGTTTGTATAAAGAATATAGAATTTTATTTAAGAGTTAAGAGGATAAAATGATGCTTACCATTTCTAACATATTGGCGGCCGTTGGGAATCCCCTTTCTTTCCCGTTGGCGATTTTGGCGCGTAGCTCATTGTGTGTCTGTAGTATGACCTTTTTGTCTGCTGCACTGACTCCTCTATCATAGATTTGACAAGAGTATGACCAGTGCAATACACCGACCAATATTGCAGTGAATGCCAGAAACTGCATTTTAGCTTTGGTTGCAATGCCCTAAATAAAGGATACAACTGCACGGCTGATTTATCATTGTAAAAGCACATACGCGCAAGCGCGTGCGAACAAGATACTCTTTAGATATAATAGAGTAAATTGAAGAGCTTAGTGGAAAACGTGCATTTTTGCAACGTGCAAACGTGCAACGTGCAAACGTGCAAAAAGTGACATTTTTGAAAAAATTGAGATGTTTGTATCAATGAAGAGATTACCAACTTCTTTATTGATAACACGTTTGTTGCAACTGATTCATGTTAGTATAAGCTAGGGTTATGTTAGTATAAGCTAGGGTTATGTTAGTATAAGCTAGGGTTATGTTAGTATAAGCTAGGGTCATGTTAGTATAAGCTCTTTTATTTAGGCTCTCTAGTATAAGCTGAAGCTGTTAGTTGAAGCGTAGTATATTTTTAGGACTTGAAAGTACCGTTTTCAACAGATCTGAATGCAAACTAAAAACTTAAGCTCATTGTCTCGTTTTCACATTTTTGTCACTTAGTACTTTATTCCACTAAGCGCTTCTATTGTGACATTCACTTGTGACAATTGTTCAATTGATGGATAAAATGGATAAATTCAAATAATGGATAAAAGTATACTCACCTTCGAAATGTGAACTAATAGTACCTTCTATTCTTCAAATCGATTAGTGCTGTTGTAAGTCAATGCATAAATATATATATCAACTGAAAAATGCACAAGTTGGTCTAAAACGTTTGTTGATGACACAATTTTTTTTTTGTCAGGACAATGAAACAGGAGCATTACCACAGATGGTTTCTTAGAAAATGTAAAACTCTCACAAAATTGTTAGTAAGAGAAACATCTATCAATCAGTTGCAACAAACGGCAATGCATAGAAGTAGTTAGTTAACAGGTTTTTTATCGAAGAACTTTGTTAAACACAAAGGAACCGAATAAAATTTTCAAGTTATTGAGTTGATGCTTGCCATCAATTTTTTCGCACAAAAACCAAACTACAGAACCCCTTTTTAAATAATTTTTGAGGTTTATTTATTTATTTTTTTTGTTTTAGCTCACGAAATTAATTTATTGTAAAATATCCGTGGAATAAATATCTGTTAGCAATTTGTTGATACACATTTATAGACAAACATATATTGTAATATGGGTCACTTTCAAAAAAGCAATTGGTGGACAAAAACCAAATATCCTCGTGTACACTGTTAAAAATTGTGCGCTATGTCACCAAAAAAAAAATGGTTCCTAGTAGTTGCAGCGCTAGAATTCGGCTGAATAATTTTTCAGGTTTCGGTTTCCGAAATCTGAAAAATGGTTTAACGTAAAACCGGAAAAATAGTGAAACGTTTCATTACACAGCCGTTAAAGCTACGGGATACCATTTTATGGGCGTCCATAAAAAAACACAGTTTTGGTGATTTTTTGACCCCCCCTCTCTCCTGTTGAAATTTCGTGATATTTTGCTCAACTCTCTCCTCTAATATCTAGTGAGTTTTTTTTTAAAAATTCCCGTTTTTTTATTAGGAACTTTTTTATTTCAAAACTTTTGTTTGGGCGTTTGAGACCCCGAAAACTTGAAAACTCATGCTAATCAACGTCCAACCTCTAACTCGGATATCCAAACAACAGCGGCATCATCTGATGATAGTGGAGAATTATTTAAAAATCACATACGATGCACATTTTGTCTACTTTTTTCTTTGTAAAAATACTTTGGTCTGAATTGAAACTAATAAAGAGACCAGAAAGAAACGAACGGCAATTGTATATCTATAAAAATAGACTTTTCTGTTTCCTAACACTTTTAAGTATGATTCGGAAAACAATGATAAATATTATCGTGTAAGAGTTTGCCAAATTTGAGTCCAGAAACAAATTTTACGGAAATTTAACTCCATTTTCTTGTAACTTTACGTTGATTTTTTTGCGTGGAAAAACTACGTGTGCCAATTCCATGTAACTGTAGTGTAAGTCATAATTTAAGAGGAACGTACAAGCTGTTTAAATTTGAAACATAAATCAAGTAAAATAAAGCACGTTACATTATTTAGATTTAATGAGTGTAGATCAGCTATTCCGAAAATTTTTACCTATTTAAGAGGGATTGTCAGTCCCATAGAGCTAATGCATTAGTTTTTGAATCACAACTTCCGCTGAAGTATTGCTTTCCCATGTTAGCCCTTTTTCCCTAGGTATGGGAATCAACATAACATCGAAATGAAACAAATTTGAAACGAAAATGATATCTACTTATTTAATTATATATTTTTGAAGTTTTAAAATGCCGAAAATATATTTTAAAACTTTATCAATTAATAATTAAATAGCCGGATGTTATTTTCTTTTCAATTTTGTTTAAATTGATGTTATGGTGATTCCCACACCTGAGGGTGAAAATGGGATAATATGGCAGAGCAATTCTTTTGCAAAATTTGTGATTTCAAAATTAATGCATTAGCTCTATGGAACTGACAGTCCTTCTCAATGTTAAAAGTTGCAGTTATAATCACTTTTTACAAACGTGACTTACACTAAAGAAATTATAATTTTGCATGGAATCAGCCCTTGATAATTGACGAGACCCTGTTCCTCCTCACGTGAGTATTGATGATATTCGGCTAGACTCCCCTCCCCTAAAATCGTCACGTGATTTCTCCCCTTTTTGGTGAAACCAACTACGAAATATTTATTAATAGTGTAGCTATCGTCAATTCAATTATACCCAAAACTGGATCGTAATAATGTGAGCAATGAATTGCTACCAAAAATCTAAAGTGTTCCGTAAATCTTATCTTTCATATTCACTTTTAAAAATAGATCAAAGGTGTTGTTATGCTGGTCATTCACAAATATCTCTACTCTATTACCTCTACAGCGTAATAAAATTAAAATATTATTTCAAATTTGAAATTTGATAGTTTGACGCATACGTTTGATATGCACAATTATTTACTAAACACAATTACATAATTAATGGAATAAACCGATAATGGTTTATACTAAATATACGCATCTTGTCAGAAAGCAATTATTTACCGTCTCTACTTAATTATATTAACAAAGCGTACGTAAACTAATTTATAGTTTCATCACTAATATTTTTAAAATAAATTATTGAACATAAGAAGACTTTCTAATAAAAGTACAGTAAATATTTTTTAGCTTTTATATTATTATAAACTAGCAAATTTATACCCGTTCTTCGCACGGAATAAAAAATATCAAATAGATTCCAAACATGTGTAACCATATAACCTGTTATAGGATCATAAACTTATATTGTTTCCGCTCGTTATAAATTATAAAATCCCTTTCATTGCCTTAAAATTCCAAAATGAAAAATACGCTATAAAATGCACTCATAAATGTCATCACAATTCCCTCATAAATACATAAAACCTTTCAGCTCATTTGGTGCGTTTTGGGAAATAATTTGGCGAGAAAATAGATATAGCTACCCACACCCATTATACAGCTCTAACACAATGACCTTCGAACAACTGACCAGCTTATAAATTATTTATAAAAGAAATTGCCTATTTGGCGAATTTTAATTAATAATTTGGCGAGTGTGGCAACGTATTTGGCGAAAAAATAAAGACATAAAACACTAATAGCTCTAGTGTGATGGTCTTTATTAACCATCATAGTTCAGTAATAGCTTAACTGTACATTTATTGCTTAAATATGCATACATGCAGTCAACAGAAAAATCAATGAAAAAATCATCAAATAAACCTACAATAAAATCCGGGAATGAAGACTGGCAGAATTACGTCAGTTGAAACATGTCAATTATTTTTCAAATAATGAATTTAGTTTCTGAAAGTAATGGCAAAAGAATAAAATAAACATTTTGAATTTTAAATGTTTTCGTTAAAAGTTTTATTTAATTTTTTCAGCCGATGGCATCAGGAAAGAGAAAAAATGATCGGATTTGAGCGAAAGTGGTGTATTTTTTTCAGAAAATTCGAATTTTCTCTAAAAATGGAACAAATATGAAAAAACTAAGCCCCAGGTGCACACGTTAGTATTAAAGGGAATCTATCTTAAAAATTTCGAATTTCTGAGGGCAGTATAAGTAGGTCTTTTACGATCCGATGACAAACAAACACACAGACAGACTCTTTCTTTTATTATTATAAATATTTAAGGATTGATAGCAGAGTGGACATTTTTTTCTCCTTTTCAACTAGCTAGTTGAGTTTCATTAGATAATTTTTTTGCTGTTATAGTAATAAACATTTTATATAAAACCAAACTTGTTTTGATAATTTTCAAAGCTAGAAAAGCAATATTTTTTAGAGTGACCCTTATTACAATAAATATTTCTTCTTATATATATTTATTCTATTGCTGATATATATTTATTCAACGGATATTCGACAATAAAATTAATTTTGTAAGCTAAAACAAGCACTACATTTCAATAAAAGAAAATTCTTATGTATTCAAATTTTCCAAAGTGTTCTTCAATCTAAAAAAAATATTTTAGAAATGTGTTTCATAGTTTGGTGCCTTTTTCCTTAACATTATTTTGAACGCGACTGTCATTACATTCGAAATTTATGAAATTTTATCTTTGCATAACAAAAGAAGAACCATTTATATTACATGATGTTATTTGATGTCAATATAGTGAATAGTATGATGAAATGTGTGTTTGTCAGTTTGTCTATATTATTAAAATTTTTCGACTTTACATTGACTGAGTGAAAATCAATGACTGGGCGGACAAATTGAACTCATAGAGCTGAAATGACTAATCTTATAGATAAAAACACTTTTAAAGTGATCGGTTCAACCCTTCAGCTACAAATAACAGACAATTGGGTTTTTCTATTTGAATCTTAACTGATTCCTGACCTTCATTTTTTCTTTCTTTCTTCTTTTAAATTAAAAAAAGACAGCAGGCTGAAATTTTTTGAAAAAATACGGAAAATATTTATGTTTGCTATTTATGTTTGCGTGTAATTTAATTGTAATAAGCGAATCATTATTTGGTTTCGAATTAAAGTAAACCTGAAAAATCGGCTTTTGATTTTTTACTTGAAGAAATTTTGAAAACAATCGGATTTGCACAAAAGATATTAAAAAATTAAATTGGATAAACTAACTATTGAGACATTACGTACGACATTTTAAACCTCAATATTCTTTAAATGCTACATAATTTTTACTAAAAAACCATATTTCATTAACACGAAGAAAAGTTTTTTTAAAAATTATTCTTTGGTTTCAATCAAAAGATTATTTAATCTACTATTTTTTTTCATCGATTATAAATATGCATTTTTAGAACAGTTTTATATCGTTTGATTTTCATTCATGGTTTTACAATTAACTATGAATTATACCATGCTCGAAAAAGTGTCTTATCGTAAAAATAATATTTTTCGTAAAAATTTCAAGGCATTTAATCGTGAAAAGGTAAAGGATTTGGTTATTATGGCTCATCAAGGTCTAAAAACTGAATAGCTTGTTTTAAAATCGTATAATTATCAATATACTAATCTACCTTAAATATGTGCATATCGTAATGATCTGAACACTGAAATTCAAATTTTCTAGTTAATTGCGTAATGTGTGATAGGTATATGAATCTAATTTAAAACGTCTAATTTATATTTTATAAAGCGTATTGTTTTTTAGAAAAGCAATTTATAGTATAAGTATATATAAGGTAATGAAGATTATCGATATTGTTCTTAATATAGGTATGTTTTCAAGCATAAATTTTTTTTTATTGAAAACTAATGTTTTATTGTTTTCGAAATGTGAGTGTTACAGTGGCTTGATAAGTTATTTGTTTATATAAAAATAACTGTAACTGCTTGGTTCATATGTTTCAGTATATAGTGGAGAGGAGGGTATTATGGAATAGTCGGGGAATATGGAATACTGAAGTTTCATGCAGCCCTCTCTCGTGCTGCCATTACGTGAAAATTCCATGAAAGACCTTAAATTTTCAAATATTGTTTTTTAATTAAAATTAACTATGTTTGGTGACGTATAATTAAATTTTCATTAATTGTAAACAACTATTTCATATTACCCGAATATCCCATATTACTCTCAACTTTTAAACTTTTTTTAAAGTAAATTTTTCAAAACAAACAAAATTAAAAAAAATACGGCTTTATTTTACCATTGGCACTTCATTACCATTAGTTTTAGTGTTTATTGAAAATGATTGTGTGGATTTTTATTTAAAACTAAGAGAGTTATTTTTAAAAATATAAATTATATTCCATAATACTCACAAATGGTGTTCCATATTACCCTTACTGACAATTTGTAGAGGAGAGGTCCTCTACAAATTATACTTTTTAAAGTTATAAGTAATTTTATATTTATTGCGCCTTATGTTCAAAAATACATAATAAGTTATGGTATAGAATCATTAGTATTTTAAAAAAATATTTTCAAATAATTTAGGATATCTAGCTATTAATTGCTAAAGGTTCCTTAAATTACAAATTTAAATGCAGAGTTTAAAATACTTTGGTTATAAAATTTACTATTTATGCTTATAATTTTTTTAATTTACATTTAAATAAATAAATAATAGTTTATAAACACTGTTTAAAATTATTTACTGCAAATTTAATATTTCACTAATTTTAAATACATAATTATAACTTTTATACTTTATACAAATTTTCTTGTTAATTATAAAATGTAAATTAAATATAATATACATTTCATAACCGTTTCAAAAATTATAGCTTATCAGAGAAAATTAATATTTATGCTGAAATTTTAGAAATACATGAAGTTATAAAAGCTAATTATACCACAATCAAAAATTATTTTTATAGTAATCGTTTTCATAAGTTTAAATTATTTTCATGAATACAAATTTTATATTTACACGCATAATTGTACTTAAAAAACGAAATAAATAAAACCTAAATCCTAAATTAAGACGAAATTTCTATGTTATATATTTTGAATAAATTTTAACACCTTAGATTTATTATACATTATACTTTAATTTCGTTTCATAAACTCGCTAGATAAACTATAGAGACAAAAATCATAAACGTTTTTGTGCAGTTTAGTTTATTATATCTCAAATGATTATATAATAGCTATAGTTTTCACAATCAAAAAGATATATTTAGTCAGAATCGTTGAATATTTTTGAAAATTTCATTTTAACAAAATAAATTTTGTTTGCATGAATAATTTGTACCTTCAATAACGAATATGAAATAAACCAGATTTAAGTTAAGAGAAGGTCATCTGTAAACATAGTTTGGCAAAATATAATTTAAAAACGCTTATTATCTATTCGTTATAGTTTTCACGATCGATAAACTGCTGATAAAGACATTTTTACAGACAAAATAGGTTTAACGTTTATTGCTTTCAGCTCTTATAGTTATTTTTATTATCTGCAATATTTGATTAAAAAAATATAAATAGGCACAGTTTAAAAGAGACGAACTTTTAAAATATATTTATCAAAGAGGTAGGAAAGTGAAGCTCTTGAACTAGAGCTACATCCAGGGCCGTTGGTGACAAGCCTCATAATTTTTTAACCGCGGTTGAGTTACGAAGCCCACACCTGAGCTGCCACCCAATGCAACCTTATAGTGACACATAAGCCGCGTCAGAACTTTGGACCACAAGAGATTCAAGGTGCACTCTGCACTAGTTCCATGTGCACGATAGCATTTACTAGTGGAGCTTATTTTATATGTATGTGGATAAGCACGAATGAAAGAACCCGTGAAGGTAGCATCCTTATCCTTGGAAAGGCTCCTCAACGCATTAGGCCACCACGGCCCCTTAATCAGTATTGGGAGAATCTAAGCGCAATATACGTAACAAATATAAATGGACGCTAAACTTCAAAGGAACAATTGCAGTTATGTAGATAAAAGTAAAGAAGTTAAAAAACACAAAACAAACATTCATTCTTTAAAATACAACTTAATCACTTTGATAAAACTGTATTCACCAAATTCCAACTTCAAAAAACAATTTTTTCCCCACAGTTTCCGAGTAACGTTGCTATGGGAGAAGTTGTAATATTTTAAAACGAATAATACAAAATAAATAATATTTAAGTTAATTCTTTCAGGTTCACAACACTAGGTTAACTGCAACATCTAACCAATTCGACTGTTAACTACCAGACAAAATTTGTCTGATTCAGATAGATACATATCGAGCATAATTAAAAAAGAGACAGTTTATGTGGTAAAGAGACTTTGCTAAAACTTTTTATTTTCATTGACTCTTTAAAAATATGTTCATGTTTTCATCTTATTACCCCCTAAAAATAACTCATGGACAGATAGACTATGATTAATTTGAATATGAAACCATTTACCTGTTATAGATACCTGATTTAACAAAAAAGAGGAGAAAAACTTAAAATCTAATTATCAAAGTGGAGAACTAAAAAATTTCTTTTCGCTTAAAGATTAGTTTACTAATTATTTCATAGATGGCACCAGGCTGAAAAAAGCTTTTTTCAGAGTTTGTCAAATCCCTCAGTTAATTTAAAATCAAAATAATTTTTTTATTTCAAGACATAGAATAAAAAAAATAATACATTTTTTTTTCTATTAGTAAAAATCTTTTTGTTGCAATTATCTTTTTGCATTCTTATTCAAATTTACAATACCAAATTTCCTTTTAAATATCTTATTTTTTTAATGGAAAAAAATGTATTGAATTTAAAAAAATGAGTTTCGAATATTTTTGTTTCTTATTAAAGCGAAGAAAACCTATTAAATTGCACAAGAACTCAAAAATATAATTTTTTTCCGTTACTCCAAAAAATATTTCAGTCCTTGGAGATACTTTTTTTTTTAATTTGTAATGTTTTTAACTTTAAGAAGAAAACATTTTTCTAGAGTTTATGTTTAAAGATTACAAGATTGAGAATATTTTTTTATAACTACTAAATTCTCTTAAGAAATGAAAACTTATTTATAATAACTGAATTTTAGAAGCTAATTGCTTACAATAATAACGTTTGAATAAATATTTTCGAGAATTTCTCCATTCAAAATAGAAGTGCAGAGAGACAATAAATTAGTAATACAAATTAGTCTCAAAATAACTATTACTATTATTATTATTATAGTTGTTATTGTTGTTGTTATTGCTATTGGTATTGTAATTGTTATTGCTATCGCTATTGTTAGAGTCATTTTTATTTATAATTATTATATTTAATTATTGCACCCACAATAGTTTCTTATGACCAATATTTCTTTTTGTATGGCAACTGAGAGTAAAAATATAAGTTTATTAACACGAACTTTATCGTCCCGTTCTTTTGGGCTTTGAAAAATTGGAAATAATAAAAACGTAACATGGCATATTTATTAAGTGTTTTATTGAATATGGTTATAAGTCCCTTTGGTTTATTTTCAGTATTATCAATTAAGTTAATGTTGTACTTTTTATAGTGCAGTTTAAATAATGTCATTTGAATATTATACTGAGTGGAGTTTTATAGAGAGATAATTTTCTTAAAAAGGTAATATCATGTTTAACCCCCAAAAATGTATCTGTAAATTAAACTTTGAGACTTTGAATATAATAACAATATGATGTTTATACTGTGTAAGATAAGTTTTCATTTTTGAAAGTGAAATCATATCGCACCGTACGCGGAAAAGAGACCTATCGCGAAAAAGACCATTCTTCAGGACAGCCGTTTAAAGTTATAGTAAAAACTCAAATGATCACGAAATTGTTCCAAATGAACATAGATCAAAAATATTTGGCATGGATATCCGTTTTATGAGTATAAAAAGGTATGCATAGACATTTTTTACTTTAAATTTGCCTTTGCTGAGATATTTTTCGATAGGTCTTTCTTTCGCTTACAAATTTGAACGATTTTGATCGCGTTTATTTGACATATCATTTTGCAATCTATACATATTGCATGAATTTTTGTGTATATTTTTATTGTACTAAATACCACAAAACAGAGCTTTTGAAATGTTTTTTTAATGAGAGTATTTCAAATAAAGAAACAAATAAACAAATTAATTACCGACTTCAACCTTCCCATTTAAGCACTTCAAACTTAACTTCATTGCCGTTGCAGGTGCAAACACATAGCGAAAAAAAGCGCCAGGTGCGATAGGTATTTCTTTCCCGCTTATTTTCATCCAAAAACGAACGCGGAAAAAAGACCTATCTATTAATTGTAGACGAACTAAGGCTCGAATCGCTATGCCGATTGCACCAATCGATGGATATCGAAATTTTGCATCCTATAGTAGTGTCAACTAAAAAAAGTCAATTTTGGCCCATAGGTCACTTTTCCGTGCACGGTGCGATATTCGCTCATTGTAAAGTTTAATACTTGAAATAACTGCAAAGTTATGGTGGCTATAATTAAGAACAAATATTACAATTTTGGTAACAAAAGCAGAAAATGGCTACATTAAAAAGAGTAAATTTCACTGTGGTGGACATTTGGGGTAGGTTTCACCAAAAAAAATGGTTCCTAGTAGCTGCAACGAGTGTGTGATGAAATGTTTCACTATCTTTTTGGTGTTCGGTTGAACCCTTTTTTAGGTTCTGGAAACAAAAACTCGAGAAATGGTTCAACTGAATGCTAAAACTAGGGTGAAACATTTAACCACACAGGCGTTGCAACTAATAATAACCAATTTTTTTGATAAAACTTAATTGAAATTCTAAACTGATATATTTGTTTTTGTCAAGTTAAAAGCCAAATGGCTAAAATTAATATTACACGGACAAATACATCTGAAAATGTCTTATTGTGTTCTTGAATACATTTTGACATTTATATTAGAAACATATATTTTATTAACTAAGACAATAATTAATTTTATAAAATATAATAAGTTAATTTTATAAACTATTTCTATAGTTGAAAAAATGCTTAAACGTGAATAGTAAAGTTTAAGGAAAAGAAGAAGATAACAAATTTAACAGCCGAAAATTCTCACTTTTGAATTGGAAAGCTTATACAAATATTGGATAAAATATAAAAAAAATCCGTAACAAAACCGTGTTTACTCAGTAATAATTAACTATGTATTTTTAATATGCATATATAGAGTTAGAGTTATTAGAAATATAAATTTTTTTTCAGTTTAACTGAGCTACAAGATCGACATTACATTAATCCTATAAGCTCCGCTTCAAAATTTTTTGGCAAATAATTTTTCATTGCTACTCAATTGTAAGTACAAAAAGAGTTCATTTTAATTGCTTTAGTTTCCTTTTTATTAGTTATGTGTTTATTATATGTTTGTTTTAGTAATTATTTGTTTCATTGATCGAATTTTCTAGCATAAAATGTTTAGTGTTGGTCTATTCCGGAAGAATATCTAATTTTTTCAAAAGTTAACTTTTATGTCTCAGATCAATATGTTTTGTGAAAATATTTATTTTTTATTACTTGGTTGTTTTTATTTGAAACACTTACAAGGGTACATTGTATAATGAGGTTGGTTCAGATGACGTTACTCTTCTGTTTTCATTTTTGAATTTCCTGCGATTTTATTGGTTGTTTAGATTTTACTCTCAAAATGAGAGTAGTTTTTTGTCCTCTGCTTTCTAGTTCAGAGTTCTTTACTTGCAACTTCTGTTTCCTCCTACTATTTACTAAACTTTCTGCGTTTTAATTCGACTAAATTGCAAGTAATTAAAGCATTACCAAAACGTCGATGTTGGGAAAACTTCGGTGTAGATGATATTTTTTTCTTATGCGGAAAAATTAAGCGAAATTGTGGGACGGCATTTTAACGTGATTCACAAACCGAGAAAAGCTTTAGTTCTACCGAAAGAAAAGTTTGTACACAACATTCGTTTCAGTAAGGTAAAAAAAAATATTGTATTGTTCAGAGGGATAATCTAATAATTCTGAAGGACTAATTTCCGAATGTCCAAAACTGAAAACAATACCGCTGAAACTATTGCCACTGACAATTTATTAGACGTACTGTATTTTTTAGTAATGATGAAAACATACCAAAGAATGCCATATCATTAAAAAAGATGTCGATGTATGTATTAAGTATAGCAGATGGTGTTTTATATTCAATAGCTTAAGTTTAGGAACACAAATGTCCTTCCAAAGGTATTTTGTTCATCATTGATTGATACATGAAATCTTGCAGTGCGTCTAATCATTTGTCCAGGGACTGTAACTCATATGCTTAAAGAGCAAAATTAAGAATGAAGCAACGTAAACATTAAAGTTTTATGTTTCTCCCTGAAAATGAAAAGATTTTAACCATAGCTTTTTTTGTCTCTAAAATATAGTTATTAAACACAAAAAAATCCTGTATATAAGTTTAATAAATTTGAACCTTAAATACAAAATATATCACATCGTTCACGAAAAGGGGATGCTTGTAAAATGGTTATTCAATGGATAGCATACTTTTTCCATGTATGCTGAGGCACAAAAACTATTCAAACATTTTGTTAAAAAAATAACGATTCCAGTTTTTTTGTTGTAGTTTTTTCATTTAAAAGAAAAATATATATTTGCTGTCTTTTTTCTTAAATATAAGAAAAATTATGTTAATTATTCAAATAGTTTGAATCGTTATTGTACGTGAAACATAAAAAAAAACCATTGGGATTATTAAAAAAATAGCACAAAATAGCGTGAATCTAACCGTTAATATTTAGTAAAGAAAATCTAGGTAATATTAGATATTATTGCTCTTCAAAAATTAAAAAAGGAACTTTTTTTTGATATATGGTTATGATTTTTTTAAATCTGCATATGTTTTCTATAGAGCCTATTCCAAGATTATAATGATAACGTAATTTTTTAAATGTTAGATTGTGTGTGCATTCAACTATAAGTTTCGCAATACCATCATAAATTGAAAAACCTTTCTCAATTAGTTAAAACATGTATATGACTCTTTCCTAATATTGGACTTTTAAAACTTATTCAGTTATAGTTGTTTGTTTGAATTTTTTTTTATGCATTGTATACTTTTTCTCATCTAAAAGCTTGAGACGAAATGTTTATCAAACTGTGGTTCACAAATATCTTATTATCGCAAATACTTTTTATGAAAACGTAAAACTTTTCAATATGAAGACTTCAAACGATTTTACAATATATGCTTGCTACATTTTAACAAGAACGTTTGAATATTATAGTAACCTTCAAACGCAATTCGCATGTCTCGGTCTAAAATTCGAAAACTTACATAAAAATCTACAAAATGTCATTTCAAACCAGTTATTTGGAATCACACTGATCTTTTATTTAATTTACTTTTTACTTTTATTCTAACTTATATTTCCCCAAGATATATCTTAATACTAACCCATTGTTCTTTGTGATGGAATAGTTTGTTTATAAAAGCAGAATCAGTTGAACAACTTATTATTATTCGATGTAAAGAACAGGTTCAATAACATGAACTTAAAATACGTGTTTCTGCTAAGAAACACATATACTTTTTAGCATATTCGAATACGAGGATTCTTAGTTAAGAACAAGATATCTTACAACTTACATAAAACTACTAATTCCTAAAGGATCTAATTTATTCCACACATATCTCCGAATACAAGATACATCATTGAAAGTCACTCGAGTAGAAAAAGAACCAATCTTTATTCTTACTTTTTCTTGTGTCTCGTAGTTGCAAATATGCAGATTGAGCAAACTTTAGATGATCGGAATATTGTACATTTTTTAATGAATCCCCAAAAGTAAAAATGGGTACATTCATTAGAAAGATTTCCCTATAAGCTTTTCTTTTTGCTTAAATATTAAAGAGAAGATCCGTAGTGGGAATTTTTCCTACAGACTGGATTCTTTTTTACATTCGGCGATTCAGATTCTGTGAAGATTTATAACTGAGGTTAGGTTGTACATGCTGGTATTGATCTGAAAAGATTAGGCACCGTTGTGTTTCACAGAATACTTATTTTCGTTAACGCGTCACGAAATTCAGCCATTACGGAACTTGTATAAGTTCTAGACTTATGGATTGCAAGAAAGCGTAATGATGTGATCATTGGTGGCTCCTTTTTTAAACGTTAGTCGGGTTTGCGGAATAGTTTATGATCCGTTAAGCTTTTTCGATAATGTTTGTTTTGATAAATTCGGCTTGATTTTGTTTCCCAAAATAGAAAGAATCTATTAGGTATTTGAACAAAAAATGGTTAAATATATTTTGTTACTAGTAAGATAAAACTTGTTAATTTTATTTGCATTTACGCAGTAAAAACTTATGTTTAAACAGATCAACAGTCACGTACACTCTTAAAACAAACGAGCTGTTTTAACTCAGTCTGAGTTAATTTCCACTCCTTTCCGTGCTAAAAATGCACTTCCCCTATAAGAGTGGATTTCACTCTTTTTGCGGAGTGGATAAAAGAAATAAAAGAAAACAATCTACGTCCTACACTCTTAAAACGAGCGGTTTTAACCCAGTCTGAGTTAATTTCCACTCCTTTCCGGTGCCGAAAATGCACTTCCCCTATAGAAGTGGATTTCACTCTTTTGTTTTAAGTGTGTATGGTAAAAAAATTGTCACATTATAAAATTGTTTTGTTTCAATACAAGAGAATTGCGTTGATTACATGCGAACAGAAATTTGTGTTGTTTTAACTCAACTGATAATCTCACGCGAAGAGACGATTATTATATCCATGCACGATTGACAGAAAACTGTAAAACTGTAAACTACTTTTTCTAACATATGCATATCAAAATTATAACATTCAGTTAAAAATGTTGTAATATATATATATATATATATATATATATATATATATATATATATATATATATATATATATATATATATATTATATATATATATATATATATATATATATATATATATATATATATATATATATATATATATATATAATATATATATATATATATATATATATATATATATATATTTATATATATATATATATATATATAATATATATATATATATATATATATATATATATATATATATATATATATATATATATATATATATATATATAATATATATATATATATATATATATATATATATATATATATATATATATATATATATATATATATATATATTATATATATATATATATATATATATATATTATTATATATATATAATATATATATATATATATATATATATATATATATATATATATATGATATTAGTTTTGTTATTTGGTAATTTTGTTTTGATTATTTTAAGTTATACTACCACATTTTAGGGTTGGGTCACGTATCCCTAATAGGCGGGTCATGTATCCCTATTCAAATGGTTCCTTATATGCACACTTGTAATTAGTTTTAATGTTTTTATTATTTAAATTAAATCCGAATAATTACAAGGCCACTATAGTTAATAGTCCAGGGATTGTTGTCACAAATTTTTAAAGTCCTGTGACGTGTACAAGGGGGTGAAAAAATTAATTTTCTTTTGGCTGTGTCCTGACTACGACATAAAATGCCACAAATGCAACAAAACTTGGCGACTGCCAAGGTCGACAAGCGATGCAATAGCATGTGGCTGACTCTGCCAAGTTGCCAAGTTTTGTTGCACTTGTGGCATTTGATGTCGTAGTCAGGACACAGCCTTTGGGTGTCCACATATTGGGTGCAGATACTATATTAGATAGTTACCCATAATAAGCTATTCCAATTTTAAATAAATCTTTGTTACTTTAATCATGAATTCTGGTCTATTAGTATGTACAGAACCATATATTAAAAAATTAGTCCAGTTTCCATGAAACATAAAACATCTTATAGTTAAATATTTTTAGGGACATATTTTCAAAAAATCTCATCACCTACCATAAAAAAGCAGTTTTTTTTATCCTACCAAAAAATAAATAATCAATGTAATTATTTCATAAAATAAATAACAAATTTTCGCTCTACAGAAACCTCTTTTATAATGATCTTAATGATATTTCCTCAATTATTTATAGTTCAAGTAATAAAATTAATACTGTAAGGATATCGTGATCAGTCTATTACAAGCTAATTACCAAGGGGAGCTTCAGAAAATATCCCCTTTAGGCACTGGATCAAAGAAAGCTGAACCCACGTAATCTTTTATTCTTAAGTTGCGCAAGTAATTAAAGATTTATAATCAGCAATTTATGGCATTGAGGGTAAAAGGTTTTGACGGGGAGAGAACTCCGGATATTAATGTAATAATATAGTTGACGTTGTAGTAAATAATGTATAGTATTGTTGATATAATATAGAAGTTTGGTATAAAGGATGCTAAGGAAGTTTTGCAACAGAATGAAGGCAGTTTACTTCCGAATTATTTTTTAAAATATAAAATGTTGTTATGAGTAGTTATTAATTTTAGAACGTTATAATAATATTTGTTTCACTTAATACAAGTTGGACCTTAGAATTCGTTTTAATTTCTATGCCAAGCAATTAGCTTATCATATAACTTTGCATTATTGAATACCGAGCATTAGTTATGAGAGATATTATAAAATAGGATTATACTATACAATACTGTAAAAATTCTTCTAATTTTAATCAATCTTTTACCAGTAAAGATTGATGATAAAAATGCTACCATCGCTATTTGCTGCTAAATTATATTTGATGTAAAATTTATTATGCACTGTCGGCGAAAACGTTTGTTTCGCTGGTAGTGCTGGGATGCACCCCTCTTGTTTGTTTAAGGGGATACGGTACCCAAAACATTATTCTAGAAATGATAACATAAACTTGTAAATTATAGTGGTTTTATATAATGTTCACTCTAAATAAACATTTTCTAGCAATAAAAACAAATATTTACAAGTAGTTTTTCATTTCTTTTTTTTAAAAGTAAAAAATTTAAACTTTTTTAAAACGGTACACTTTTTTCAATTTGAGAATAACTGAACTAAACTTTTATAGTTTGTTTTTAGAACTATTTGTTCAAGAACTGTGCATGAATTTTAAAAATGTGAGCTATATTTAAAAAGTAACATGCATTTATACTGAAAATCTCAAAAAAATTACAAATTATTGAATTCAACATATTTTTAAAAAGCAAAACTATATATAGTAGACCTTATTCCATGCACAATTTTATGAACCATATATATATATATATATATATATAAGAACACAGGTTAAAAATTTCAAAACTCTAACTTAATTAGCAAAAAAAGTCTTAGGGATTTATTAAACACAAGAATTGAAAAATGCGAAACAGAGAAAAAAGGTTGAAAGCAAACGAAATACGTATTCAAACCTATAAGAATGACTCCAGAATATATTTAATGATTTTTTTTCTACAAAAGATATCATTATGAAACTTTCAGTAAATGTTCAGAGAGATATTGTAAATAATAAAAAGTAAAAACTGTAAAATCGATATTTTGACCAATTTTTGGGTACCGTGTCCCCTTAAACAATTTTGAAGTAAAATGTTCATGTGATTCTTTACACCGTTCAAAAACCAGTATGACGTAAAACTAACATCACAACAGTGTAATGTAAAAGTTAACAATATGTGATGTCATTTTATAGGTTTTTTTGCACATAGAATTGTTTTTATGCTTAAATTAATGGCTTTTCTCTTTACAAGCAAGAAACGGAGATGCTAGGTTAAATTGCTGAAATATATCAAATTAATAAGGATTTTAAAAAAGAATTATTTCAGTTATGCTTAGCAAGTGTATAAAAATATGTCTTTAAGAAAAGACAAAACATTTCAATTTACGTCTCCAATACATTGTAGTGAAACAATTGGAAATAATTCCCTCATACCTAATCATATTTACGAGGGTAAGTAAAAAGACAGCCTGGTCTTAGGGTATGAGACTTACCGAGTTAATAAAAACAATTAGTTTGTCAAAATCTGCAATACTTAGATTTAGTACTTATTTAAGGTATTATAAAAATACGATTATACTGTATCACTATTGTTTTCTAAGGCACAAACCCATGGCTAGTTTATTTCTAAGCAAAATCGGGGATTCTAGTTTCGAATGCGGAACTCTTTTAAATTCATTTAAAAATATACATAAAAAATCATATCAATACTACTTGGAATTGCATAAATATATATTTTCAAGAAGATACACAACATTTTAATTTGCGTTTCCAATATTTTATCGTGTCGTTGATTTACGAGGGAAGTAAGAAGACAGCACCGGTCTTAGGATATGAGACATTCCGAGCAAGATAAACAATTAGCTTGTCATAATTGAATACCAAATCTGCAATACTTAGATTTAGTACTTATTTAAGGTATTATAAAAATACGATTATACTGTATCACTATTGTTTTCTAAGGCACAAACCCATGGCTTGTTTATTTCTAAGCAAAATCGGAGATTCTAGTTTCGAATGCGGAACTCTTTTAAATTCATTTAAAAATATACATAAAAAATCATATTAATACTACTTGGAATTGCATAAATATATATTTTCAAGAAGATACACAACATTTTAATTTGCGTTTCCAATATTTTATCGTGTCGTTGATTTACGAGGGAAGTAAGAAGACAGCACCGGTCTTAGGATATGAGACATTCCGAGGCAAGATAAACAATTAGCTTGTCAGAATTGAATACCGAAATCTTCAATACGTGCGAAAGATATAAAACTTATTATAGTTGAAAGATAAAAAAAGATTATACTGTTCACAGTTCTTTTAAGGTTTAAACTGATAGCTTGTCCATTTGTAAGCAAGAAACGGAGATGCTAGGTTTAATTGCGGTACTCTTAAAGTTAAATAACCTTAGAAGGAGCCATTCCATTACCTTTTTTCTTTTTAAATTTTTATGAATTTGAAAATAAATCATGCTATTCCTTCTTTGCAATTGCATAAAAACATATCTTTCAGAAGAGACACAACTTTTCAATTTACGCCTCCAATACATTTAATTTACGCCTCCAATACATTTAATTTACGTCTCCAATACATTGTCGCATCTTTCGAAACAATTGGGAATAATTCCCTCGCACCTAATCATATTTACGAGGGAAGCAAGAAGACAGTCCCGGTCTTTGGATATGAGACATTCCGGGGTAAGATAAGTGCTGGCGTAATGCGGGACGGCGAAAGGCCGATAACGAGAGCCCAATGTAAGGGTTGTAATAAATGGCAGAAGGATATAAAACTGAGGAGGGGGGGGGGATCAGACAGAAAACGACGGGCAATTTCCGGAAAGTTTTGGCCGGAAGAAGATCGTTAGCTCGAAATCCCATCTGTCTGGACGTCTGTCATCCTTCCTTGGAATAGTTTTGTGATGAAGTTATTATTTGTATTTTATTAATCGCTTGGAACTGGAGCGAAGGCATCACAAAGTTTTGATCCTTTCTCTACTGACGGTACTTATAAGGCCGCTGTTTTATTTTTTATTGTTCATTTGGAGAAAATGGGGGCAAGGTGGAACTTTTTGATTGAATTGTACAGTTTTAGTACATTAAAGTCTGCAAAGGTAAAGTGAGTTCTTCAGAAAAAAATTAACTTAAGTTACCTGTGCCAATCCATTATGCCCTGACTGTACTTATAAGTCCCATTTAAAAGACCGTTGTTTTACTTTTGAATGTTCGTTTAAGGGAAAATAGATGGTAGTGGGGATTTTATTAAAGTAGTATTCAGTTTACAGACACAAAAGACTAAAATGGTAAATCATATTCATTCAACAAAATTTCGTTGTTGGTCAGTGTAATTTGGTTATTATAAATAGAAAGGTGGAAAAACGAAAATAAATAAATTCATCATAAATGCATTTTATGTTTCAAAATATAAATAATATATATATATATATATATTATATATTATATATATAATATATATATATATATATATATATATATATATATATATATATATATATATATATATATATATATATATATATATATATAATATATATATATATATATATATATATATATATATATATATATATATATATATAATTATATATATTTATATCTATATAATATAATATATGTATTATATATTTATATTATATTAATAATATATATTATATTAGATGGATAGTCTAAATGGAACGCATAATTAAATTTAATTTAATTCAGTGCATGAGAGTAATTATATTGTATCAAAGGATAGAAAATTCGATTCATAAAGATCTATGTGGAATCGTGCATAGTCATTTGCTGAATATTTTATTTCTTCCATAGATGTATAATATGCATGTATAGCTTTGTGATGAGTTATTTACATTATAATATTTAGAACGAAATTGAAATAATCCTAAAGTTAAGTACATTTTTCAGTTACATATAATGTTTACGAGTTTTTTTTCATTATAACTAAGAGGGATACTATTTGGAATTGTGCATAATTGATACTTTACCTATATGGACGTCTCTCATCGTTCTTTGGAATATATTGTGATGAAATTGTTGTTTGTCTTCTAATAACCATTTAGAATTAGAAGGAATTTTACTAATCGAAGTTGAAGAGGTATATTTTGTTTTAGATACCCTATAAAATGTATATTTTGTGTTTTAGATACCCTTTATAAATACTTAAATAGTGGATCGCCCTTGTAAAGCTTTGGACGGGGTGGTGTACCAATCTGGACTTTTGTCATAGTTTCTTGCAATAACTTGGATATGAAGTTATTAATTGCACTTAATTATTACCACAGAACTAATACGTACAAACCAATATTTAAAATGCATTTTGTTGGAAAAAAAGAAGGTACTCGTCGCATTGAGTTGGACTTATTGTAGCAATAAATAGTAATATTCCTGCGCGAAATTGTTTTTTTATTAGACTTCACAATGTATTATTGATAACTTGTTTTGAAATTTGGTTATTCATTAAAAAAATTGTGTTAAAATAGAAGAACAAATATTTTTTTCACAGTTGAATAATTTGAAATAAAAAACTACACAGAAGACCAAAACAAAATATACCTAATAATACTTTGTATTAAGTATTACTACTTTTAAAAAATTTAAGCTTGTATTTTTACAAATATTGCAATTTTACATGTGTTGTATTTACATATATTGCATTTTTACATATGTTGCATTTTAACATAGATTGCACATTTACAAATGTTGCATTTTTACGTATATTGAATTTTTACATATATTTTAAATATATAAACTCTTATAAAATTTGAGACTGTATTAATTAGAATAAACTTTTAAATGTAAGAAATGTCACTTATCTTTAAAATGTGTAATAAAAACATGTGCAGTCCAATTGTCATATACAAAAACATGCGCATTCCAACATTTTTAAATACAGAAAATAGCATTTTAAAGTTCTATAAACCCACACACATTTTAAAATATATAAAGTGTCTATTTATAAAATATATAAAATGTCAAATACTTCTAAAATAGATAAGATGTCACATATTTCTAAAATATATAAAGTTACAAAAATATTTGCGTTACATTTACAAAAGTGGCTTAAGCCCCGAATATTTGAAATATGGAAAAATCTTAAACGCAATTGCTGTCAACCTTATGTCAATCATGTCGAAAATTCCTTTACAACTGTCACTCGGTGAAAGATCTGTTGGGAAAATGGAATCAAAATAAATGGAAGGTCGGAGAAAGGAACACCTTAGCAAAAATAATAACAAATATAAATCTTTAAGTTAAATTTCGGAGAAGTATCAAATATCGTAGCCATTATAAATGTAAGCCAATGGTGAGATATATTTTGATGCTACAATAATTTTTTTTGTGTGTTTATGAAATTTATATACAGGGTGTCCGTAAAAGAATGTTCGAGTTTTAATGGTATGTTACAGGAGTTTATTTATACTAAATATAACAAATCATCATACATAACATTGAAGGAAAACTAACCTAGTTTTTCCTATAAGTGCTCAATGTGTGCGCCTTTAGTGATACGGCACATATCCAAACGAAAATGCAATTATTCCCATACTGTCTGCAGCAAGTCCGAGTAATGGAAGAGTAATGGAAGCAACAGCCTGTGCAATTCTACCTTTCAAGGTTGGTAAATCGTGGGGTAGGGGTGGAACGTAGACCCAATCTTTTACGAAGCCCCAAAGGAAGAAATCCCAAGGCGTGATGTCAGGTGAACGATACTATTACAATTTGAAACTCGGACATTCTTTTACGGACACCCTGTATAATAATCAAGTATATAAATATTAAATATTAAACATTGAATTTGTATGTTAATATTAAAAACTAATATTTTTAAGTAGAAAGAATTAAAAGAAAAATAAAGTACGTAAGTAATGTATACGAAACTATTTACATGGTGTAGATGTCCGTCCGTCTGTCAGTCTGTATCCCCTTCCGAATCCAAATGTTGTTCTAATCGTCTGATTTTAAATATCATATATTTTTTTGAAGGGTATGTCATTAGAGACCTATTTTTTAGTACTTTTGTCCGTATGTCTGTACGCTTACTCGTCGTTTTGCTCGTCCGTACATCTGCTCATATTTCTTTTATGTTCTAACATTCCACTTTTTTTTTGTTTGAAAACTATGATATCAGAGAACTACATTTCATACTCTTGCCTATTTGTCTGTCTGTTAGGGTAATTAGTTTGAATAATCGTTGCATTAGAACTACACGAGGGCTATTGCCGACGGGCTTTATAATTTACCATCAGTCTCTACGTCTGTCCGTACCCCCACTTTGTCAATCTTTTTCAAGCGCCCACTTTTTTTTTATCTAAAATACATGAAATCAGAAACCAGATCTTAAATTTTTAGTACGAGAGTCTGTGTATTCGTACTGTGAGAATTTTTGTGAGTATTAAAGTATGTGAAGTAAATGGAAAGTATGTAATTTTAGATCAATTTAGAACTTCGTGTTTAAACTAATAATAATGAACGGATCAAACTTTCTTTTCTTAAGGTGTGTGATGAAAATATTTAGATGTTTTACAAGAAATTTTGGGTGTTTAAATAGGTTGGAATTAAAATAAATTATAACTAAATTTTATTGATATTTAACCTGGGTGCGGATGATCTAATACACTTTTCCTTCCCTTTTAATAGTATATATCAGTTGTTTCATACTGAGTATATATTAACTCAATGTTAATTCAATGAAATAAATTGTGTCTGCATTTGAGAAAATGCATTAAAACAGTTTCCTTTGACAATTTCAGCAAAACTCTCAAATCACCGGGCCATCCTAAAGAAAATTTCATTACCAATATCACACAAACCAATACACTAATTACTAATGCGCTTATGATTGTACTAATTAATGTGTATGCAGAACCAATGCCACCACTATCTCAGAAGCAACATATGAAATTCAACCAACACCAATCTGCGATTATATTAGTCGCAATTAACTTCTGAGACACCGCCCCTTGGAAATTAGAGACAATACATCAAAGTTACTACGTACTGGTCACAGTCACGGCGAGGCCTAACGAGACTCTTAATGAAATTAGCCCATAGTTTCTAGAGAGAGAGGAATAGTCCAAATAGTTGGGGTTTGTGTCCCAGGTTGGATCCTTGGTTTTTAGGTTCTTTTCTAAGAGTTGTTTGTTTTTTTGTTAAGCATCTGTATAGTTGATTCTTTGGAATTATTGGTTCATTTAAAATTTAATCCTAATTGTTAGCTTTGTTCTGAACAGTTTGGGACACAAATTATTGAGAATTTCTTATTGTTGGTTCGTAAAAACAATTGTTTTTTTTTAATCGGCGAATGTTGTGAATTGTTACTGGGAACACTAAGTGTTGATAGTCTAACCGTTGCGTTGTTGTGAATTGTTTGGGAATAATAGAAATGAACCGATCATATTGTTTTAAATTCTTTATTGTTGGTTTTTAAGACTTATTGATGGATTTATATTCGACGATTTTCCTATAATTGTTAGTTTTGTTGTGAATTGCTTGGAACACAAATTATTGAGAATTTCTTGTTGTAGGTTCTTAATAACTATTAGTTCATTTCTAATTGGTGAATGATAAGAATTGTTTTCCGTCAGAATTCTGTATAGTTGATTCTTTTGAATTATTGGTTCATTTAAAATTTAATTCCCAATTGTTAGCTTTGTTCTGAATAGTTTGGGACAGAAATTATTGAGAATTTCTTATTGTTGGTTCGTAAAAACAATTGGTTTTTTTTTAATCGGCGAATGTTGTGAATTGTTACTGGGAACACTAAGTGTTGATAGTCTAACCGTTGCGTTGTTGTGAATTGTTTGGGAATAATAGAAATGAACCGATCATATTGTTTTAAATTCTTTATTGTTGGTTTTTAAGACTTATTGATGGATTTATATTCGACGATTTTCCTATAATTGTTAGTTTTGTTGTGAATTGCTTGGAACATAAATTATTGAGAATTTCTTGTTGTAGGTTCTTAATAACTATTAGTTCATTTCTAATTGGTGAATGATAAGAATTGTTTTCCGTCAGAATTCTGTATAGTTGATTCTTTTGAATTATTGGTTCATTTAAAATTTAATTCCTAATTGTTAGCTTTGTTCTGAATAGTTTGGGACACAAATTATTGAGAATTTCTTATTGTTGGTTCGTAAAAACTATTGGTTTATTTCTAATCGGCGAATGTTGTGAATTGTTACTGGGAACACTAAGTGTTGATAATTCCTTATACTAAACTTCTTGGGAGTTATTGGTTCCTTTAAAATGTATTTATCAATTAAAAACTTCTTGTCTAACCCTTAAACTTTTGAGACACTGCCCTTTGGAAATTAGAGACAATACATCAAAGTTACTACGGACTGGTCACAGTCACGACAAGGCTTAACGAGACTCTTAATGAAATTAGCCCATAGTTTCTAGAGAGAGAGAGGAATAGTCCAAATAGTTGGGGTTTGTGTCCCAGGTTGGATGTTTAGTTTTAAGGTTCTTATCTAAGAGTTGTTTGTTGTAGTAGCTCTTTTAACCGTTGCTTTGTTGTGAATTGTTTTGGGAACTATATAAATCAACCGATAAATTCAGGGACCACCAATAAGTATTGTTGAGAATTCTTTATTGTTGGTTCCTAAGAATTATTGGTTCATTTCTATTCGCTTATTTTCCGAATAATTATTTTGTTGTGAATTGATGAGCTTAGGGGAAAAACGTGCTAAGTGACAAAAAGGTGAAAACGAGAAAACGAGCTTTAAAGTTTTTAGTTTGCACTTGAATCCGTTAAAAACGGTTTTTGCACACGATAAAAAATGTTTAATTTTAAGTTTATGAAAATAGGGAAACTTGTTGTCTTTAAAGAATGGAATAATATGTTCATTGGCACAAAAATCTCAAATTTTTTTCAAAAATGTTACTTAGCACGTTGTTCCTCTAAGCTCTTCAATTGTTTGGGAACAATAGAAATGAATATAAATAAACCAATAATTCTTAGAAACCAACAATAAAATTGGAGGGACGGAGGGAGATAGGGAGGGAGAGAGGGAGGGAGATAGGGAGAGAGATTGAGAGAGAGAGGAGAGAGAGAGGGGGGAGGGGGAGAGAGGGAGAAAGAGAGACTTAGTCCAAATAGTTGGGGTTTGTGTCTCAGGTTGGATCCTTGGTCTTCACGTTCTTTTCTAAGAGTTGTTTGTTTCAGTTAAACAATTGGTCTTCTAACCGTTGCGTAGCTGTGAATTGTTTGGGAATAATAAAAATTAACAGAAATGAACCGATAATTCTTCGGAAGCATAATAATAAAGAAACCATCAATGCTATTGTTTGGAATTCTTTATTGTTGGTTTCTAAGAATTATAAGTTCATTTATATTCACTCATTTTTTAATTTGTGGTTTCGTTGTGAATTGTTTGGAATCAAATTATTGAGATTTTCTTACAGTTCGTTCTCAAGAATTATTGGTTCATTTTTAATTTATGAATGTTGTGAATTGTTTTGTAGAACACGAAGTGTTGAAAATTCCTTACTGTTGGTTCTTACTAATTATTGTTTAATTTATCAACTCACAAATTCTTGTCTAACTCTACAACATCTACGACACCTCCCCTTAGATTCCTTTCTAGGAGTTGGTTGGTTTATTGGTAACTTTTTGGATAAATGAATTAGTTGGTTTGTTTAGATTCCTCTAGAATAACTTGAATGTGTCTATTGTAATTATTTGATTAATGATTTTGAATTCTTATGGTCTAAGTATTGATTATCAATTTTTTAAAATGATTTTTGGATTCTTGCATTGAGTAATAATTCCTTTTTTGGTATTGATTATTCATTTTTTTAAAATATGATTTTTGGTTGCTTGCATTGAGTAATAATTCCTTTAGTTTTGGTATTGATTCATTCACATTTTTAAAATGATTTTTTGGTTCTGCTAGTAATATTCCTTTAGTTTTGGTATTGATTCATAGCATTTTTTAAAAATGATTTTTGGTTCTTGCATTGAGTAATAATTCCTTTCAGTTTTGGTATTGATTCATTCACATTTTTTAAAAATGATTTTTTGGTTCTTGCATTGAGTAATAATTTCTTTCAGTTTTGGTTTGTTTTAAAATCTTTTGTGGACCACAAATTGTTAAGAATTCCTTATTCTGAGTTCTCAATAATTATTGTCTCTTTAAAGTTTATTTATCAACTTACAACTTCTTGTTGAACTCTTAACTTCAGAGACCCCTTAGAAAACGGTGACAAGACATTAATGTTACGGATTTTCACAGTCACGACGAGCCTAACGAATTTCTTCATGGAATTTGGCCCATAGTTTCTAAAAAGAAAGATAGTTCGAATAGTTGGGGTTTGTGTTCCAGTAGTTTCTCTTAATTTTTTAGGTTCTTTCTGAAGTTCTTGGATTCTGTCAAGTAATGGATCATTGTTGAAAGTCGCCAATCCCACTGTTTCCTATATAGTTTAACGAAATAAAACGTAAGTCACAATAAAAAAATTATCTAAAATTTTGTAATATAACGTCTCTATTTTTTGTCATTAAGGAACTCTTCTTAGCCTCGGCTAAACTAAAGTAAAAGAATAAACATTAATAAAATAATATTTTCATCATCATTATTAAATTTTTTTATTAGATTACTAGGCATTTAGTATGCTTACTTCATAATAAAATATAAACACCAACTTTAATTCGACTATTTATTTTAACTTTTAGTTTTTTTATAAGTAGATTATTTAAGAAATTACAACATAATGAACATTCTTATCTTTTTAAGGGGATACGGTACCCAAAACATTATTTCTAGAAATAATAACATAAACTTGTAAATTATAGTGGTTTTATATAATGTTCACTGTAAATAAACATTTTCTAGCAATAAAAACAAATATTTATAAGTAGTTTTTCATTAATTTAAAAAAGTCAAAATTTTGTATTTTTTTAAAACGCTACTCCTCTTTCAATTTTGAGAATAACTCCACCAAACTTTTATAGTTTGTTTTTAGTACTATGTTTTCAAGAACTGTTCATGGATTTTAAAATGTGAGCTACAGTTAAAAAGTAACATGCATTTATACTGAAAATCACAAAAAATTAAAAAATTACAAATTATCGAATTCAATTTAAAAAAAAACTATACATAGTAGACCTTATTCCATGCACAATTTTGTGCACCTTACATATAAGAACACAGGTTAAAAATTTCAAAATTCTAACTTAATTAGCAAAAAGCCTTAGGGATTTATTAAACACAAGAATTGAAAAACACGAAACCGAGAAAAAAGGTTGGAAGCAGACGAAATACGTATTCAAACTTATAGGAATGACACCAGAAAATATTTAATAACTTTTTTCAACAAAACATATCATTATGAAACTTTCAGTAAAGGTTCAGAAAAATATTGTAAATAATAAAAAGTAAAAACCGAAAAATCGATATTTTGACCAATTTTTGGGTTCCGTATCCCCTTGATTGGCAAAAATTTAAATTGATGAAAAATGAAAAAAACTAAAGATTGTTTCGAAATTTATCTGATTGGAGAGTTCTTTAGCCTGTTATACCAAAATCTCAATTAAAAACTTACATTAATTTATTTAGAATTTAAAAAGATTTTTGAATTAGAATTTTAAATTGTTTCGTGCTGCGTGCATGACCTTAATGACTCACCTAATCGTTGTTTTGTTTTGAATTGTTAGAGCGCACGAATTGTAGAATATACCTTATTATTGGTTTTTACAATTATTCGTTATATTATTTTTTTTTTTTGTTATGACTATTAGTTCCGGAAGCAAGTAATGATTATTGCATCGTTAATTAGTTGTGAATTGTTTGGAACACGAATAGTTGAGAACTCTTTATTGTTGGAATTATTTGTTGGAATTATTGTTGGAATTTCTTGGAATTATTGGTTTAGTTTAAATTATTTTATAATATTATCATTATTGGTTAATGCATGTTCGATAAAAATGCCCTTTCTTATCGAATATTCTTTATACAAAGCTGCTTGTTTCTGATAATTATTAACTTCTTTCAAATAACTGTTTGTTTAAGAAATAGTCAACATAATGGTCATTTTTATCTTTTTAATCAGTCTTAAATTTAAATTCATTTTAATTGTCATAGTTCTTAGAACAATTGTCTTAGTTTTTAGAAATTTTTTCCAAATATCTTTGTTATTTAAAACTAATTTTATTGTTACAAGCCTATAGTTGCAATAAACATTAAAATAAAAATGTATGGTTCAAAAGAAAATACCGTTGCATTAAAAATACAAATTATATGCAAAAACCAAAAGTGTATTATATGTTGTATATTTTGCAATCTTTTTGAACTTGTTTTTAAATCTTTTTGCAACATGAAAAGGAATAACATATTACCTAAATCTATGCAAATTATACCCAATACAAAATACTTCACTTCAATCAGGGCAAATAACGAACCGGAAAAGAAAATATTGGTTTCCGATTTTACAGAGGAGTTAAATATATAGCACCATGCGCGAAAAACTGACAGATCTTCTTTTAAAATACTATGGGAGATCTGTCATTTTTCGGCTTCCAGTGCGTTATATCTGAATTCACTTTTTCCTCGAACAGATCTATTGGCCTGTGAAATTATCATTATTCTATTCAGGATTATTTGAATTCACACTGTATCGAGCCTAGAAAAATTTCCATAATAATTTAACATTGATTTTTACCCATGATTGTAAAATTATAACAATGTAATTTTAACGATCGACAAATAAGTATGGTAGGGAAAATTGGGAACGATATTTAAGCTGCTTTTAGAAGTTTTTGTTTTTGAATATGATTTATTGAAGTTTTTTTTATTTTACCGTTATTGGAATATTCATAGCGTAGAGTTTTTTTCGTGTAAGATATTTTATATTGCGAGCTGGGGCTTTAAACAAATTTTAGATTTTTTTATTTGTGGTTGAAATTAGCGAAAATATCGTAACGAAAATATTATTTTTTTTAAAATTTGATTAAAATAACCATAATGCCTAAATATCATACATCTGTATTACTGAGAAAACTTCAAGCGAAAGCAAAGATATCATTGCAAATTTTTTGTTTTATTAAAATACTGTTCTAAGTATAAAAATTTGGTTTAAAAATATGAAACTGTTTTCTTTAAAGATAAAGGATAAATTTTTTTATTTAAATGTTGAAATATTTAAGCAAAAAATTTTAAAATGCTATTGTACATGCAACTTAAAAAGGCATTTACCAAACTTTGCTTGAAAATAAACTAATTTTTACAATTTTAATTTGGATTTAATTGTTTCTAAATGATAATAGAGCCCAAAAATTAATTAACATATCAATTTAGCGATCTTCCCAAAACCTTTCAACAAAAGTAACAAAGTTAATTTACGCATAACAAAAGTTTTAGATAACGTTTAACAAACATGAAAAAGTAAACAATTTTTTTCTTAGTAAAATTTTATCAACAAAGTTTTATGAAACAGATACCTCAAAATAAATCTTCAATATGGAAAATACGTTATATAATAGTAGAGAAAAGACATTACAGTCCCTGTACAAATTATTAGACGTACTGTAATTTTTTATTAATGATGAAAACATACCAAAGAATGCCATATCATTAAAAAAGATGTTAATATACACTGTTAAAAGTTTTGTGCTTGGTTTCACCATGATATTGGTTCCTAGTAGCTGCAACAGCTGTGTGGTGAAATGTTTCACCTTTTTTTCGATGTTTGGTTGAACCATTTTTCTGGATTTGGAAACAAAAAACTGAGAAATGGTTCAACCGAATACCAAAAATATGGTTTAACGTTTCACCACACAGCCGTTGCAGCTACTAGGAACCATATTTTTGATGAAACAAAGTGCCTAATTTTTAACAGTGTATGCATTAAGTATAGCAGATAGTATTTTCTATTCAATAGCTTTAGTTTAGGAACACAAATGTCCTTCTAAAGGTATTTTGTTCATCATTGATTGATACATGAAATCTTGCAGTGCGTCTAATAATTTGTCCAGGGACTGTATGTAACATTAGAAAAGACGGAAACAAATAACATATTTAAATAATTATGCGTCGTTATTTCTTTACCATCATTTTCCACCAGGGGCTGCCTGGGTAATAAGTAAAGGAGGCGGCATCCTTCGATGTTAACCTTCTTGTATGTGACTAAGAATAGTAATTAAATCTTTTCGTGGTTTCCCATGAGTACGTGATGAAAGGATAATGCGAAAAGTAATTCATATATTAAGGTTTGATTGTTTAGACATGAGTTTGTAGTAGTAATAAGAGCCGAAAGAAGCAATAATGTACAAAAGTAATTTTTGTTGAAAATAGCGAATTGTGTAATATAAAGTTAAATAGGAATAAAGGTAGATTGCTTAAAATAAACTTAATTATGAACGTATGTTATAGAATTCAAAGCACATTGTTAAAGTGAATGTGTATAATATTAAACTAGCTTTTGTTTTTAATGAACTTATATTGTATAAAAGTGTATTGTTTTTAAATACACTTATACTGAGCAAAGTTACATTGTTTAAATAGACTTGTATTCTTATAAAAGTTTATTGTTTAAAATAAATGGGAAAATAGTAAAATTAATGTTTAATAGCATAGTTGTTAAATATGTTTTAATGTGAAAGTCATTTACGAAATCCAGAGTTTGTAGACGTAGAGCGACAATTAAAAAAATGAGTTAAATGTTTGATATTTTTTAGAATTAAACAAATGTTTTTTCTTTTCTAAAATTTATAGTTTTATAAAATAAGTAGGTTAAGTTCCAAACTTTTTCATAAAAATTCAGAATATTCTTATTGTTGTTATGGAACTAGTTTATTTTAACTCATTTACTATTTGGCATAGATATATTTTAAGTTTTTATTTCTGAAAAAGGTTAATCTTAAAATTAAATGTTAGTTATTTTTATAATATCAATAACTGTAATAACTAATCCTGCACATTCAACCAAAAGTTTGTATCATTTGTAAACTTTATTTATAGTAAATTCAAAGAGAAGTTAAAATATATAATTTTGTCTCCAAATTTTATTTTATTTACTACTCTTTATAAAATTAAGTATTCATACGTTTTCTGCAAACTTAAAAATGAAATTTAGATTGTTGCAAATGTAATTACTTAAAAGATCGTTAAAAAGCACTTAGTATTAATTTAATTCACATACGTCGCTTAAAATAATTGCTCACAGACAATAAAAGTTCAGTTTTTATTAGTCATCATCAAATTATCAAGGCAGATAGGCTTCGGTATCAGTTCGTTTTAAATAAAAGTAATAATAAGTAGTTAATATTCTACAAATAATAAATAAAAGAAGGATGTTTAATTATGATAATGATAGTGTTGGTAATTCTTGTCTTTTTAAATTATAATTTATAAAATGTTCGTTAATGTAAGAATTTCACGCAAAGCATTTTTTTATGTCGTTAAAACCAATTAGTTAACAATGTTCTTTGGCTTTTTCTCGTCCGAATATAATATTAAATATTTATTGCAGTTTGAATTAGCACTTTTATTTAATTACTCTTATATAATAAACATTAGAAAATTTGTTTTCAAAATACTTTTGTATGAATTTCTTGATTTAAACAAGAATTGGTCAACATAGGTGTGATTCATTATTCATTTTTTAAAAAAAAATTCATGTTTAATTAATTAAAACTAGATTTTATAGTCTCCTCTGATTATTATAAAAACCTTTTCATTTCTAAGTATAACGTTCTATTTTAACAATTAAATATAAAAGTTTCCAAATGAAAAAAAAGTAGGCAACAAAAAAATTAATAGAATAAAAGTTTCTTAAAGGTAGATTAATTATTATTTAAATTTTGCAGCACTTCAATATATTTACTGAAAATATTTCCACACATTGAAATTTTAAATGAATATTTATTTTACTTAGCTACAACTCTTGATATTTCACATAAGTAAGTGGCAATTGTGATTTCTGTGTTGTCAGGAAACGTACATATTGACGGAAATACAGTTACTACTATCTTTCGCTTTTTTTTTACTTGGAAGCTAAAAGCATTTGAAATATTTTGAAACCATGTTACCTTGAACTTCGTGTATCTGTGACTTTTCATGTGATAGTATTTTGGTCACATATTTTACTTTCATTATTTGATGAGTCATAAGTGTATTAAACAGGAAATAGCTTTTTTTGGTACGTTGTTTACCTATTTGCGTGTAACAACGTAACTTGAAAAGGTATTAAAAATATTAAGTATATTTTGTATGTAACAGTTTAGATGAAAAACAATTCCCAAATAATGCTAAAATTCGTTTTAAAATGTTATTATTTATAATCTATTTAAAATTATGTAGGTGATAAATTTGTTTATGAATCTTGATTCATAAAAAAACTTTATGTAATCAAAAATTAAAAGGAAAGGAACACAACACGTTTAAGAAAATGACTTGCGCACGCAGTTTGTATAGAGAACGACAAATTTCTAAAAATATTTACATACTTTCCATTCTACATATTTTTTCTGTTAGAACCTAAAAAAGATGTTTACAAAAAACTCTGTAAAATAATATCCTTAGTGATAAGAATTATGACTTCCAAAAATTACTACTACCAAGAGAAAATTCGCGTTTTATCTTTGCTGGAAATATAAATTATTCTTAGACGAGAGAATTAAGTTTGAGCTAATGCAAGCTACTTTTCTTAAGTTCTTCAGATTCGAAGAAAATTCTTTTAACTATGTAAGGAAATATTTATTGAGCCAGGTACTTAATGTGTGATATCTTGTTGAAGCAAGTAGCACACAATTTCGTGTGTTATATTTCGGAATTTATTTTATTTTGATGTTTCGAAACGAAGGGTGTAGTTGCAAAACTCAAATTTTCCAAAGTATAACTGAGACATATTTTGACAATCCCAAATTGAATTGAAAGTAGTCGCCGAATCCTACTTCTTACTTTTCTTATACTTTGAAGAAGGTGACTTTGAAACTACACTCCATATTTTGAGAACGTTTTTTGACTTTTCGTAAATTATAAATACTATATACATTTAGTAATATATACATAACATAAAAAAAAGTTCTAGCAACTCGTTTTAACACGAGTGATCGTTTTGAGAATTTGCAATAATATGCTAGTTAAAGGGTGTAGTGTTACAAAACTTCACATTCTCCCAAACATAACTAAGATATAGCACCCGGTTCGTTCATTGGCAACTTCGTCCAATTGAATTTACGATCGTTAAAAGTCGGCAATAAACGGAGCCGGCCCTATATCTTAATTTTACTTTCAGTGTTAAGTTGCGTTGAAATTTTTCATGGTACAGTTGAAAATCTTAAGTTATACTCTCCTATAAATTAGCAGAGTTTAAATGGGTGTGACAATTTAATACGAGTCATGATAGTATTTAAACATATTTAAGTAGAGAGTCCCAGTGTGTGAATCGCTAAACCATTCTCAATACAAAAACAAGAAGTTCTTAAAGAACTAAAATAGCCTACTTTCCTGTTACTTGAATACTGAAATTCTAATCGGGAAACAACTAGGTTCATAACTATAACAGTAAATATCATCAACAATCGTTTCTACACTTGATTTACACACATTAGAAAAAAAAATAGTTAAACACAGCATCCAGCTATAATTTAAACTTCTAAAAGCCCAAATCAACTATTTTCCTTAATATTCTTTCACAAATAACTTAATATTATTTATCGTCTACTCGATTTATTTGTAGTTCAAAGAATAATTAAATATTTATTAATAACAAAAATAATGAAACTTCTTCAAACTGTATTTAAAAATGACTGTAAGTAAAAACTAAGCAGAATTGTATGTAAAAAATATGCCTTGCCGCTTTCTTGGTAAACAATTAATGAACAATCAAAGAATTACATTGTGCTACATTTTCTCACGTCATTCCAAAATGATTCATGAAAAAATTATTTTTGTTTTAAATATTTTTAAATAAAGTTTCTTACGCCATTGTTGATTTGGCAACAGTGATTTAAATGACTCAAAATTGAATTTCAATGCTAATTCAATGGGAAATTCGCCGACAGATAGTAGATTTATGTCCGTCCGGACGTACAGACAGGCGGACAAAAAGTATGAAAGTTGGGTCTCTGAGGTCATAGCTTTCTAAAAAAAAGAATTTTTAAAATCCGAATGATAGAACCGATTTTGGAAGGGGGGTACGGACAGACGGACATCGACCGCATGTCAATACCTACTTTTTTATTTTTTAAAATTCTTTTGAATTAAAAAAAGAAAAGTAGGCTAAAAATTAACAGTTTATACGGGAGCACGCAGTCGCAACAACATCGGATTGGGAGAATAAATATGAATCACTCTGTATTTAGAAGAAATACTTTTGTTCTTAAAAGTATTTTGGTAGCTTTTTGGGCAATTGGCTTGTTTCACGCGGTGCAATTTCTTTCAGCTTTCACACCTAATATTCTGAACGGTCTATTGGTCCTTTGTTTCCTCGTGACATGGATTCACCAATCGAGGCTCATGAAAGAATTTATTTTCGTTCAGCATTTTTGTCACCACTTGACCTGAAACATGCCCATTGCTATCATAATTTAAAAAAAATGATATAATATAATTAATTGACATTTTTTGTCATTGACTTTTAATAATATTTTTCAATATATCTATATAAATGATAACATACAGTCCCTGGACAAATTGTTAGACGCACTGTATTGTTTTTAGTAATTTTATGTTTCTTAAGAGTTTTTATGCAATATTGGTATTTTTAAACTACAATATTATTGATTTTTATTTAAAAGAATTGTTGTAGGCAACATATTTGTATTTATTTTTAACATATGGCAACACTGTGCCATATTTTAAAATTCCAGTCCAGCTCCTACAAAAGATTATTTATGTGTGGATTCATCATCCTCAAATGCAGGAGTCAGTACAGTCTTGCATTGATAGCATGCCGCGCAGAATTAAAGCTTTGATAGCGGCTAAAGGTGTCTCAACAAAATATTGACTTTTACTAACATTAATTTCACTTTTCTTTAAAACTTAATAAACTTATGCTTTTCTAAATTAATGCTGTTTTATTTATGTCAAATAAATCGGTAATTGATTGGATAATATAAAAATAAAAAAACAAATCCATTTAAAATAATAAAACGGTACAATATCACCCGGTAATTAATATTTTACATGAAATCTTGCAGTGCGTCTAATAATTTGTCCAGGGACTGTATATAAATTACAAATTACAAATTAATAGATCACGAAAATATGTCAAGTAGTGTGTGATGACGCGTGACTAGGGCTGATGACTGTGGTCATATTTTGCTAGGTCAAGGAGACCAATGCTTAATACATTCTTATCTTATGTACGTATTTTATTATAGTTCCTACTGTAAAATAACATTAATCACACATCGACTTTTATTTCAAATATTTTAAGTTATATTAAATCAAATATACATAATTCCCGTTTCAGAACGACTAAAAATAAGAAAGACAATGTCTCTATCTCAAAATTCACGCAAATCCTTTTCAAGTTCCAATCCAAGTTCAAGAAACTCTCTCTAAGAAAACTAAAAGCAAAAGAACAAACATAAACAAAGCAAATCAGTAACAAACAACTCTAATGTAAACAAGGTAGAAGCTGCCAGATAACGCCTAAGGCCTTCTGCCATACAGTTAAGAAGAAGATGGAGATTCTGCCGGGGAAAAACTAATGTAAAAACCGGTTTGCCAAGTGAAGCCACCAATTGCTTTGCAGTAAGCCCAAACTAACGGTCTCGGGGGGCCCGGATGGCCGAGGGGTTTGGACCATTACGATAGCAGTCTGCGTGCTGTAACGGGTGCGGGTTCGATTCCCGCCTTCGCCCTGGGTGTACTTTCTTTCTCTGTGAGAGTAAAAATTCTTTCTGTGTCTGTCTTACTTGACGAAGGCTTATAAGCGGGTCTCTGATCAAGCACACAAGCCGGAATATATATGTACTTACCCTACCCTACGCTCTCGGCAAAGTATTTGGCGCTATCTACTGTGGAGTTTGTATGGACTTAGGATTACTTCATCTACTTGGCTAGTTTTGACTCTCTAATAAAATGTATAATTGCAATGCATTTTTCTTACCTGTGAAGGAAATTACTACTATATTTTATTAATTTAGATCTCGTGCTACAGACTACAACCAGACCCTGAATATCGCTTAGGCCTACAAGGCCCGGGCCTTAAGCCCACAATTTTAGAGGTCCCCAAAATTGGCTATGAACCTGTAAATTTTGTTTCACACCTCATAATTGGGTTTGCTTTTGACAAACTCAATTTAAATAATCATATATTTACGTTTTCTTCAACTATAAGCATCCTAATTGTGTTCTTTTTCAACATTATATTTGATGATGGACCTTATTACTTTCAAAGGTAATAACTTTACAGTATGTATAATGTAACAGTAACAATACCGTTCGGAAAAGAGACCTCTAAATTCTCCGGGCGTAGGCCCCCAAATTGTCATGGTCAGGCCCTGTCTACAACTGCACAAATAGTCATTTTTTGCTTTTTAATTAATACTTTTTACGGAATAAAATGATCCTCTTCAGCATGAACTAACATTAAGTGAGCAGTTTGTTTGGTTTGGGAACCAGTAGGTCCGGGGTTCGAATCCCGGTTGGTAAGCGCATGGATCTTTGTCTTGTCAATAAAATGTTATTTGGATATATGTTTGTCTTCGTCTTTATCTCTCTATATTAAAAAAAAGTAAGCTCTTTTAAAGTGTCCGGAGCCTTAACATCATGAAATATTGATGTTAGAAATCCAAATTTTTTTGGGAAGGTGTGTCTCCTTAATGCCTCGACCTAAAATTTTTTTGTTTTTCAAATTTCCAATTAGTTTTTTAATTAAAAATAAAAATTAATTTTTCTCTATGTTAAAGTATAGGATTTGAAAGTGTTAGTAGCCATAACATGATGAAATATTGACGTCAGAAACCCAAATTTTTTTGGGCTGGTGTGTCTCTTTAATTAAAAATTACAATAAGTCAGCCACAAAAAAATCTTATTTATTTTCTGCAAAACGACACGGTGAAATTCATCAGAAATGCGTGATTTTGTTACGTTCTTTTTTAAGAACAAATGCTCTCTTTTCTGTTCTTTTAAAAAGAACAGTTTTTTAACTTGTTCTTTTTACATTGGTTTTGTGTTTATATATAGAAGAGGTTCACAGATTTTTTAAAAAATGATTTTGCCTTAAAATATAATATAGCAAGATAGAAGGTTTATGGATTAAAATTATGTAAAAAAAAAAGGTCGTAAAAAAATTATGACAAAACTATTTTAAATAAACATTTAACATAACAATTAGTCTGATAAACATTTTCAATAAACAAAATTTTTTTTATAACAAAATTATTTTATTAATTATTTTATTTAATTCTGCTAAAGTGAAATCACAAAATTTCCTTTTTTTTATAAAACAAGATTTTTTTTTAATTATAAAAATGATTTTGCCTTAAAATATATTATAGCAAGATAGAAGGTTTATAGATTAAATAATTTATGTAAAAAAAGATAGTAAAAAAATTATGACAAAACTATTTAAATAAACAATTAATTATTTTATTTAATTCTGCTAAAGTGAATCACAAAATTTCCCTTTTTTATAAAACAGTTTTTTTTTTAATTTTCAGAACTGATGAAAAATATCGCGTTGTTCTTTAAACTTTTTTCTTCAGCTGGCTTGGCAGATGGCTTTCTTTTTTTTTTTATTTAATCTCTCGTTTTTATTCGTTCGCACCACCACGGTAAAAGAGTTTTATTTTATTTTTTTATTGACATATTCCTTTTTGTTTTTTTAGAAAGTTTTTGAAGATGTTCGAACTCTTGTTAAACATTGTTTTATGATTTATTGTAAAGCCAACATATTAAGCGAAATGTTTTTTTTAGCTTCCACACTACGTTTATAACGTAACAAGTGGAAGGTATTATAATCGTTCAATCCGTCTGCCTGTCACCCACTTTCACAGAACGAACCGCAAGTCGCACAAACAAGTGGGATATATCATTTTGAAGCAAAAAATCAGGCTAGGTTACATTCCAAATTTCATTAAAATATTTATGTGATATGATTCAGTTTGGATTGTTGTAATATCACAATAGAGTGAGATGACAGTAATAATGAGTGAGAGTGATAATGAGTATCATTAATTTGCGAAAAAAGATTAATGAAAATAGTTAATTTTTTCGTTTAAAAGTTTGAATTAGAAGTTGGCACAGGAGTTGGCGAGCGATAGCTAGCAGGGGGCGGAGCCCCCTAGTGTGTGTAAAAAGAAGTAAAAGCTCTTCAGAGGCTTAGCAACTATCTTCCATGGGATATCAATGGACACGACGACAACAACAGCAACAATAGTTTGTTTGGGCTACAAGTGTTGCTTGGCGACTTTCTGGCGGCTTCACTTCGCCAAGCATCTTCTTAACTCTTTGTCTTCTGCGTAATCCGACGCCATTGTGTTTGTGTAACAAGATTGTGCCTCGATATGAGTCAAGTAACAACTGCTCTGGGATTAGTGCCATTGTTGGGTTCTTAAATGGGCGGGGGATTCGTTTGCATCCTTATCTTGTAGTTTCATGTGGGAGGAAGCGGGGATTTAGGAGGGCTTTTTATTAGGTATTATTCGGGTTTGTTAGTCGTAGAAACTTGAGGAGGATTTAGTGTTGGGTAAATATGTATTTCATGATCTGCCTTGGCGACGCTTCAGTAGGTTAGCTAATGTATGGTGTGTTTGTCCGATTGTGAAATTGATGAAACGGATTTTTTTATATGATCCTTCTTATGAATTCTTATTTATTTTTCTTATATTATCTAGAATGTACCGTATTTTAAATACTGTCTTCCATTTGGGATAAAATATAAAGAAGGGAAATTTTTTATTGTTCGATCGTTACCAATTAGAAACTTTGATCCTTAACTTGGTTTCCTTTCCTTTACCTTCGTCTTCTGTGGCTTATCGCCTGTTTTTATAATGCGACCGTGACAATTCTTATTGTTCGATCATTCGAAATAAGAATGAATTTCATGATCTGCCTTGGCAACACTTCAGTAGATCAGCTAATGCCTGGGGCATTTGTCCGGCTGTAGAATTGTGTGAAGGAGTTTTTGTGTGATCCTTCTTATCAATTCTTATTTATTCTTCTTATATTATCTAGGGACTAGGATTTTCAAGGGGCAGTGTCAAGGAGAAAGAAAAAGAGGAAGACCCAGAAAAAAAGATCTAAAGGAGAGGAGAAAGATCTAAATTCCATAAAGATCACAAATTGGAAAGTGAAAGCAAGAGGCAGGCGACTTTGGAGTCGTGTTGTTAGGGAGGACATGGTTCAGCATCGACTGTAGTGCCAGGGAGTTATATTATGTAGAATGTACCGTCTTCTATATATTGTCCTCCATTTGAGATGAAAAATAAAGAAGAGAAATTTCTTATTGTTGACCGTTCCCAGTAAGAAATTTCACTTTTTTTTCTCTCGGACTCTTTTATCTTTCAAACTTTCATTGGACTTAGTTTTCTGTGGCTTTTCGTCATCTTCTTAGAATGTGAAAGTGAAATTGCTTATTGTTCGACCATTTTAAGCAATACATTTCACTCCTTCTCCGTTCCTTAAGGGGGGGGTCGGATGGTTCTATCTCGCCCATGTTAATTTGCCTAACTTTGGGAACTTTTCTCAGAAACTACATGAGATATCATTATGAATTTTTTTATAGTTGTTTCTTATACATAGCTCTTTGATTTAAACTTAGGATATTTCTCAGTATAAAAAATACTTTTACAGTGACTTTTTAAATATGTATTGAAAACACAAAAAAATCAGATTTAAAGTTATATAATTTTTTTTTGAGCAGAGATATTTAATTTCCCTCATTTTAAGTCAAAGAACTATATGTAAGGAACAAAATAAAAATCATAATATCATATAGTTCCTGAGAAAAATGTTCCTAACTGTTGAAAAACCTTATATTTCAGGAAACGCAAAAGAAAAGTAAGGTATAGGTAGAACTGATGTACAGAGTTTCTGAAAAATACTTATAAAAAGACAACCACTGAACAGAAATTGAAAATATTGGTCTTAAATTAAATCTAAAGATATGCAGATTTTAAAAAAAAATGAAAAACAGAAAATCGACATTTTTGACTAATACACCCATCCGACCCCCCTTAATCCATCTTCTGTGTATCTTCTCTTTTTCTTAGAATGTGAAAGGGAAATTTCTTATTGTTCTACCGTATCCAATGGACAATTACAGCGTTTTCCAGAAACATTTTTATTCGATTAAGCATATTAAAGAACCTCTAAAACTCAAGTATTTCTAGTTTTAAAGATGTATTTATTTTTAAATTCATTTTTAAAGTTAGTGATACGTCACTCTTGTTAAACCTCTCTTAGCATAACAGATGACGTCACGGTTGGCTTTTTTGTTCTTGGCGTGTTATTTCGTATCACGTTTCACTGTATCGCTTTTGAAACTGTGAAACGTGCTTTAAACCTTATTAAACTCTTTAAAAAGTTATGCTATTTTATAGAAACATGTCATGTTCATTCCAGTTAATTTCTTCAAACGATGAACGATTTCACCCGATTATTCCGATCAGATCCAACAGTCAATAGCTCATACCACGCGCTCTGGTGTGTGTATTTTAACTAACAACCAAACTTGGAACAAGCTGTTTAAATCCTTGATATGAACTGGTTAAAAATAATATTTTCTTTTTTTAATGAGGTTTCCAGAAATTGTAAGGTTTACTATTTTATAAAGTGTATTAAAGCATAGATCGAGACATCGCCAAAAACATAACAGTTGACGTCAGTGCTGTTTTCAGTGACGTACATTTTCGGCAAATTTCAAATGCATTTTTTGTTGAAATTAAACATATTTGTGAATATTTAACCTTATAATCGGAATCTGCAGCTTCTAATGTACCAGAAAAACATATATATCCTGAATTTCGCGTTTCATGCAACTTGTCCATTGGAATTTTTTTTATAATAATAATAATTTTTATTGCACAAAAATAACACATATTAATTTGAGGGAAAAAAGAAATACAAAAACAATTATACAGTAGACAGAACACCAAGGGTCACAAGCACCATATTGGCGAACATAAAAAAGTATATGATGTAAATTTACAAACACAAAAACAAGAACAAATATTAAATCACAAGTAAAATATATTATTATGGCAACAGAAGTGTCGGAGGTATATTTAAGATGGTTAGTCAATACAAATGAATTACTGTACGGTTATTTTGTTTCAATAATTGAAGTATGCATAATCAAAAATAGTTCTCTATATCGGGAATATCAAACAAAAGATTTTTAAATTGGTGACTGAAGGAAGTAAGATTAATTAAAGTTGTATTTGAAGCGGAAGACTATTAAAAAACTTTTGCGTATGATGTTAAAATTATCATTCTTGGGTTAATACATATCCGCTTATTGCACACATCAGGATTATTGAAAATATATAAAAAACTTTAAAGAAATAAATATAACGAATAGGTAGAATATTTAACAATTTATAATTTTCATTGTTTATGCTCACACTGGCCTTTAACAAAAATTTAACACATTTATTTTGTATGTTTATAATTCTTTTGAGGTTTGTTAAATAATCCCCTCCCCCAGGCAAGGATTCCATAATTAAACAAAGGATGTACAAAAGCGTTGTAAAGTAATAGCATAAAATCATGGTTTATTTTATTTCTCAAAAAATAAAATTGTCTTTCTTAATTTGTTCGATACGTAATTGGCGTGTGATTTCCATTTCAGGTTATTGTCTATAAAAATACAAAGATACTTAATGGTATTTACTTGATCGAGGTTATTACAATTACAAGAAAGCAAATCTGAACAAACTCTGTCATGATATTTTAAATTGAGAGGAGTAGTATTGGTACTATTTTTTGCAAGCTGAAAAGCATATATTTAGTTTTAAAAACATTAATACTTAAATTATTATTTAGGAACCAATTTCGGATTTTAAATAGATCTGAATTAATTAAACTGTTAAGTCTTCATACGCAGATGAGGATGAATAAAGTAAAACAGTATCGTCTGCGAAGCTAATAATTTTTTAGCCTGCTTTTCTTTTTTTAATTCGAAAGAATTAAAAAAAATGAAAAAGTAGGTATTGACATGCGGTCGATGTCCGTCTGTCCGTCTGTCTGTCTGTCCGTCCGTACCAACCTTTCCAAAATAGGTTCTATCCATCGGATCTTAAAAATTCTTTTTTTGTTAGAAAGCTATGACCTCAGATACCCAACTTTCATACTTTTTTTCCGTCTGTCTGTACGTCCGGACGGACATAAATCTACTATCTGTCGGCGAATTTCCCATTGAATTAGCATTGAAATTCAATTTTGAGTCATTTAAATCACTGTAGGTATTGAAATGTGGTCGACGTCCGTATGTCTGTCTGTCCATCTGTCTGTCCGTACCCTCCTTTCAAAACGGTTCTATCATCGGATCTTAAAAATCTTTTTTGTTAGAAACTATGACCTCAATACCCAACTTTCATACTTTTTATCCGTCTGTCTGTACGTCCGGACGGACATAAATCTACTATCTGTCGGCGAATTTCCATTGAATTAGCATTGAAATTCAATTTGAGTCATTTAAATCACTGTTGCCAAATCAACAATAGCATGAGAAACTTTATTTATTTCAACATATTTGAAGCAAAATAATATTTTCATGAATCAGTTTGGAATGACGTCATAAAATGTAGCACAATTTGATTCTTTGATTGTTCATTAATTGTTTACCAAGAAAGCGGCAAGGCATATTTTTGCATACAATTATGCTTAGTTTTAATTTACATTTCTTATTTTTTTAATGCAGTTTGGAGCAGTTTCATTACTTTTGTTATTAATATATATTTAATTGATCTTCGAACTACAAATAAATCGAGCAGACGATAAATAATATTAAGTTAATTTGCGAAAGAATATTAAGGAAAATAGTTGATTTTGGCTTTTAGAAGTTTAAATTATAGCTGGATGTTGCGTTTCGATTTTTTTTCTAATGTGCATAAATCTAGTGTAGAAACGGTTGTTGATGATATTTACTGTTAGGAACCTAGTTTTTCCCGATTAGAACTTCAGTAAGTATTTAAGTAACAGGAAAGTAGGCTATTTTAGTTCTTTATGAACTTCTTGTTCCATTTATATCCATATTACAGAAATCATTAATATAAATAAGAAATAACAAAGGGCCCAACTGAGAACCCTGAAAAACTCCTTTTTTATAGGGGGCCTATCACGTCACCTATCACCTATTTTGCCCATATAGCTTTGGACTCCTTGTTATCTTTCTGTGGCTATCCTTGTCGTCTTCTGTGGCTTCTCGTGTGAAAGTGAAATTTCTCATTGTATTCGATCATTCCTAATAAGAAAGTTTACTCCTCCTTATCTTGGACCACTTCTCCTTTCCTTGGACTTCGTCTTCTATGGATTCTCGGCTTATTATTAAGGTACGAAAAGGAAATATCTTATTATGTTTGACCATTCCCAATAAGAAATTTTACTTCTCCATATCTTAGACTACTTCTTGTTTCCTAACGTAGATTCGTAATTTTGATTGAATATGCGGATTTAACTATGAGTTATATGATTATATGAAGTATTTTGGGTTATAATAAGATAGATTATTCTTTTTTATTTGAATTGATGTTAATAACTCAAAAACGTCAAAATTTAGACACTGTCTTCTTTGTCGCAGCGGCAGTACATAGGACTGATGCCCGATATAAAGTGGTTTAAAGTCCTGTGTATGTGCACCATGTCACTATAAAGTTGCTTTGGTGCCAGCTCAAATGTAGGCATTGTCACTTGTGAGTATGGTTCTAAATCAGACGGCCCATCGCCAATATCCCCGTATAGCTCAAGTGAGATGTTTGTTCAACTACAAATAAAACCATCGTATTATTTTTTCATCTGCTAAAAGTATAATTGGTCTTATAAACATTTATTTACCTGTGTGGAAATGTGTAGTGGAATGTTTAGTACATTCGTCCTTTTCAACGTAACGCAAATTGCCAAATCGAGACCGCGGCCATAATATGATAGCTGTTCTGATATTTTTTAGAAAAAGAAAACAATCTCAAGTATATAATACAGTTGCCTCTGATATACAATTCCCTATAGTTCAAATCTTCTCTCTAACTTTGATAAATAAATATAGATACTTGCAAGACATTTATACTTCTGTAGCGATATAGTAATACAAACTATTTAATATATCTTCTCATTAACATTAAAGTCTTATTTTTTTAATATGATATTATTGAAAAAAGATTATACCCAGTTATACTACCGGTACTAATTCCCAAGAATCAAATGCAAGATCCCGTGATTTTGGAAAATCAAAAATATCCGTATGATTCTTCTCTTTTAAAATATACTTTATTGGGTCATGGTTACGTAGTGGTGAAAATATGAAATCCGGTCAATGCCTGAACATCGTACAATCACCGTATCATATCGTTGAAATATGTGCAAAAAGACGAATAGGGCATACTCTTGGTAACTTAGTTATATGGTACTAAATTAGACAATATCTTTTGAAGATTTGGATGTATTGTCTCTAGATTTCAATCAATTATCCCTTCATAAAAAGCTTAAATACGAAAAAAGATAGTGTATTGCTAATTATAAATGAACTTGTAATTATTTAGCAATTTCCTAAGCCAGAGTTATTAAAAATTAATGATAAATAATTTCAATGAAACTATATATATTTTTTTCCTTGTTTTTACATCTTGAAATAAGTTTTATGGGTCATTTCTACTTACATTACTTACCTAAGGTAATCAATAGAGAAAAGTACTTACCCATTAAGCTCAAGAGATGAACCTTTGTAAGAACGATACTTTAGAATTAACAATTGTCTTTTACTAATTTCTAACGACGTTTCTCTTTGTTCTACAGAATAAATTTTGGTACAGCTATGATATAATGGCCGGTCTGTTTATTGGCGACTTTTAGTGAGCCTGAAAATTCAGTGTAGGGTTGATATACCTATCTACTTGTATGAAATATGAAGTGGAATGTTTACCATACTTGGGCATTTGCTTGGCAATGTAATGTATATTTCTAAATCGAGACTGTCTATCATATCATAGCTTTTCGAAATTTTAACTTTCGATCATGAAATTTAACACTACATTATTCTCCAACCAAGTAATTAAAAACTTGTTGGTGAAACTCAACCAAATAACGCTGATAAATGATGGAAGCTTAAAATAAAAGTTGAATGGAGAGTATTTAACAAATGCACACATTGTTATTAACAATGCGATTGTTTCAGACTATTTTTTTCCAAATTACCTTCTTAAAATGTTGCAATTGAAATCCGGCAACTAATAATGCATATTTAAAACTATAGTTGGGAGGTTTTCCAAAATTATAATTTAGTGAAATTAATTTTCTTTTATAAACATACAACTATTAACTTTATACTCAAGACCCATGATTTATAAATGATTAAAAATAATTTCAAACTTTAAGCGGCTATTTTTTTTTAGTTCAGTTAGTGTTCATTTTATGTGCATTAGTGAAAACAGTTAACGATAGTTATTTCGTAGGATTAGAAAACATCAATATTAGTTTTGATATCCTAAGTTTTGGAAATCGAACCTGAAACATAAAAAATAATGTGTATTTAAATGGATTTTTTTAGTTACCTATATAGAAAAACAAATAAACTCTCTCATAATATAACCTTTTAATGTTTATTAGTTTTATTCGATAAAATATATTTCTTATATACTTTCATAAGGGTTGTTTTCAAACATTTAAAAGGAATGAAAATCTCAACGGAAGGACAAAGAAGCTTCTCCACACACTGCCCAAACTGTCTTGGTGTCCAACTGTCCCCGCAGCATATCTTTGGCTGCCCAGCAATTCAAGCCAGGCTCTTCAGGAATGGCTTTGAAGACCCAGAAATTTTAATTCTCTCCGAAGATGCAGAAGAAATAGCGAAAGCTGTCTTCGACAGCTTCGGATCCATCTACTTTTTGCACACAACATGGACACGACAACAACAACAAGGGTTGTGTAGTTGTTATGGTTATTAGAATACATCTAAGGCTCCACATACTAGGCTCTATTACTTTTAAAATATATTTTTAAAATAGTTAATTAATCCATTTAAATTTAACTTTTGATTTTTTTTAAATATATATAGGTCAACAAGTGTATTGTAAAAAGTATATATTATAACTGAGTGATTAGTGAGATTTTTTTTGTTCTCTATTTTCAGTTTTTAGAATTTTTATATTCGGACTTTTTTTCTGCAACACGAGCTTTTTTTAGACGTTAATAAATCAGTTTATAAATTCATCACTATGAGAAAGTATCCAAAGGAATATTTCTTAAAAAACACAAAACACTCTCTATAGAAAACTTTATTGAAGATGATTTTAAACTTGGAATAATAACAAGGGATTCAAATCCTGAAACAAAAAAATTATGTATATAGTTTAAACTGGTAATATATAACTGGCAATTTTATTCATTAGCTTCCACTGAAAGGTGGAATAACCATCTAGAAGAAGAAGAAAGATGAACCGACTTATGCTCTGTCCCAAAATCTGGAAACATGACAGGAGATTTATATCTCTTCCCCCTGAAAAGATTATCATAATTCGGCAATGGCCGGACTTTTAAAAGGCTGCTGAACGATCTGGGAAAGGATAGGGGAGAAATTCTCCGAGTTCTGTCCGTATTGATAAAGCGTTCGCTTGCTCTGACCCAGTTTGTTTTTCTGTTTGGCCGCGTATTTGTAGCGGTGCCAAAATATCAACACGACCACCGCTGCCACGATGACGGCTGTACCGGTGAGGGCGACGGCCAAGATCTGTTTCAGGGACCTGTACTGGCAGTCCAGCTCGTCTGGGCCAACGTCCAGCAAGAGCTGGTCACTGACTATCGGCGGGCTCTTGCATCTGACCCGAGTCACGTCTTCGCCGTAGCTGGTGAAGTTCTCGCGCTTCAGCAGGGCCCACAGCCACATTAGGCTGCAGTTGCATATGAGGGGGTTGTCGCGAACGTCGAACACGTCGAGCTTGTCCCAGGGCAGCATGTCTTCGTGGAATGTCGTGAACTGGTTGCCCCGCAGGCTCAGGAACCGCAGATTGTCCAGTCCGCGGAAGGTCCCAGGTTCGACGTGCCCAAGGACCTTGTTGTGACTGATGATGAGGCGTTCTAGTTGGTGGGCGTCGGCAAAAGTCCCGTTCTCGATGGTCTCGAGCAGATCCTCTCCGTTCACGGAGATGGTTCGCAAGGACCTCATGCCCTTGAAATCGTTCGGTCCGAGACTCCGCAGTTTGTTTTTACCCACGTGGAGTTCTTGGAGGAAAGGGATGTCCAGGAGGACATCTATAGGCACGTTTTGAAGTTCATTGTCCTGGAGGAATAACGACACGATACTTTCTAGTCCGAGGAAGGCACCGTTCTCAATGATATGAATACCACAACTGTCTAAGCTAAGTACCTGGAGCCGATGAAGGGAGTGGAAAGAATCTTTGGGCACAAGTCGCATGTCGTTCATGCCCAAGTCTAGGCTCTTCAGAGACCTGACGTTCTGAAAGGAGTCCGTCGGGATGCGAGTCAGCTTATTGTCTCTGAGAAGCAGCTCTTTGAGATTGAGGAGACCGGAAAAAGAAGAAGAGGACAAGGAGGATATGCTGTTTCTGGATAAGTCTAAATTCTCCAAGCTGTACAGGGGCTCGAAGACCTCGTCGTCTATCTCAGCGATGACGTTCCCATCAAGTCTGAGAATCTTCAGCGCAGAAAGTCCTACGAATGCCTTCTTTTTGAGCCCCGTCACCCTATTACTGTTAAGATGCAGAACCCTGAGATGTTTCTGTTCCAAGAAGTTGTCTTTTCCCAACGAAGACAACAAGTTCTGCGACATGTCCAGGAACTTGAGGTTCTGGTAGACAGTGAACGAGGCCGCGATGCTCTTGATCTTGTTTCCATTGAGGTGTAGCTCTTGTAGAACCGGGTTGAGGGTGATGGGAACAACATCCAGGGCCGCGCCATCACACCACACTGTGAGTGTGTCCTCATTGCAGAGGCATCGGAAGGGGCAAAAGCCATGTGCACCGCCCCACAGCAGGGCGCACAGGAAGAAGATCGCCCCAATCGCTGATGACGGCCCCTGCTTCCGAGACGAGCATCCTGCCTTCATAGCTTACTGGCACCATTCAAGAGGATTCCTAAAACAAAAATTAAGAATGAGTTTTTGTTCGAATAAAGTTATAAGAATTATGAATGCTTTGAACTTTATTAAATGTTAAAGCAAGTCATAAAAAATATAAATATGAAAACTTTAAAACATTTCAATCGCTAAATCAACCCTAGAACTATAAACGGAGATAGATATTTACCCCACAGGTAAACTTTGATCTACGTTTCTAAGATCATCAATGATGTAATCGGCTAACTATTTAAATCGATTTTCACAAACTAAACTTTAATCAATTGAATTTACTTCTCAAAATTCCTTTGAAATGAATAAAAAAATCAATATACTTAATATGCCTTATTGTTACTTTCAGTACAATATCATGAGCCAAAAATACTAGTGGTTAATATTTACTTAGGTGCGCAGATTAAAGTTACAAAAAAAGTATGTATTTTCTAGGGTAAAATTAAGATATTTACTACATTTCTGTATCTTGTGATCAAATTAAATTGTCCTTAAAACGAACACAAAAAGATATATTTCGAAATTTTACATATTTCAGTAATTTTTACTCAACAACTGACTTTTTGTCAGTTGTTTTACCCCACACAAACTCACAATGCCAATTTATGTAGGAGATAAGATACTTACATTGCAGATAGGAAATTAATATTCAAATGTGTTTTGGTCATCATTAATTAAATGAATTTAATCAATAATTTATCACTAATTTATCACTGTTGTGAAAATAAGCATACGAATATCTAATACGATAGAAGAGGTGAACAGTATGAATTTCCAATTTAGTTTATCAACAATACTTAAAAGATAGTTTTCGAACTTGTAGCGAACTTATTTTGTATTATTATTTTGTGCGGGATTATTTTACGAGAGTAATTATTTCATTTTCTCTCGCGACGACTCATCTAACGTCTTGCGCAGTTCTTTTTAAAAATAAGTTTGTCTTTTGCCTTTGAAAAGTTACGTTGCTTTTATGGATCGCCAATTTATAGCAATATATTACTTTAATTCAGTGAACATAATACAGAAGAACCAAACTTATATTCTATTTCATAAAGCCATAAAAACAACGTAACTTTGAAAGGCAAAAGACAAACTGATTTTTAAAAAGAATAACTGCGCGAGACGTTAGATGAGTCGTCGCGAGAGTGAAATGAAATAATTAATCTCGTGAAATAATCCCGCCCAAAATAATAATACAAAATAATTTCGCTACAAACTTCAATAAAATTAAAACAACTTTTATTCAAAGCATACGAACTTCAGACAATGCAAATTGTTTGTTCACTTTGTGTGTCAGATAAATTCTCCTACCCCTGACGCTTCTCCGAAGGTCCAAAATAATTTGGCAACGGTAAAGTTACAAATTCCAATCTTTTGTTTATAGCAGAGTGTTGCTATGCAAGCTAAGCAAGAATATTTTTTTATTTAATTTAAGGTGTGGTGAAAATTGGAGGTCTAGTTGGAAAAGATTCAAAGATCGCTGATCCAATTATGCTTAGCCTCAGAAATTGTTCGAAAGTATTGGACAAAATCAATGGTTGTGAATGACATTAAATTATGATACGGATTTTTTAAAAACATGGTAAATTAAGATGATCTTTTCTGAAACTTATAATTTAACCAATATTTCACTTTCCTATTTTTCTTTTCTATTTTTATTGAATTTATGTAGTAATTCTTGCATTGTGTGAATCGGTCCAATTTTTTTTAAAAAACTACAATCATATACAAATGTGAACATTTTCCCATTAAATAAATTTTTGTTTAAATATTTAGTCCTGATACGTAGTTAGAGTATTTATTGTTTTTAGATATTTCAATTACATCCAGGTTAGCAAAAATATTGTTTTTTACTTTTAAAAAATACAAAATTCCACAAAACTAAAATGAAAAAATAATGATACTTTACAATAACCTTTTCTCAAACAATTCGCATTTATGTGGAGAGTGGATGGCGAACATTGTTTGATGATCTGAACTTTAACTTTAAAAAAAAATCAAATTAAGTTTACGGCAAACTGCAAATCGTTTATTTCACGCTCAATAAAACTAAAATCCAATCTCACATTGTTGTTGTTGTTACAGCTCGGTTAAGTAATGACTTAAAAAGTTTTCTGCTGGAACTATGTTCTAGTGATGGGTGTCGTATGATGTAATATTTCAAATAAAGTTACGGATATGAATTGCCTAATGGTGATGAGTGCCCACCAGCCGAGAACAAATACTCTAATCCAAACTTAGGATCTCCTAGACACAAGCTTAGACCAGCAATTATGGTGTTATTTAATCAAACTCTGCAATATATGACTCACTGATCAATATTTTTTTTGGCTTAGTTACTTTTTTGAAATTTCATAGTGTACTTGGTTTGTCTGTATTATACACAAACGATAAATTATAGGCAGTTAGGATTGTAAATTCATTATGTTGAGAGGGTTGCACGGAAAAGTTTTCTGTTGAAACAGTGTTCCAGTGATGGATATTATTTTAAATTAAGTTACGGATATGAATTGCCTAATGGTGTGTTATTTAGTAAACTTGTATTATTTAGTAATTTAGGGTCCTGAGTTTAAAAAATATCTTTAACTTTTTTAACTTTATAATTGATTCATACTAATTATTCACCAATGCAATTTTATAGCTGAATTTAAACTGGTGATAAATATGGCCTTTTACCTTCGTTGTATAGCTTTAGTAAAAGTTATTACGGTTTAATAATTCTGTAGTATTTCTAAAATTATAATTATAAGATTCTTGTTTAATTTAATCTGTAGAATGTAATGTTTCCAATTGATATATTATTTACTAAATGTATCAAAGTCTTAATACTTAATTACATTGCTTTGAAAATTTCATGCATAATTAAATGAAAATAATTAAACAGATACTTATATTATTGTGTTGTATTCAATTCATAATTTAAATAAGTTTATAGAGTTAATAAATAAAAAACTATTCATAATTTAATTTTATTAATTTATAGTTTGAATGTCGTTCACTATTTTCCTCTAAGATATTTTAATTTAACTTAGATGTCGGTGTCCAAAATTATGAGACGCAATTTGGCTTTGTTAAATTTCTGAAATAGACTATAAACCGGAAACCGGAGCTTTACGAATATTTTTTTTAGTTTCAAACAACTAAGTTAATCACCTAACTCAGTCCGAATCGGCAAATGAGCCCTCCGAGAGACACTAATAAAGATCCTCGCTACCGTATGGCGGAGAAAATACGAGAAAATCGCCATGCCTTCAAATAACAATTGTTTTTATTTAAGTTGGAAATAATGGCATTGGTAATGGCATCGCACACATTTCCGGTAAAATGTCTGGCAACGTTTTCGGCGACCATTAGTTTGACAGTAAAGTAGGGAAAAAAAGAAGGTCAGAGCATATTTAGGGAGAAGTCTTTAGTTATCGGGTTTTCCATCGCCAAGTGTCCGATTCGTCGCCAAATATATTACAACTATTAACATTTATCGGTTAAGACGTTCGGCTCGCAGGCGGAAGGTCCCAGGTTCGGGCTCGGGTATCGCCAAACTAACTACCGACCAAAAACAGGCCCGTGCAGCCTAACAATGTCCGACGAATAATACCCCGTGTAGAGGGAGTGCACGTTAATTATTATCCGAAGTTTCAACGTTGCGTACGATGTTGTCCTTAAAATTTGTGTTGGGTGCTACTCAGGTGTCGGCTCGTCACTTGATTGTGGGTCGAAATTAAGACGCACGTTGCCAATAGCCCTCGTGTAGCTCTAGTGCGACGATAGTTCAAGCTAACCCTAATTATTGACATATCGATTCGGCAAGCCTACAATTTCATTGCCATATCAAGAAAAATTACTTTTATTACAAACAATGTAAAATTCACGAATTTTAAGTGATATTTATTATATTAAATTTTTTCAATCTTGGCATCAGCCATATTTTCCAGCCAAATCGGAAGATTGGCGAAGAAAACCCCGAAAACTAGCAGTTCCCTTGTATTTTCCGGTGGAAAGTAAAGACGACAACAATAATGAAAAAAATCACAAGTAAAAATAAAAAATTTCCAGTGGCGTTTTGCTTAGTAGTAAGAAAGTTTCTCCGGCGAAGGATCGATTTTTTATTCTGAAGTGGGTCACTCACTTGACTTTGGAAGTCGTAAATATAAAAAATGGCGGAAAAAATAATGAAAAAGTGATATATTTAAACAAAAATCTCTGCTACGAGGAACTTATCAAATTTTACGGTGAGGGACGGTAAACAACAACCGTAATTTATGGTGTTTGGGATACGCCAAGTGAATCTATTAGATCTGGTATTCTTAACAATGAATTATTTATTAAATGAAAAAAGTTTGAAGCAAACTTTTGCTAGATTTCTTGGCAGAAATATGATAGGATGATTTATTTAGCCTCTACTTAAATTTAATTATATGGAAATTTCTTTTCGTAATCGATTTGGTTCAATAATTTTTTTTTTTTGAAGAAATATATTTTGAAATTTTGGGAAAAATCTATTTTGTAATACAATTTGTATCGTAGTAGCTAATAGGTAGTAAATCTTAAATTTTTTTCTGGCATTGTATGTATTGCCTTAATTATTTCCTCGATTATTAACTTTTTAAATGTAAAAAAACACATTTTTATGAATTACAAAAATCAACTCTGTGTTGTTTAACTAAAATCTACTCTTAATTATTTTAAGACAAACAAAAAAAAATATAAATTCGTACATTTTGTAAAAAATTCATTGGTGCATGGAATGTACTTTAAAAATTATCAAAGAGTTAAAAACGAACAAAAAGTAGTAAGTCAAACCCTGATATTTAGACCTTGATTTAAACAAGTTATTTATTATTTCTTTTACAGGTGGTCTGCGAATCACACTTAAACATAACTGTTATAACGCATTAATTATAACGATATTTACAACTAACCCAATTCAACACCTCAAGAATTGGGCCCACATTGGAGATAAAACCAGTTTATCGATCTTACAAAAAGTAAAGCTCATTTCCCAACATCATGAAGTACACTTTCAATGGATCCCGTCCAATGTTGATATCCACGGAAATGAATTGACTGACACTCTTGCAAAGGAAGGACTAGTCCATCCAGTCCCCTCCACCTCAGAGCTTACTTACCTCGATTTAGACTTTTAGGGCTTACTTACCTCGAGCTCTTTGCAAGGCAAAAAGCTCAGAACAAACAAACGTGGCTAAAACCCCCTACTCACTATTGGTACAAACCAAAAAGACCAGGACTCTCTCTATCTCTTGCTGGTGACAGGCAGACCAACATTTGCTCGTCCCGACTTGCCAGTGGACACCTGAAAAGTCTCACGTTTTCAGCTAATCAAAAGATCTACCCCCTATGCCAGAAATGTCAGCAAAACCAGGCATCACCTGTTCATATCCTGAACTGTTTAGGACTGGACTGGGAGGACATTCATTCCTCTCCCCTTTTAGTTTCGGACTTTCTTAATGTCAACGGTTTCAATGGGAATTCAGATTGGAATTAGTAACAACAACAACTAACCACCTTATGATAATACCAATGGAATAAAAAAAGTTAATTAAAGAATGTTTTGAAAAGCCCTAAAGATTCTTCAAATAATTTTTATTATCTGAAGTTGCAAATTTTAATAAACTTTAGTAAACTTATCATTAGAAGCATTATGAAGATATAACATAGTAAGCATTTTGAGTAACTTCGTTTTTTAGGCGTATATTTTCAGTTTAGAGACCTTAACGATATCATGGTATTCAGAAGCGGAGAAGCCATTTAATTTTTAAACAATCTATTGGTGCATTGACTGTTCTTTTAAAAATTATCAAAGATAAAAACGAATAAAATCTAGTACAGTCAAACCCTGTTTTTGGACCTTGGTTAAAATGACAAGTCATATTTTATTACTTTTTGAACGGGTTGTCTGTGAATTAACCTTAGACATTAATAATATAACACATTAATTATAACGTTATTTACAACTAAATACCTTATGGTTATAGCAATGGAATAGAAAAAAATAAAGAACGTTTTTGGAAGTCTTACCGACTCTTCAGATTATTTTAATTATCTGAAGTTGCAAATTTTAACCCTTTCATCCCAATTTTTTATTCTAAAAAACTAAAATTTGTGAAAGAAACTTAGTATGCATCCAGAATAAAATGGTAAAAAGAAAGGAGGATTTTTCAATCGTAATTTTTTAAAATAAAATTTAAGGAAAATAAAGTTTGGAATCATAACTTTTGAAACATTTTTAACAACAATTTTTCCAAACTTTATTTGTTAAAATAGTTGAATTTCAATTTTAAAAACTTAGAAATGCAAGCATGAAAAATGTAGTGCCAATTCGTTTAATAAAATTGATTCAGATGAATTTTATTTTACCATGTTTTCCATATTTTCCATTTAACTAAAACAAACATTAGTTAATTCTTCAAAAGACATGATTTTTCCATCTAACTATACAAAAAGAAAATATAACTTTATAGAAAAATGTATGGAAAATTCAACAATTTATTTAAAATAAGTGCGAAAACTTAGTGCGAAAAAAATCACAAGCTGGCGGTTCCAAATGCAATTATCTCGAGGCAAAGGGTTAAAAAAAATTACAAACCTAACATTAGAAGCATTATGAAGATATAACATTGTAACCATTTGAATAACTTCGTTTTTTAATGCGTGTATTTTCAGTTCAGAACCACCTTAACGATATAAATTTAACACTAGAAGCATTATAAAGATATAACATTGTAACCATTTTGAATAACTTTCATTTTCTTACGCGTATAGTTTGAGTTTCGAACCACCTTAACGATATAAATTTAACATTAGAAGCTTATAAATATATAACATTGTAACCATTTTGAATAATTTCATTTTCTTAGCGTTAGTTTTAGTTTAGAACCACCTTAACGATAGCACAAATATAAAAATTAACAGTATAGAAGCACCATAAGATATATAACATTGAACTATTTAAATAACCTTTTTTTCTTTTAATCGTTATTTTCAGTTTAGAACCACCTTAACGAAATATAAATTAACATAGAAGCATGAAGAATAACATTGAATATTGAATCATTTAGTTGAACTTAAGATAAATTAACATTGTTAAAATTTTGAATAAATTCATTTTCTTAGCGTGTATTTTTAGTTTAGAACCACCTTAACGATAGCACAATATAAAATTAACAGTAGAAGCACCATGCATTGTATAGCATTGCAACTATTTGAATAACTTTTTTTCTTAATCGTATATTTTCAGTTTAGAACCACCTTAACGATATAAATTTAACATTAGAAGCATTATGAAGATATAACATTGTAACCATTTTAAATAACTTCATTTTCTTACGCGTATAGTTTGAGTTTCGAACCACCTTAACGATATCACGATATTCAAGAACCAAACTCCCGTTCGCTTCGATGTCCCATGGAATAAATCATTATGGTAATTACGCTGAAAAGTGTGGCAACAGCAACAAAACAGGTGCGGAGGTATCCAATTAAAATAAATTAGCATTGTCTTTAGCAGAGGCCGCGGAAACTTTCATAATTGCCTCTTCTAAAGAGCAATTAACTTTATTAAGAAGTAAGTCGCGCATGAATGCGATAATTTCGGATATTCTGATAGCTTTTGTTTGCGCCTTTTGTTGACCGTTTTCTTCGGCGAAAGTTCAAAAGTAAGACCATATTTTAAAGTTGCTGGAACTTTCTTTGACTACATGTTTGTTTGGGAATTCGCGTAATATTAGATTGTGTTTATTTTTCTTGGGAATAAAACGTGGGTATATTAAAAGATCTTTGCTTCTTAATGGTATGTGTCAGTGATCTTATAATGGTTTTTGTTTGTATAAGTCGTTCCATATAAATAATGGCATGTGATATTTAGGTAGGTAATGGGTATATTTGATATAAAGAGATGCAATTTCATCCATCTACAGATGTACATATTATTTTTACAAGTTCAGATTTAGACTATCAAGAATGCGTTTGAACATCAAAAATGGCAACGCCAGCTACTTATAGATGGTTCAACCATGAATGATTATCTTCATTAGAAAATTGTCCAGTCTGCAAATAGCTGAATTTCAAACGTAGAAACCTTTTAAAAAATAAAACAAAGTCACTACAATCTACAGTCTTTTAAAAAAAACTGATTTATTATTATTCGTTTAATATATAAATGTAAAAAGGACTATTTCCATTAGAACAATATTCGACCATGCCCTTTTCTATTAAAGTTTCAGTGTAAGGAGGAAGTTGTATGGAAAGAGAGGCCTGTTCCTTTTTAGCTTCCACACTACGTTGATAACGTAAAAAAGTGGAAGGTATTATAATCGTTCAATCCGTCTGTCTGTCCGTCACCCACTTTCATAGCCCAAACTACAAATTCTACGGACAAGTGTGATACGTAAAACAATTCAGCGCATCAAAATTTGAATACATTGAAAATTTCAGAAAAGAATTCGAATTCGAAGTACTTATGTAATTAACTGCAAAATTTAATGCTCATTTAAAAAGCATAGGAAGCAATTTTTATTAAAATTAAATCACCATTGTCATTCGCAACAATAGCTCGAGAAACTTTAATTCTTTTAGACAATAAATTTAAATAAATTTATTTTTGCGACATCGATCAGTTTGAAATGACGTCAAATCTATTTCACTACGAGATTCTTCGTATGTAAACATAATAATGCGAGGAATATTACATATTTATTCTTTGAAATATAAATTAATATCAATACAAATATATTTCACTACGAGATTTTTTGTAAGTTGATATGAAATATTTTCATTCTATTTAAAAGCGAGGAATATTACATATTTATTCTTTAAAATATAGATTAATTTTTGCAAACGATAAGTAATAATTGTTGAATTTTCGAAATAAAATTTAAATGAAACTAGCCAAATTTAGCATAAAAATGTTTAATATTGAATATCAATTCTGTGTTTGTCGCCTTTTTACCTGTGAAACTAAACTGTTGTGTAGAAGCGGGTTAAGTGACAGATTATGTTACAAACCTACTTGTCTGTAACTCTGTAATAAAAGTAGTAAACTACGTAATACAAATTTTTTCCCTCCAATTTTGAAATTAAAATGTGGCTTATTTGTTTCAAACCTACGACATTTCGTTTAATTACTTTTATTAAAACTGAAATACAGTGTATTCCATGACTATAACGGTGTCTGGGACCGTGGTATTAATTAATTTATGGATGGATTAACTTAATTAAATTCTTAATTAAATTAATATAGATATTTTCATAGTTGCTTTAACACAGAGTTTCATTATATAATTTAATTTTGTGATACTGAATTAATGAAATACGTGTTTTTGAAACAAAGAAGCTTTTATCTATTGTAGTTAAAAAAACTTGCATAATACTATTTAAGCTATTTTCTTTCGCAATAAATTAAATTCACACATAAGGAATACTTCCACGTAAATGGAGGAATAATGTAGGAGGTTCAGTTATTATATTACTTTAAAGTTTAAATAAATGTCTTTAAGTGCTTTCCAATTATACAGATTTTTACCCTTTTTGTTTTATTACTCAAAGTATTGTGATGAAAACGAGTACGTATGCTTTACTTTTTTAGAAAATCTAAAGGTTATAATACATCAGCAAAAAATAAACACAATGAAAAGCTCATTACCAACCCTCAAGAAAAATATAGACTAATATGGCTGTCGTAGTTGAGCAGTAACAGTTTTCGGTCTTGTTAAACTTATTGCCCTTCGCTGGCAATACCTACTTGACACTGAAAAACATCGAAATTCATTTCACCCCAGTACCCCATTTCGCCCCAGGTTCCCATACGTAAAAAAGTCTTTATTACAAAATTTCTGCATAAGAAATCAATTTTCAAAATACCTTGGCTTTGAAAACAATAAAAGCAAAACAAAACAACCCAAAAACTTTACACGGTAAATCTCTGCTCAAATTGAATTTACTTTACTCAAAATCTGCACATTTGCATCTTTATGTAGAATATGATGGGTGTTCAAAAAGCAATCAATAGGAAAGAAATGTAAGTTTCATCTTCGAAATAGCCTGAATTACTTCAGGCACATTGGGAATAGCCATTGGGTGGTAATTTCAAGATATCGAAACGTTAAATTGACACACTTGTAACCCAGATTTGATGATTTTCAATATATGAGTCACATATTTTCAATATATATATTTCTTGTACTTTATGTACTTCTCTTAGTCATCAATGTTAATTATCGATCAAAAGGTGTTTCCTTAAAACATTAAAATGCTAGCAGAATTAATGAAATTCCCATAAAAAAAGTTGAACATTCTTGCCCTCAAAGGGTTAAGAAAATGTGGTTTTCAAATAAATAAGTACAATAATAGCTTATGTCAATTAGAAAAAGGACTTATTTCTTGTTTATATTTTGTTCTAAATTTTTTAAAAGAAGTTTGAAGGTTACAAAAATTAGGAAAAAACGTTTCCGAGTACTTCGGAAACCTCTTTCTGTAATAATCAGAAATATTTGAGTGTTTAAAAAACTCTATTATTTTCTAGTAAATATCCGATTTATATTATGTCCTGAAGTAGGCGAGATTCGAACCTCCGTACCCTTTGAGATGGTTCAATTCATAGGCAGACACCTTAACCACTAAGTCGGCCTCCCGGTGGCAGAGAGGTGTAAGCGACGAGCCTCTCGGGAGAAGGTTCTTGGTTCTGTCCTTGTCCTAGCCATATTATAGACGTATTCGTGCTGGTGGAAAAATATCCTCTAAAAATCACCGGGGTGCCCGAGTACACTGCGATATACGTGCTCGTTAAATATGTGGAGTTGAAAGTCCCGACGGCGTTAGCGTACGATGTCGCTCGAAGTTCCATTGGGTGCCCGCTCAGGTGTTGACCTCGTCACTTGACCAGAATTCTAAATTACGAGGCGCAATTGGCTGTGTTAAAGCTCCTAAAAGAGGCTAGAAATAGGCAGCCGGAAACGATTACATTACATATAATAAGTCAGCAAAGCAGTATAATGGCGTCATCTTTCCCGATTTTGGGTCATGTTGAAGCGATTGAATCATTTGCGCATGCTTCACATGCATTCAGCTTCCTAATTTTAAAAAGAAAGGAAACGTTTCACAACTAACAGGAAATCTGCTATTTACAGGAGGTATCTTTTATATTCAGAAACAATTAAGTTAAAGCGAGTCGGATGTGTGTTTGGGTCAAAAATGTCGATTTTCTGATGTTCTTTTATTTTTAATCTGCATATCTATAGCTTTAATTTAAGACCAAGATTATTGATTTCTGTTTAGTAGTTTTCTTTTTATAAGCATTTTTGAGAAACTCTGTATATCAGTTCTTACCTATACCTTAATTTTCTTTTGCGTTTCCTGAAATGTAAGGTTTTTCAACAGTTAGGAACATTTTTCTCCGGAACTATAAAAAAACATCAACATGTTTTGTTTTATTATTTCTTTCCCAGTAATAGCTCTTTGATTTAAACTGAGGAATTTTAAATATCTCTGCTCAAAAACAAGTTATTTAATTTATTCGAATTTTTTTGGTTTTTTAAATACATATTTTAAAAAAGTCACTGTAAAAGTATATTTTTTATACTGTAAAATATCCTCAGTTTAAATCAAAGAGCTACGTGTAAGGAACAAACTATAAAAAAATCATAATTATATCTCGTATAGTTCTTGAGAAAAATAAAAATGTTCCTAAAGTTAGTAAAATTAACATGGGCACGATAGAACCATCCGACTCCCCTTAAGGCAAAAAAGGTTTCAGGTTTTTTTAGTGTACTACTAGGAAATTTATTAAGAATGTCAGTTGCAATCTTTTCAAAGTGTTTCAGGAAAGTTAAGCTTTTTCATCTTTCCGAGAGAGAAAAATATCTCATCTTGAGGGAAATAATTTGCATTTACATGAGAAGTACTTAAGAATGTTCCACCGATTTATTTTTTTTGAAAAATAATTTCGCAATCATTGTAACTTGTTTTTCTTGTAAACACTTTTTCATTTTACAGAGATTTAAGTAAAAAAAATAACGAAAGGAATTTTTTCTAAAAGTGGTTTAAACCAACTTTTGTAAAATCATCGGCTCGCGAAATGTTTTTCCTTGAATGAAGGTGTTATTAGTTCAACTATCATAACAGTTAAATATTCATAACAATCTCTATAAAAAGATTAAAAAATATATACAAGTTTCAAATAAAATATATACAAGTTTCAAATAAAATATATACAAGTTTCAAATAAAATATATACAAGTTTCAAATAAAATATATACAAGTTTCAAATAAAATATATACAAGTTTCAAATAAAATATATACAAGTATCAAATAAAATATATACAAGTTTCAAATAAAATATATACAAGTTTCAAATAAAATATATACTAGTTTCAAATGATTGAATGTTTGGAAACTTGAAACTATCCACTGAAAAAAGTATACAAGAGCGTGATTTATTTAGGAATTCTAATGAAACAACGTAAAATGGGAAAAGTGTTTTTTAAACGATCCTATTATTTTAAAGAAAAACACACACGTGCGCCATATTAACATCGTTTCCTGAAAATCCTTCAATTTGAAACATATCAAGTGTTTTATTATAAGTTTCATATCATCTTAGGAAGAAACACTTGAGACATACTTGCGTTATATAAAAGAAATTTAACGTTGAACTGATATTTCACTCTTTAGCCATTGTTTAACTAATTCATATCACCTTAGGAAGAAACACTTGAGACATACTTGCGTTATATAAAAGAAATTTAACGTTGAACTGATATTTCACTCTTTAGCCATTGTTTAACTAATTCATATCACCTTAGGAAGAAACACTTGAGACATACTTGCGTTATATAAAAGAAATTTAACGTTGAACTGATATTTCACTCTTTAGCCATTGTTTAACTAATTCATATCACCTTAGGAAGAAACACTTGAGACATACTTGCGTTATATAAAAGAAATTTAACGTTGAACTGATATTTCACTCTTTAGCCATTGTTTAACTAATTCATATCACCTTAGGAAGAAACACTTGAGACATACTTGCGTTTATAAAAGAAATTTAACGTTGAACTGATATTTCACTCTTTAGCCATTGTTTAACTAATTCGTATTTTAAAGTTTGTTTTCAATTTCTTTCAATCAATTTTTTCAAAATTAGATTGAATATGTATTTTAATTTTTGCTAAAGAAATAATGTATATAAAGTACCAACAGGAATTGAAAATTTTAAAAGTCGTGGTGATTTTATTTAAAATTACCACTACTTTTAACAATTTGAAAATTACGCTTCTTGATGAGAAAGTCTGTATATAAAAGAATATGATGTTTGTTTTATCTTGTTAAACAATGAAGCTTGAAATTAAAACTAAGGATATGTAACACTACACGACTTTCAATTAGCACTCACTAAATCAATACATTTAAAGGTAATTAAACAACTTGTAAAATAATATCAATAATTTTAAAACCTAAAAGACTTTAATTCGACCTTGATTTTTTATTTAACCTTGAATAACTTTTAAACCTTAAATTTTCTGTTTCAGCTACTTATTCTTAATTTTCTCGAAAACTTTATTATTACGCCCGATAAATACTAGGAACTCTTGTACCAAATTTGACCTTCTGTAGCTCTTATTGTTTTTCAATAATACCTTTAGAACCAAAAAAGTTCTATGACAGCTACTTAGAACGGGTAGTGGTTAAAAAGTGGATTTGGACCACTGTTGAAATAAGTCTTTAAAATAAGAAATTATTTCACAGGGTTCCAAGAAAAGCGAATCTTTCATTATTTTCGTTTCGACATTCGAGCTATTGCCTTAATAAGCAATTATTTTTCCAGGTTCCGAAAAATGCAGCACTTAAAATGCAAATCCAAACCCCGGTTCGCTTTAATCCAAATTTTAAAAAAAGGTCGAAAAAAAAGTTTTAAAAAGCTAGATAATGGCAAAAGTACTTAAATATTTAAGCTCTTAGAAACAGTTTTTTTTAATAATGTTTTCCTGTCGTTCTACGGGCATTATTATTAAGCGTTTTAATTTGCAGTAGCGCAAAAGCTGTGAACTAAAGGTCTACAGATATTGCCTGATTTAAAATTGTTTTTTTTTAATGTTTTTGTGTTATGAAATTGATAATGTTTACTCTTTCTTTTATTAAAAAATAAATCTGGTATATCTTCGCTTGCATATCGTTATAAAACTAAAAAATATAAAAGAGAAAGTTATGGATGAGAGTTATGATTTTACGGATTATTTTAAACGATGCCAGAAAGCATATTTTCTCTTTTAATTGTTTTTATGCATGGTTTTGAAGGTGAGATTATATTTTTACGGCTATTGAAATGTCGTACAATATGTTTATTTTTCTTACATTTATTGCGACTTTTTATGAAGATAACACTTCTCAATTAGCAGATTTCTTTTTATAAACAAAAGGTGTTAGTAGCAGTGAATTCCTAGACTAATTTCATTTTAGTTTTAGTTTGAATTATCGTATCGTCGCACTAGAGCTACACGGGGGCTATTGGCGACGGGAGTCATATTTTAGAACCACAGTCAGGTGACGAGCCGACACCTGAATAGGCACCCAACGCAACCGTTAAGGGTGACATCGTACGCAGCGTTAGGACTTTGAAGTATATTTAACGTGCACTCCTTAGACACGGGGTATTATTCATCGGACACTTTTGGCTGCACGGGCCGTTTATAGGTCGGCAGTTATTTTGACGATGCCCGGACCCGAACCTGGGACCTTCCGCATGCTAGGCGAATGCCTAACCGACTGGGCTCCCCAGACCCACTACTTTCATTAAATATTTATGGGAAATTAAATATTTTGGTTTTTAAAAATGCAGAAACTGGTAACAGTAAACGATTTTTTAAAGTAAGTTGCACTTAACTGTTCAACCCAAATCTGCAGTATTTTGTAAAAACGTTAATTACCAAAAGTATAAAGTTGTAATGATTCCAAATAAACAATTTCGACTTTCAAAATAAAAATGTTATTAAGAGCCATATTACCTCCTTAAAATATATTTGATGATAGTTGATCGGAAATTTAATTTTCGTTTTTTCGAAGTTAAATTTTCAACAGAATTTTCAGGTTCTTTAGATATAAAATTCTTCCGAAATGCGGGGCAAAGGGAATAACATAAACAATTAAAAACCGTTATTTCCCCATCTATTTCGGTTAAACGTGTTCCCTGAAGTACGGCATACTTTCATGTGCAGTGTATTGAATCAGTCTTCAGCATTGGAAATTTAATTTTCTGTTTTTTAACCCTTTGAAGAATACAGACGTATAAGGCCGTCCTCAGAATGTTCGTTTTCCTGAAACAAGCATATTTTTTAAAGATATATATACATAAATTTTAATAATTTTTGAAATTTTGGAGGAATCATTTATTATCATCCGTTACATAAATGTAACTTTAAAAAACTACTACTACTATTACATATATATTCCGGCTTGTGTGCTTGATCAGAGACCCGTTTATGAAATCTTCTTCAAGTAAGAAAGACACAGAGAGAATTTTTACTGTCACAGAGAAAGGAATATACACCCTGGGCGAAGGCGGGAATCGAACCCGCACCCGTTACAGCGCGTAGACTGCTATTGTAATGGTCCAAACCACTCGGCCATCCGGGCCCCCAAAAAAATTAAAGAAATATAATTTTTCGATTATAATTTACTTTTAATTTCTCATGCAGTGAAAATAAGTTTACACTACAGCCAATTCGCATATCCCTCAGAAATAACGGAAAAATGTCTTACTTCTTATGAAAGCATGTCGTACTTCAAAAAACAAAAAGTAACCTTTAAAAGGTGGAAAGATAACGGTTTTTAATGGATTCTATTACTTTTTCCCATAGCACTAAATTTGAACTTAAAATTTTTTATAAAAGCTTTAATTTCAAAAGAGCGGAAATTAAATTTCCAATAAAACAGCATGAAATATATTTTAGGGTAGTAATTTGCGCGTATTGATATTTTTTATTTGCAAAATTAGAATTACCATTAAAACATTAATTTGGTAATTGACAGTTCTACAAACACTTAAGATTTTTGCTTGAACAGACTGCACATTAAAATGTTTCTTATTAATAAAAGAGAATATCTTAATCCTTTATGCACCGAATTAAGTATTAATTTTAATGAATTGTCTTTGAATATTTTAATGTTAGCTATTGCAGTTACTTAGAATATAATAGGGTAAAAAATATTTGGGACATAAAATTCACTTTATATCCCGAATTTTTTCTCCTTTCTACTTATACTTAATAAATTACACTGACTAACAATAACATTTTTATAATATCGTGCAAAGAAACTAACTTTTTATAATAAAAAAAAACCCTAACTTTTTCACATCAATAATCGTGGCAAAAGTGATGCTATTAACGAAATCGTGAAAGTTACTTTTACGCACTAGTGCGACAAAGTAAATAAGAGCATCTGATTGGTGTAAAATTCTTTATTTGAGCGTGATATTTATTCGGCGGCTTTGTGATTGGTGGAAAATTCTTTATTTGAACGTGATTCTTTATTTGGCGTCTTATTTCCAATGCCAATCTAAGAAATACTTTTCGCACGTGATTTTAAAATAAGCATTTATATAAATAATCACCTTCAAATCATTTGAACGTGATAATAAAATAATTAATAAGCCAATCAATAAATGTAAATTTAATAAGAACTTTTTTTTGCACGTTTTTATAAAAAATAATGTATGACAACACGTTGAAAATAGCCTTTTTTAAACTCGTTTAAAAAGGCCTTACTTTTCACACTAGAGCGTAAATAAATATCTATTTGTTGCATAAATATCTATTTGTTGAATGAATGAATCGCACACTGCATTAATATATGCCCACTACCACCTATTTTCCCTCACACGAACAAATAAAAGTAAAACAACGTTTTTTTTAAAGTGGTAAGAACCGTCAAGGCATCATGAGTTGGCGCAAAATAACTGAAATAAAAGTTTTAGGAAGAATTTACTTTACCGTTATAGACTTTAAGGTGCTATATCCGAACATGTCAATTTCTTTTTCATATCTCCCCGTTTCATCCAAATTGTATAATGAAAAACGAAACAGAGGCATTTTAAGTAGTTCTTATAAGTATCGTCAGTTGATAAAGGGTTAAATGAGTGGCACAAGAATTGTTGAAATAGTTTCTTTGGTTAGAAGAAAGGGTGAAACTGTTAATAACTTTTATGTGCCCCATACATGAACTTTTGTTTCTGAATGTAAGACATTTTAATGTGCAGGATATTCACCCTAAATCTCCAGTATTGTATAAACGTCAACTATACAAAAAAAAATAACTTTCTAATGACTTGAAAAAATGACTTGCGAATGACTTGAAAAAATACTCTTCGATGAATTTTTGAGTATCAAAAGCCAAAAAACACAAACTCATAAATGACCAAAATCAGTTAAAAACGCATTAAGGATGCATCCATTTTCCTCTACCATTTGTGTCACTAAACGACAATATCATCACCAAACGGAAAAACGCTCCTTATAAAGCCATTTACGCTAAAACACCGAAAAGCAAAAGCTACCAGAAAACATCACGTGCTTAGAAGATAACACCTTCCAAAAAAAGAGAGATCCAGAAAAACACGAATATGACTAACACTTTTTACGCTTCGTATTCATGAATCACAAATTATGCAGAAATGTTCCAGAAATTATCCCCATATATATACACCACGTTCCAAACGCTACCTTCCTCTCCGAATGGAACTGGAACGCTGAAAAGTGACGTATCTTATAAATTGGAATTCTCGATATTACACAGGCAAAAGTTAGAGATTAATCGATTGATACTACAACTTTTTCCAAACAATCTACAATTAACGGATATCTTAATTAATTCTCTGGCTTAATGATAAACCAGGGAAACTAAGATGGAATCTAAAATAGCCATGTTGAAGAAATAGCCATGTTGATGTTGAAAAACAGTCAAAATTAGCTAATGGGTAGGCAATTGGACAATGGTCTTGTTTCAAGTCTTGAGAGGCAACAGAAATCCTGAATGAAAATAAATTATCTCTCGAGCTTCAACTGATGAATCAATGTCAAGTGAGAACAGTTCATCAATCGGAGCACTGATTGAAAGAAGGCTAGGAATGAAAGCTGAAAGGAAGAAAGGAAATACGCCACATGAAACAACCCGATTGTAACTTCCAGAACGGGACCGCAAATGTACACAGGAAATGAATATGTAAAACATATAAAGGCGTCGATATTATTTTCAAGCAAGCATCATTCAAAAGGAAATACCCAAACAAAAGGTTAAAAAGCACTCAAGATTAAACAAAAAAAAAATTGCAATTTGAAAGGTTCATAAATTAGCCACAAACGTTAGGGTTAACGATTTTAAATTTATTAGCCTGGCTGATCTAAAATCAGCTATAATGGCTAAAATTATCTAAGTCCGCACAAAAGGAAACTGTTAATTTTACAAAAAAAAAACCCACACATGTAGAATTTTGTTTTTCTTTACAATTTGTCTGTTAAAAACAGCTTTTGCGTTAACATTACAAATTGTTCGTATAAACTAAACAGATTTTCCCTATAAAATGTACGGTACTTTTCTGGCAGACTTTGTTTTACAGTTTGGACGAAATGCAATGTGAAAACGCCAAACTTCGTACGATTCTCCTGAAGAATTTTCTCTTTCCCCCTCCATCCACCACTTTTCCGATCATAGCGCGAAACTCTATCAACCACTTTCCCCCCGTACAGCACGGAATGTTCTATCACGTCCAGAACCTTCGAATCGATACTCTAATAATTTATTCCGGTCAGGGATCGGCAAGAAGAATATTCTGCCATCTGCAAATGTTCTGATCAATCCCGGAGTCGGCAAATATGAAAAGGGATCAATATTCAAATCGCACCGTGCGCGTGAAACTGGCGTATCGGACAAATGACTACTCGAGTGGAAAAGTTCCAAAATATATTTGAAGTTCGAACATCTAGTAAATAAAACAAATCTCAAATTGATTGGTTAAATAGTTGGGCTTGTTCACATACAAAGATTTTGGAAATTTTTGCGGTACTTTACTTTAGAATATTTCTGTAAAATTACAGCACATTTTTCGGTTACTTTTCCTACAAATCACATGGTTGTTTTTTGCTAATGGTTTATTTTACAGCAAATTGGTGGGGTTATTTTTGACGTTCAGAGTCGCATAAATAAATTACTCCAATAGTGTTTAAGCAAAGAATATGTGTGCATCCAATCCCTCTCAGTGAATCAAACTCTTTCGCCGGTACAATACAATAATTTTACATCATATATAAATTCACAGCATAAGGCAATGTCAGCAATGTATTAGTAGATTAGAGATATTTTTTTACATTGCTTCTTACAGAGTCGCATGCGCAATGTTAGGTCAATTGATGTTTCACACTAAACGGGAAAAATATCGTTCTTCTGGTCATATCAACTATGTTATCTATCACAAGCAATAAGTGCGGTAAAGTTTGACATTGTAGACAAAAACTACGTGAAATTATCCTGTTTGTGAAACGGCCCAAAAGTTGGGTTACCAATAGCATCGCATCGCAGGAAATACAAGAATGGAATCTGAAATGAATTGCGTCACCTGAAGCAACCCAATTAAAAGCTTTGTAAACAAAATTTCAGAATTGTTTAATGAAATAAATATATTTTTGTTAATAGGCCACTTTTAAGCGCACTTTGCGAAATGTGTGGGAAAAGTTATCATCGTTGAAATGGCTGCAAAAGTTTTGGACTGTAGATAACACACTCGGCAAACAATTAGAAAGCCATTCCATTAGTGATCGATGACTTTTCATAAAGAGTTTGAGCGTGGGTATTTTTGATTGTTCAATGTTGAAATGATCTGTCAACATCGAGGAATTAAATTAGTTAATTAGGGATCGGTAGTTTTCCGATATTTTTTTTAATTAAATCGGTTTTTGTTGTTGCATGTATTGATATTATGATAGCTTTTGCCTTGACTGATAGGTTGGTGATTTTGTCTAAAAAGTGCACTGTTAAAAATGTGTGTTTGGTTTCAACATAATAATGGTTCCTTGTTTGGCAAATTTGGCGGGACCGACATTGTGAGAACTATAAAAGCATCCCGAATTAGGTGGCTGGGCCATCTGTACAGATGTCCCGATGATTTCCCCACCAAAAAAGTTTTTCCAAAATTGAAGGTACTAGACGTAGAGGACGACCACCCACACGATGGTTAGACGATGTTGAAAGGGACCTCAATCTAATAGGAGTCAACTGTTTCATCAATAAATGATGATTTTTATTTGATAGAACTTTTCAAAATTCTAAAACCTTAACATTAAAAGATAGTTTTAATTGAAGGTATTTCAAAGATATATACATTAAGCTATCTAATATAAGGAGTATTTTATCAATCTTGTTTTAAAATATATCTGACTCTAGTGTTACGTTAACTATATAAATAAACAAGTAAATTTTATGGCAGGATTGAGTCAAAATCGTCATTTTTTTACGTAAATAAAACACTATAAAACTATCTATTTAAAAATAAAACACTTTCAAAAGTAAGTACGAGTACATTTATAAATCAAATCAAATAAAATTAAAACAAATGCCACGATTTACATTCTTATGATGACATTTCGGAGAAACTTTCAGAAATTGTTATAATTAATGAGTTTAGTTACAAGCATATTTTTACTAACTCATCTTACTATAAAAACATTAACCTTAATTGATTTAGCTGCAAAGAACCATTAAGGGGGAATGGGCGCGCTGGACCGGGGGTCTCCAAACCAAAGTGCATCAGTGTAAATCCTATGAAGAAAAAATATTTTCTCTGCCACATTTCTCAGGCTGTATTGAATATTTTTACAAGCGGATTTTTTTTATGTGATAAATGTAGCTGACTTACAGGTGCCCGACCTTCCCACTTTTTGAAATTGGTTCTAATATATTTTTTTTATTTGTAATAAATAATTTTACACAAAATATTCAAGGCAATTTCAAAAAGTGGGAAGATAGAGACCTGTAAGTTATCTACATTTATCATTAAAAAAAACTTTTTGTAAAAATATTCAATACAGCCGGAGAAATATGGCAGAGAAAATAGTTTTTTCGCCATTGGATTAACATTGAGGCACTTGAGTTTGGAGACCCGCGGTCCAGCGCGCCCATTCCCCCTTAAGTATAAAATAGCAATGAATATTAAGTATAAATGGTCTTTTTCTCTCTTGTGATCATTGATTAAGTACATTAAACTTTTAAAACAATAGATCTGTCATTCTTTTAGTATGATCCATTTTTTACAGATGATACAATTTATCTCATAAGTATTTGTTTGTATTGAACGATGTAAAAAATTTAAACGATTCAAATTTTTGAATATGGATAAGATACAGTAATCTCATAGAACTTTTAAGGGGATACGGTACCCAAAACATTATTTCTAGAAATAATAACATAAAATTTTAAATTATAGTGGTTTTACATAATGTTCACTCTAAATAAACATTTTTTAGCACTAAAAACAATTGAACTTTTTAAAAACGTTACTCCTCTTTCAATTTTGAGAATAACTCCACCAAACTTTTATAGTTGGTTTTTAGAACTATTTGTTCAAGAACTGTGCATGGATTTTAAAATGTGAGCTACAGTTTAAAAGTAACATGCATTTATACTGAGAATCTCAAAAAATCACAAAAAAATTACAAATTATTGAATTCTAATTTTTTTAAAAACAACTATACATAGAAGACCTGATTCCATGCACATATTTGTGCACCTTATATATAAGAACACAGGTTAAAATATTCAAAATTCTAACTTAATTAGCAAAAAAGCCTTAGGGATTTATTAAACACAAGAATTGAAAAAACGCGAAACAGAGAAAACAGGTTGAAAGCAGACGAAATATGTATTCAAACTTATGGAAAGGACTCCATAAAATATTTAATAGCTTTTTTTCTACAGAAGATATCATTATGAAACTTTCAGTAAATGTTCAGAAAAATATTGTAAATAGTAAGAAGCAAAAACTGAAAAATCGATATTTCGATATTTTGGGTACCGTATCTCCTTAACGAAAATGAATATCAATTCTTGAAAAATATATGAAACAAGGTACATTACCAATTGCTTCAGATCTATCAACATATATTTATTAATATTTAATGAAAAAATTCTTTAAATTAATTTACATAACTTTATAATGCCAATTTTTTCAGCGCAGTTGAATCTGGGTTACTTTGTTCTCAACTATTGCAAAAAATTCTATTAATAGTTTATGTTCTCATAGTTCCGGTTTATTTCTCTTAATTGCTTTGAGAATATCAAAAATAAATACAGTCTTTGGATTTCCTGCAAAAAAATAAAAATAAACTGTAAATGTGGCTTATTTAGTGCTTGAGACAAGGGAATTACAAAAGATTTCAGCTAGTAGTTTGTCTTTTTAGTCTTCTTAGTGTCTCTATCTCTTTATACTAATGGCTTAATGGTAGAATACAAGCTGTTTGTTTAATGAAAATAAGGGGCTATTAGTACAATTGCAAGAATAAATTGTGTTATAAATCACTGATTGTTCTTTATATTGAAATGGAGTATACAGTATTTAGTTAATTGGAGGATTACTGCTTAATGCAGTTCTTGTAAGCTATCCAAAATAAGATTGACTTAATTCACATGTGAATTATCATCAAAAGCTAAGCTTTGGCGTTTTCTACAATAAGCTGTTTTTTCTTCAAAAAGCTATGCTCAAAAGATTAGTTACAGATATTGTTATGATTTTTTTAGGAACTGTATAAAAAATTAAATCTTTAACAATTGTAAAATCGTATATTTGACCCTATGAAAATAAATTGACCGCATGAACTTTAACCATTAACTATTTGACCATAAAAAATTAAACTAACAGCTATTTGACAGTTAATGTAATAAATTATCAACTGATAGTATATATAAATAGCAACGGTGCGGGAAAAAGGGGTCATAGAATAACTGAATTTTTTTAAAAAAATTCCAAATTTAAAAATGTAGCAAAGGAAACAAAGATTAATTCAATCTATTTAAAAATTTAGATGCATATAATGAATATTCTAACATAAAAATATTTGCAAATGCTAAATTTTAGGATACTCAAATAAAAATAATATTTTTACCTACAGGCCGTTTTTCTAAACAGGGTGCAATATTACCTTCTTTAAAATATTTTAGTAAAATCCAAAGCTGTTAAACTAAAAGTAAAATATTTTATTCGCTATTAAGTATTCTGTTACACGTTAATATAACGATATTAACTGTATGAACCTTTTAAAGACATCAAAACCAAAACACTCAACAAATAAAACTTCCATTTCATCAATTCCACTCCACAAAATCCGACTTCAAAACCATTAAATCATTGAAAAGGTAAATTTTAGAAATATAACCCTCCCATTATATTTGCTGACTTCTCTTTTAAATAGCTAGAGTATTTAACTAATGGCCCTGGCGGGCATTAAACGTTCCCATCTAATCCTCTTAATGCCCCGATATCTCTTTTCTACATCGAAAAAGTACGATCAATAACCACGAACAGTACGATCGCACGTTCGTATCGCCGATGCTGTGGGGATTGTCCGAAAAGAGCCAGAGGCTGGAATTCCGATTTGGAGAAAGGATTGCTGTCATTGGGCTTTAGAAAACCAAACTCAATCAACATAGATTTATACTAATACCCCAATCATACCTAACAAGAACAGGAACTACTACACTGCTCAAAAGAATTAGGGGAATGCATGGTTTAAACCCTTTCACCCCTCAATGATTCCATTTGGAATTATAAGCTTGCGATATTTTTCTCACTAAGTTAAGCTCGCACTTATTTATCGTTGCATGGAAGAATCATGTCTTTTGAAAAATTAAATAATGTTTGTTATAATTAAATGAAAATATGAAAAATATGGTAAAATAAAATTCACTCCTCAAAAATTTTCTGCTTAAATTTTAGTTAAAAAATTAAGATTTTTTCCCTGTTTTTTACCATTTCATTCTGGATGCATAATGAATCTATTTCACAAATTTTAGATTCTTAGAATAAAAAATAAAACGTTGGAACTGAAAGGGTCGACAAAAGTACGCAAAATGCTCCTCTAATTGTTTTGAGCACTGTAGTACAATAAATGCAAATACAAATAAGTACAATAAGTTGTAATACAATAAGTACTAGTGCAAGTACTATAAGTACTAATGCAAGTACACTAAGTACAAGTATAATAAGTACTAATACGAGAACTACTTGTTCAAGAATTGCGACAAGTTGCAGTTTTGGTGAATTGACGAATTCTTCTTTTTAATCTCTAATGAAATTTACTTAAATTTTGGTCAATAGGTTTGCTTACTACTCTGTATTACCTGTATTACCTCTTTCTGTGTGCTTATGTTGTTATTCAAGATATTTTTTAAAATTGCCTGTTAAATGTACTCAAAATGCATTATATTATTATTTTGTAGATGTATTAAATATATAAAAGTTTTAAAACAGTTATAAACTCCTTTATGTACTTAAATGCCGATATCTATACCATCAAATTTTACGACATCAGGTCAAAATTGATCTTTAAAAAAACTTGACAAGCATTAAACGAATACAAACCTGACAAAAAAAAACCTACGGAGGTAAATAGTGTTAAAAATTTACAAAAAGTTGTTAGAAATTACATGGCTTAAATAATTTAATTTTGCCAAACTTCTCTGAGTTCTTTTCAGAAAAAACACTATCCAACTGTAGGCGTGATTTATAGAACATGCGTGCCATAACTCAAATATTTAATGTCCGTCATTAGATAGAAGTAATGAAAAGTCCAAGAACCATAATTAAGTAATTATCCTGAAAGTCTCTTTTCTGTCCATTAAATACATAGTACATTGTCGGAGTTTGAATGACATCGTGGACATTGTATTAATGTTTCATGATCTATGCTTGATGAGGCTTTAGTAGTCAGAGGTTTGTGGGAGGTTTGAATGCTTAAGAGGCGGTCTTGCATATGTGTTGGGGAAATGTGACTTGAATTTATATTTTGGGATCGTGTGGTTATTGACAATTAGAATAAGGACAATAACCAAAGTAATTATTGCTTATGACAATACATTCATTTCATTTAAAAAAAAGAGAGAATTAATTAAGAATTCGTTTTCATTTTAAGAAAAATTAGATTTTTTTACAGCAAAAGTATCAGACAGTGGAGTCTTATATTTTTTTACGATACAATATAAACCAAGAAAAAATTTAAGTGGATGACTTTTAAGGATGGGTTTGTTTAATATTGAGGAACAAACCCTAAAAAGGAATTTAAAATTCATTTGATTCATTGATACCATTGTTGCAACTAATTTTCTTGAAAGTCTCATGTTCTGTTCTCTAAATACCGAGTACAATGGCGCAATTTGAATTGAATGACATCGTGACCACTGCATTAATTTTTAAAGATCTATCCTTTATGAAATGTAAGGAGTTGGCAAATGTATATTTGTTTGTGGACAGTTGCCTTTCGCTCTTGTGTAGTATGTGTAGGGCGTAAAAATGACTTCAATCAAAATTTTAATATTTTGTGGCTGTCAACACTTATTGTGATGAGAGCAGTTATTGTACGGAGAGATACAAAATTTTCGTGTCAATCATTGTTTTAACTATGATTTTTAGCTGCTGTTTTTTTAATCAGGAAAAGTTTTTTTTCGTACATAATTAATATCTAGCTTTTATAGGTTTACGATTTCGACTTTTTAAATATTTTCACCTAACAAAAGCAAACCTTTTTATTTGGTTTTATGTTTAAAAACATTTTTTTGACGCTTTTTTTTAACTATAAAATGTCTTACAAAGAAAACTGTACACCAAGAATGTTTTCCTTTACTTTCAGAAATGGAATTTATTTATGCATTTGAAAAGTTTTGTCTACAATTTTTTTACAATGAAATTAAACCCTTACAGTCGTTATAATTTCGTTTAATTCTTAAACTTCGCATATACTTTGTACACTACGTTTTCTTATAAAAAGCAAGCATTACTATAAATTCCTCGACAAATACCAGCATTTTACAAGCAATTTTATCCAAGCAAAATTAAGCAATTATCTTAAAAGTATTCTCTGTAGTTTCTATCAAAACATGGGAGGATTTGAATGGCATATCGTAGACACATCATTAATGATTCATGATGTGTGGCTGACATGCTTTAATGACTATGTGAACATAAGTTCATGGGCGGGTATCGTGTTGGATATACGTTAAGGGGCGGTTTCGCATAGTGGGTGGCATATGAGAATATAGTAGGTGGTGTGTGTGAGCATAGTGGATGACTTATGTGGTTGGTAAAGCATGACTTGAATTATGTTCTGGAACCACGAGTCTTTTATTTAAGTTGTAAAAAACCTTATACTACTTGTGTATGCCTTTGTTTCAGTAATTTAATGCGTTTATGCGACTTTAATTCAAACTAACAAATATATTGCTTTGTAGTTAAATAAAAGATTGTTTATTTACAATATCCGACGATGGTTGGGCTTTAAAATCAAATTCATATAATGGATGTAATATTTAAGGGTACACAGTACCTCAAAATTGGCAAAAATTGCTAATTTTTTTATTTGTGTGCTAACATTAAAGTTTTAAATCTTCTAAATAAGTCTACCAAGTTTTAAAAGTCTAGCTATATTTAAAAAAAAGTTATTCCACTTTTTATGAGGAAAGGTAGGATAAAAATGCAAACGAATGAAAACTTTAAATGTGTTTTTCTCGGTATTCATTTTTCCTTGATGGCAAGTTTTTCAAAACGCTAAGGCTTTTTTAATTATTGATAAAAGTCTAAGGAATTTTGTATGCAGTCTGTCAAATATGTTAACATTAATAATCGGTATTAAAATTGTTTTCAAAAGTAATATTTTTTAAATAAAAAATACTAAAGTCGAAATTTTTCAAATGTGCTAAAATAATTTGGGATTTTCTAGATAAATATTTTTTATAAAACAACTACTGAAGATAAATCAAATTTGGATACCAATTCTTATGCAAAACATTTTAAAGTACATGAGAAAAAATGGTTAAAATATTTGTATTTAAGAAAGCTTTAGCATTTTAAAAAGTTAAAATTTTTTTTAAATAACTTAAAAAATAATATTTTAATTTTATTGTCATATATTGTTTTAAAATACAAATTGAAGTAATAAAACATCAATTTTATAGTGAATATGTCAAAATTAAAGATTTTTTTTTGAAAGTGGTACCATGTCCCCTTAAAAGTACAATGACTTGGACTATTTTATTTTTTCTAAAAGAAAAAAAAAAGCTTTGTCCATTAGACAAACCTCTTAGGACGCAGTGGAGAAAATATTAAAGAAAATTTATATCCTTTTAAAGGAAACTTGCTTTAAATATGTGTGTGCGTTTAATTTACTTTCGATTTGTTGCAATTTCGTAACTCTTAACAAATTATAATTTAGTAATATTCATGTATCTAAACAATTATTCTAACAAAAGTATACTTAGAAAGAAATCCAAATTTATGAAGTTAGACGGTAATATTTTAGAATAACTTGAAAAAACCTAAAGAGAAGTTATTGCATTTATTTAAGCAAAGGATTTTTCCTGATATTTCAATTTTCACTTTTCACGTTCAATTCAAATGAATAATTTATAATGTTATAAACAGAATAATTCTTTTGTTTAAGCTTCCTTTTATGTACTATTTCCCAATTGTTTACAATTCTGGGTTCCATCATTCGCTGTCTAAACACGTAATTTCATTCTAAGTTCAAGTAATTTAATTAAATTTGTAATAAGATAACTATAGTTCGCTCGACTACTTTCAGAAAATATGATTCCCCCTGGGTGCGTAAAGTTGTCATTTAAATGTTAAACTGACACAACTAGAAAAAAATCTTTTCAGATAAATACGTGATTTAAAAATTTCGTTTCTAGTGGAAACCCATAAAAATCAAATGTATGACTATTTTGTTTATTATGGTTGCATGATGAACATTGCTGAAAAAGATTTGTATCATAAAATTTGGCTCTTGCTTTTACCAAGTTATGTTTTCGGGTAGATGCCACTGCTGTGTGGTGAAATGAATTAAACAGCAATGGGACTTAAATGAAACTGAATATTAAAATATTGCCATTTCTTAAAATAATTCATTAGTTTGAAGGTGAAAACAAATATAATTTAATTACGTAGTTAAATTTTCTTCTTCAAACTAAAGCTTTAATTTTTGGACACATTGCGATTTCGAATTAAAACTATTAAAACCATCATTTAAAATTTAATTCTACTGATCTGCTGTTAAAAATTTGATTTTTATTTCACCAAAAATATGTCTCTTAGTAGCTGCAACTGCTGTGCAGTGAAATATTTTACCATATTTTCAGTACTTTGTTGAACCATTTTTTATGTCTTTCTTTCCAAAATCTGGAAAATTGTTCAACCTAATTCCGAAAATGAGGAGAAGCCTTTCACCACACAGGCATTGTAGCTACTGGCATCCATTATTATGGTGATATCAAGTATACATTTTTTAACAGTATACCAGTAGAGTTAAATTTTAAGTGATGGATTTAATAGTTTTTAATTTGAAACCACATTATGCCCAGAATTTATTTGAAGAATCAAATTGAAAAAAAAATCTCACCAACTAATTAAAAACCATTTTTTATTCACCTTCAAACTAAAACGATATTTTACAAATTTGATGTAGTTTAATATTCAGTTTCAATTAAGTTTAATAAAAAGTATACGTGTTTATCTGATAATAAAATTTAAGTTTACATCGTTCTATAAAGTTGATATATATTATTTATTTAAAGAATAATAAAAAAATCTCCCATAATTAAAACATTTTTTACTACTCAAACTAAAATGATATTTAAAATTGAGTAGTTAATATATCAGTTCAATAAGTTAATAAAGTATACGTGTTTACTGATAATAAATTTAGTTTACATCGTTCTATAAAGGTTTATATAATTATAGTAAATTTGAAACATGTTTTTAAACAATGCAATTACTTAATGAGAACAGGATATCAAAACACATATACTGTATCAGTTTCACTGTGGTACACTCTTCCTGCTTTCACTCAAAACGTGAAATTACAATTATTACATTTTTTGTTACATAAGGCAAGAAATACAACTTTTATATAAAAATATTTACTACATAGATTTTCCTCATTTGTGGAAAAAAAGACTATGATTTTTCTGTTAAATTTTGTTCTTAAATGTAGAAGATTTTTTTTTTTTACTATCTACCTATTTAATGTACTTATTGGTTTACAGACTTAATGATTTAAAATACGTTTTAAATAGAGCACGATAAAAAAAAACCGATTAAAATTATTAATTAGGAAAATCGACACAATAGGTATTAAATGCCATCACAAAATTAATCTAAGCAAATGTGATAATAGCACAAAAAAAAACTTTTTCGCATAAGCATTCAAAAGCAATTAACAGACTAAAAAAGCTCTTTCAAGCCGAAAATAATCTTTATAATTTATTCACTTCAAAGTTTAACTCAATTCATTCTAAACGCGATAATTCCACCACCATTTTAAAATAGAACAAATTTCTAAGCCTTTTAATCCCGGCAACAAAATGGCCGCCTTAAACTTGAACTGAATTACATTACGCAGAGAATTTCATCATAAATTCTGACAAAAGAATCTCTTTTCTTGAGAAACGATTTATTTTGTAGACGGACGTTATTCAAGTTTATTATTATTATTATCATCAAAAATTCCACCATTTTTACTTTTTTTTTTATCTCCGTCTCCTGCTTGTACACGTTTTTCATTTCGAATAGCATGCTTGACCTGAAAAGATGGGCCTAACTTGATTTCTACTCTTCCTTCGAACTAGACCGAAAACTTTGAAAAGCCACAAAATGTACAGCTCAATCCCACTGCTTGTCCTTGGGTAGTAAATCATAGAACGCATATTTTGCTGTTCATTTTTCACTTTAATTAAACTAGTTCGTTTGCTTATATTCAAAATTTAAACTCAGTTATAATAAATGCATCTTTTCTTCTTTTTAATGAATGGGAACTTTGCCAAAATGATTGTATTTATTATTTAAAATAGGGATTAACGAAATGTTAAATGAATTTAATTTTTAATCTTTCTTGGAGAAGTCAAAAATATAAAACAAATAAAAAAATCGATTAAATTAAAGTTTTTTTTAACGTTAAGCATACTCTTAAAATCTACTGATTTTTTTCAATAAAATATAATTTCCTTGTCTGCAACAATGTTTTTCGCACATTTAAGGTCAGCCCTGTTTTATTACTCTTATACGTAGAATTAGAAACGTTTCTGAATAAATGGGGGAGTTTCGGTGTATGTAATTTTTAAAAACATTTCCGAGTATTTTGTAAACGTCATTTTGTAATATCCAAAATTATTTTTGAACATTAAAAAAAATCTACTATTTTACAGTATGTATCAAATTACAGAATGACTGAAAGTAAGTGGGATTCGTTCATCCGCACTTCTGAGACGGTTCTGTCTCAAAGCCAACGCCTTAACCACCTGGCCACGGAAGAGCCTTAAAGAATTTTCTTCACCGCTTCCGGTTCGTGTTGACAGTGCTGAAATAGAATCATTTGAGCACGCGTATTAGACATTAAGCTTCTTAACTGTGAAAATAAAGGAAACGTTTTCCCAACTGATCGGAAACATGCCATTAACATGATTTCTCTTATTTTTTCAGAAACATTTCTGTTAATACAAAAAAGGCTTCTCAAATTTTTTTCCAGAGTGGGGAGTAACGAAATGTTAAATGTTTAATTTTTTTTTTAAATTTGACGTCAAAAATGTTAAACAAATGAAAATATCAAGTAAAATATAATGTGTCTTTTTTACGTTTAGCCTTTTAGAAAAGAAATTTTTTCAAATAAGACATCCTTACCTTGTAGCAACAAAGTTTTTCACTCACACATATTATAAGTCATTCATATTATAAGTCACACATATTATAAGTCATTCATATTATAAGTCACTCACACATATTATAAGGGCGACCATATAACGCATATATAAGGATGCCTTTGTTTGTAGCACATTTAAAGTTGCCCCCCGATAGTCATACTGCTGCACTTTAAAAAAATCAAAAACGTTTTTGAATAAATGGGGCAGCTAAGGTGTGTGCAATTTTTAAAATAGATTACCAGTATTTCGGAAACCTCTTTTTGTAATATTCAGAAACATTTTTGAGCAATTAAAAAAATTCTTCTATTTTCCCGTGTATATGCATCAGATGCATTCAACTTTTTAGCTTCCACACTACGTTTATATCGTAAAAAGGGGAATGTATTATAATCGTTCAGTCCGTCCGTCTGTCACCCACTTTCACAGAACAAACCGCAAGTCGTACAAACAAGTGGGATACGTCATTTTGAAGCGAAAAATCAGATTAGGCTGCACATCCCAAATTTCATTAAAATTTTTTTAATTAGAAGTATATTTAAAATTTAAATAGCTAAAAATTAAATCTACATTGAAATAACATGCAAATTCCATTTCCATTCAATATTTTCACTCTTGCCATTTCGTCAAACGTACGAGAAACTTTATTTAAAATAAAATAAAACTTTTGAAAAATATTTATTTATGTGATATGATTCAGTTTGGATTGATGTCATATCACAATAAAGTTCTTTTGATGGTTCATTATATATGTATGAGGAAAGATGCACAGCAAATTCTAACTTTGAATAAAAAAATCTGCAAAAGTTCGCTTTTATTTTTAAAGCACCAATTTAAAAAAATTATTTGTTCTTCTCTTTTTCGAAAGAAAGTTAATGAACATGAGAAATTGTGGCGACTAAAATATATTCAATAAAAAAATTGCATCATTACTCTTCGAATTTCAAACAAATTTAGCAATCAATAATAAGTAACTATTAATTTACGAATGAAGATTAATGAAAATAGTTAATTTTGGCGTTAAGTTTGAATTAGAAATAAAATTATTAGCTAGATGACCGAATTTCTTTCTGAGGCGTAATAATAGTAAGTTAGTGCGGATAGTTGATAAATAGTGCGGGTTTTTTTGTTGATCACAAATATTGTGTGGAGACATACATATATGTGAAGTGACAGATTCTGTAACAAACCTACTTGTTTACTTTGAATATAAAGGAAACTTTTAAAAACTGATCGAAAACATACCATAACATTTTAGATAACTCAAAAAAAGTTTCGAATTTTTTTCAATGTGAGAGTGCTTCTCCCAACCTTGAGGACTTCCCTGACTTAAAAAAAGATTCAATCTCATCAAAAAATAATTGTCCCTAATATAATTATTTTCGCACTCCTAAGAGTGTGGCTCTTTGTATAAATACCAAGGGCAGCTTTAACTGAGAATACTACCAGGACATTTTACAGTGGTATCGCAGTTGAAGCAAGCCAGGAGCGCATTATTTGTCTTCCAAAGTGTCTTGGCACTCGACCAGCGGCGCTATTCAAGCACCAAGAATGAATTAACCTCTCTGCCGTTTAAGATTTTAATGAGGGAAAAGTTTAGGGAAAGTATTTTTAAAATGTAAATGATATGCAGTGACTAGGGCCGGACGACGGTATTAACTCACACAACGAGGCACGAGCTGTCAGCGATGTAAACATGAACCGCGAATTGTAAAAAGGGCTCAAGTACATTGGAGAGTTTCCCAATAGGCTTTTGTTTAAATAATTTTAGTGTAAGAAGAAGCTTGTCTGGAAATCTTTCTGGAGACATGGCCCTTTTTTCAATTTTGTGATTCAAAGAAAACGACAACGAGTGTTTTTCCGATGCCAAGTCTCTAGAAATGTTTTACTTTTGCGGTTGCTGATAACCTATATTTGTAATTCATGGTTTTGGGTGAATATTTATCATGATGTAATTTGTAGGGGGAAGAGAGATACGCCTCAATGGTTTTCGGAAAAAAGAAGAATTATTTTTTTGTTGTTGAAATGTCATTCTTTTTTTTTTGCTCTGGCTAGTTGTATGCATGTTTAGAAAAGTTGATTGTGGTTGAAAACTTTTATCAGGTTGTTAAAACTTTTTGCAGAAAAAAAGAACGAGAAAAATCTAGTTTGTGGAGAAAAAGTCTTACAAAAACTGTTCGAATGTTTTGGAAATAATTGCGAAATTTGTTTTTGAATATAAAATAGAAAAAAATATTTCAATGTTTTGTTCTCTTTTTATCTTATTTAGTGATGAAATATACAAAAGCGTGACACAGTTTTAACTTTGAATAGAATTGCTGATAACGAGTTTTGAGCGATAGAAAAAAAACGTGTACAAAATTAGAGAATTTTTAATACAATAATAAAATATAAATTTAGAATTATATTTATTCTAATGTTGATAAGAGTATTTTTTGTGTAAGGCGTAATGTAAAAACAATTTTCATTTGTTTAAGGGTCATTTTTGCTTAACTAACAATTATTCGCCAAATGCAATTAACCTTTTTAAATTTTCTCTGGACAATTTTCCGCAAAACTAAAGAAAAACTTCTTTAATTGTAGTATAAAAATAGTATCATTTAGATTATTTTTAAGTACTTCAAGCTAAAATCTTTGAACAATTCCCGTAGCTCCTTTACACAGAATAAAATATGTATAGATATATCGATAGAGTTTGATTATTGTACCAATTGAACTCAAAAAGATTTATTTATAAGTAACCCCTGTTTTCCTAACGATGGTTCGATAATAACTACAACGTTGGCGACGAATTTTAACCTCTTCACAGCAAAAAAAATCATACGGACATACTCTTTATGTAAACTTATCTTTCAAAAAAAATTTATTTGTTTAAAATTATGCTTTGCAATTAATTTTGAAAAAAAATAACGTTTTATTTGTGGAGGGTCATGCCAATTTAGTGGCATTTGAAGATGTGAGCTGTAAATGCATTAATTGTATGTGCTATAAATAAACAAACTAGCTCTGGCAGTATTTTTTATTAATGTTTTTCTAATATAGCTTTTTCTAAAGCAAAGTGCCTTTTAAATTTGCCACTGGAAATAAAACTTAGTCGTTTGCAGAAACTTCGAAACTCTCCGTTATTTTTACGGTAATGCACTACTAGTACATGTCAGCTTCTTCGATATCGGTATTTTTGAAGCTTTAACACATTATAGCTTATAATAAAAAGTTAGTATTAAGAAAAAATTATAAAACAAATTTCTGAAATAATTGAACAAAGGTCCTCGTATGTGGACATCTAGAGAGAATACAGCTATCCCTCGTTATTTCGCGCTTCCCGGTAGACAAGCTAAAAACCGCGATATAACCGAATGCGCGATGTAACGAGCGACTTGTTAAATATTGTACTTTTGATGTATTTATGCTCTCAACATAGTTTTTAAACTGAAGCACAGTATTCATTTGAAAGATAAAACTAAATCAGATTAAATAATATAACTACCCTAAAAAAGAAATAAAAATTTAGAAAGGACTTATTGTTGTTAATTAAATTAGACATTACACATTATTGCACAGGTAATACTAGACATATTTCACTCATTTTCTAGTAAAAAATCCATCTAAAGTTAGCTGGTTTGATTTTTTTCGTAAAACCTATTTTCCGGCAAATATCAAAGGATAAAGTTTATTGGTTATTTTAAGGAAAGTACACATTGAAAAAAAAACGAGGAAAAAAAACGAGGAAAAACTTGGGAGACATGATACAAGGCGCGATATATCCGAATGCGCGATGTAACGAGGTGCGATATAGCGAGGGGTTACTGTAGTTTAAACTCGGCAAAATTATTCCAGCAACCAAAATTATTTCTATAATCTCTTCAAATAAAATAGAAAAATTAGTATTTAGAAAATATTTTCAACTTTGCGCATGAAACATGAGATGATCCACGAAGGAAACAACCTAGATTATTGGCGTAAATAGTTTATTTGTTGGTACAAACCTTACTTGTTTCGGCGAGTAAGTGTTGTGTACTTTTCAGAAGACTTTTCGGGAGTCGCCAAAACATGTAAAATTTCTACCAACAATAGACTATTTGCGCCAATAATCTAGGTTGTCTCCTTCGTGAATCCTCTTAAGAAAAGTTAGTATTAAGAAAAATTGTAAAGCAAAGTTGTGAAGTAAATTTTACAAAGGCCCACAGAGTGGACTTTTAGCGTGAAGAGATGTAGCCCTGGTAAAAAATCCATGCACCAAAATTCTCTAACCTCTTCAGCGGTGTTGAAGAGATGGTTATTACCAAAGTTGCTGAGTGATTCTCAAGTCCACTATGTGGACATTGGATGAAATTCTAGCTGTGGAAAAATTCAACATCAAGGCTTCATAACTCTCTGTCAAGAAAAGGAAAAAAGTATAGTATTATAGAAAAATGGAATCAAAATTGTGAAGTTTTATACAAAGTCTCTTAAGTATTGAATTATGAGTGTTTTAAAAAGCAACATAAAATACCTACTGAAACTCTTCAAGTAAAAATAAAAAAATTAGTATTAAGAAAAAATATAAAACAAAGTTGTGAAGTTAATTATTCAAAGGTCCACGTATTTGGACATCTGGAGTTAAGCTCAGCAAACAATCCAACATCAGAAATTCCTTCCCCATAACTTCTTCAAGTAAAAATCGGAATATACAAAAGAAAATCTCTTTTCCTGCGACAATTCCTCCAATCAAAGCAGCCAACTGTGGTATTAATTGGGACCCCCTAATTAGCCTCCATTCCCAAAGATTCCGAAAGTCCGCCTTAATTGATTCTGCGAATCAGTAAACAATTTAATTAACTTCTTTAGTGAGTTAATTAGTAGTTAGAGCCTTTAAAGAGAATACCCTTGAATTTTATAAAAGTCTTTCCCAAAGTCTTGATATTATATCGCTTTCGTTTGAAGCATAATAACTTCGCGTTGGGATTGAAATTTCTGTGTTGTTGTTGTTATTCGAGGATGTGATTTTTGAGTTTGATAATGTGTTGTTGTCTTCATTTGTAGTTTTAATTACTAGTAGTAAAAGTTAAGTTTTAATTACTAGTAGTACTTTTAGTTTGAATTATCGTCGCACTAGAGCTACACGAGGGCTATTGGCGACGGGCGCCGTATTTTTAGAACCACAGTCAAGTGGCGAGCCGGCACCTGAGTAGGCACCCAGCGCAACCGTTAAGGGCGACATCGTACGCAGAGTTAGGACTTTGAAGAATATTTAACGTGCACTTCCTCCACACGGGGTATTATTCGTCGGACATTTTTGGCTGCACGGGCCGTTTATAGGTCGGCAGTTATTTTGGAGATGCTCGGACTCGAACCTGGGACTTTCCGCATGCTAGGCGAATGCCTAACCGACTGGGCTCCCTAGCCCCTTTGAGTAATTAGTGATGATAATTGAACTCAAATTCCAAACTATTTTAACTTTATTTTTAATGATTTGAGAAGAGAGGAATGCTGAACTTACAATTTCTTTAAAGAACAATATTAGTTGAATTGCAAACTTCCAATTCAATATATAAATTCAGATTTTAAAAGAAGAATTTTTTTATCGTTCACCAAATAGTCCTAATTAACAACTTCTTGAAAAACATTATTTTAAAAAATAAAGATATCCGTAATATAAGGTTGCAACTAGTTTGTGCAAGGAACAAAAATGCAATTCTATATGAAACTCAAAACTCTACGCGTAGTTCTGTTATTACATCATTAGTTAACAAATTAATGATGTATCAAAAAATCATAAAAATATTAAATGACTGGTACTAGAAATAAATTTGAACTGTTAAGAATAAAGTTAGTCTTAGATACATTGACAGAAATAGGCAGTCAAATATAGTATAATAGTATAATACAATTTATAATTTATATGAAAACTAAAATAAACATACAAACTTTTTTGTTGAAAATATTCGACTTTAGACCACTGAGTATAATCACCAAACGCAAATTTCTAGGAGAAAAATTTGGCTTTATTTTGAAAAATTATTCTTCGAAATAGGCACACCTTCTTTAAAACTCAAATAAATTCAGCGATTTCGCTGTATCCATTTTTAAAAGAAAAATGCATCAGAATTTCAAAGCTCAAGACAATATTTCTTAATATCTTTATTTGGACAATTTGTACTGTAGCTAGGTAACTTCGTTCGATTTTTAGAATTCCTTCAAAGATTACTTATCTTTTTCAAGCAAATTTCCATTTTGGCTAGGATATTATTATATCCCACGTCCTCAAGCATAAGAAATATTTTATTGGATTTAAGGTACCGCATCCGCGAAAAGCCGGATTCGGATGGAACAATTTGATGGAACAATAGGTTCGAATTTCAGTTCTTGAAAGCGTCTATCCACTTAACTTTAACTTCCTTTCCCGAATTTCCCTTGCAAATGAAGATTATGCTAATTCGGGTAGAAAAGAGGGACGACAACGAACACGGATTAAGTTGAGTTGTAGGAAGAAACTTCTTCGATTGATTTTTCAAGTGCATTCGATGTTCTTCCTCAGAGTTTCGGAACGAATTTAGAACGAACGAACAGACTTTTAGAACTACGTACTAAACGATATTTTAAAAGTTAGGTAATCCCGAAAGTCTATGCTCTTTTACCTGCTAAAATGTACAGGGTAAACTTTTCGAATGTTTTGAAAGTTCTGTGCCGAAGTTTTGCTTGATTTACACTGTGAGCTATCTTCAGTGAAGGTCGGGTATATATTTTCAAATTACAACGATGGTATTTAAATGTCTAGAATTTAAATAATGACTAAAGTGAGAGGTAATTTTTTCTTTCATCGATTGAGCCTGAAGAAACTTGTTTTTTTGTTGTTGATGAGTATTGTTGAAGTTCTTACAATGCTCAACACAATTATAATTAGTTTTAACATTGAACAAAGGTTTTCCAAACTGTTTTTGTATCTAAACATACATTTTAATATTTTCGTTAACTGTAATTATTGTTTGCCAATCTAGTTTTAAATTCGTTAACTTTAATTATCATTTGCCAATCTAGTTTTAATTTCGTTAACTTTAATTATCGTTTGCCAATCTAGTTTTAAATTCGTTAACTTTAACTATCGTTTGCCAATCTAGTTTTAAATTCGTTTCAAATTAAAGTTATTTTTTCGCTACCGCGCAAACGCGTCTGCCCTACAGCAAAAGTACGAACTGATTGCACAAGTTGAGATTCGTTACCACTGAAAAGACTTTTCCAGGTATTTAGATGCCGTCAAACTTTCAAAGACATGCGCTGTACCGAAGGGTTAGAAAAAAGAAGAAAAATCAATTTCATAGGAAAAAACCAATAATAATCTACTAGATTATTATCCAGAATTCATTAGTAAAATAAGCTAATTACTGAGGAGGTATTATGATCCAAAAGAATTTATAGATAAATCCGAATTTCTCAGCAATCCCAATCCCACGTATTATATAATTATCATAGATATCATAGTTAAAGTATTAGATTGGCAGATCACGTGACCTCCAATGTAACGACGGGACGCGCATGGAGGCCAAAATAAATTGGCAAAATGGCCAGTGTTGCTGCCACTTTAAGGAGAAAAATACTACGAAAAAATACCATTTAATTCTAAAATTACAAAAAATATCGTAAAAATACTCTGCATTTTGGAATCTTTTTAGTGACTTTAAATCCTTTTCTAGTATTTTTTTTTTGTAATTTTAGAATTAAATGGTATTTTTTCGTAGTATTTTTCTCCTTTAAAATAGCAGCAACACTGGCCATTTTGCCCTCTTATTTTGGCCTCCATGGGCGTAACGTCGTTAGCATTGGAGGTCACGTATTCTGCCAATCTAATACTTTAACTATGATATATATGATAATTATAGATATCATTAAAAATTTAGTTGTGATTAGACTGCGTTGATAAAAAATATCATTACGTAAAAATAAAGTAGGATGTGGGCTTAATGAGTATGAAATATAAGAATGTAAAAGAGAAAAGATACTCACTATCAACACTTTTACAAGAAAAAGAGATATTACATAGTTGTATATAGTCTGTTTTCTATATATAACGACAAATTCTAGACCAAACATTTGGAAATAATTTTAAAAAAAATTTCTTAGAAACAAGCAATTATAATCAACTAAATTATTATTAGGATTAATTTGCTGCATATTGTAATTTCTAAAGTAGAGTGATTTTAAGGATTTCGAAAAGAATTGTTAAAAAATAAAAAAAAAATCAAGTAAAATTTTATTGAAGATTTCGATTACAAACTTAAATTGGTATTATTTAAAACTTCATTAATTTAACATTTCAACCAAAATTTATTTTATAAGTTGTGCGTGCACACAACATATTTTTTTAAATTAAAAAATTTAAAAGAGGAAACAAGAAAAAGGATTGAATATAGAGTTTTATTTAGTCAAATTTTTTACGTGTATTACAAAACCAAATTACAACACGAGAAGAAAAATATGAATCACAAAGATATACAAAATTCCATAAACTAAATTCTTCAAAACACAGGGTGCCAATAACTTATAACAACTAATTACAAATTACAAGTAAACAAACTGCAATTGTCAAGTTCAACAAAAGATAACGAATAATCATAACGAAACCATTCTAGCGAAACCTCAGCAGGCAAATAAAAATCTATATTCGTCCCACATTAAAAGCCTAATCCCGAAATATCATGGCCAAGAAACAGCACAAACTGCCAATGGATACCGCCAACCTAGTTCTTTTCACTGGGATCAACAAAATATTAGCAGGACCAGAAGCGTCTTACAAAAGGACCGAAGATACCAGAAAGAAAAGGAACACACACGGGCAACTACTGATTGGGGCTTTGGGGCATAGAGGAGTTGTAGAAAGTGTGTTATTTAGAAGGAGTTGTTGTTTTGAAGGAAGAGTTTGTTGATTTAGGAACAATTTGTGCTACTAATTTAAAAAAAAACTAGGAGCAAATGCACTTATCTGGAAGCATTTTTGAGAAAAATATTTTTGAAAATTGCTGTTTTTTTATGTTATTTATCCATACACTTTGGGCGGAGGATTGATTTCAAAATGCCTAAAATTTTAAAAATCTAAGAGATTTTAAGGAATAAAATCCAACATTTTGAATATGTACGATCGCCGTAATATCTAGGCTTTAATATCGGCGAAGTATCACAATGTATGTATCGCCAGAGTTTTGTGATTTTAGGATCATAAAAGATAATTTTGATATATTCAAGATAGTTGTCAATTTGCGGATTTAAGTTGATTTTTTTCGCCAAATCTTTTTTAAACCACCTTTAAACAAGTAGGTTTGTAACAGAATCTGTCACTTAACCCGCTTCCACACAATAGTTGTGTTTAACAGGTAAAAAGGCGACAAACACAGCATTGATATTCTATATTAAACATTTACATGCTAAATTTGGCTAGTTTCATTTATTTTATTTCGAAATTTCAATAATTATTACATATCGTTTGCAAAAATTAATTTATATTTCAAAGAATAAATATGTAATATTCCTCGCTTTTAAATAGAATGAAAACATTTCATATCAACGTACAAAGAATCTCGTAGTGAAATATATTTGACGTCATTTCAAACTGATCGATGTCGCAAAAATAAATTTATTTTAATTTATTGTCTAAAAGAATTAAAGTTTCTCGAGCGATTGCTGCGAATGGCAATGGTGATTAAATTCTAATAAAAATGGCTTCCTGTGCTTTTTAAAGGAGCATTAAATTTTGCAGTTTTTAAATAAGTACTTCGAGTTCGAATTCTTTAGCATTTGTAGTTTGGGCTATGAAAGTGGGTGCCGGACAGACAGACGGACTGAACGATTATAATACCTTCCACTTTTAACGTTATAAACATAGTGTGGAAGCTAAAAATTGATAGTGACATTTATAAAAAAATATTCGCGATAACTGCGACTAAATTTATTTTTAAAGTCGCAAAATTGTAGGATTAAGTTGCATTTTGCTACTAGCGAACGTTTACTTTGAACCCTGGTTAGTATATATAGTGTTTTTGGCGTTAAGTTATCTACTTCTTAGGTTAAAAAGTTAAGTTAACAAACATGCAGGAAATTAAAAACGTTACCGAAAAAAAAGCAATGCAAACATAGTTGAATAAAATAATTGCAAACATGATTGAAATTCAAAAAATCTGCAATCGACAGTTACCAAATCTGTTGGATTTTGAGAATGTAATATATGATTGAATTTAAGGAATTTCTTGCAAATATTATTTAAATTTAAATAATTGGATTTAAAGAATTTCTATCAATAATCATTTAATAATCGAAAGAATTATGAATTCTATAAACTTGAATTGAATTTAATAATATTTTATGCTCTGTTGAAGAGTTTTAAGCATTAAAAACATTAAAAATTGCAACATAAAGGATTTTAAAATACTAGGTGGCACGCCCCCTGCTCGCTATCGCTCGCCAACCCCCGGGAACTGCTTGCGCAGTTCCATTTGGATCGCTTCGCGATCCAGGCTCGCTTCGCTCGCTCACCGTTCATTGAAATATTTTAGTCTAGCCTTTGGTATCCTTTTAAAATAAAATAATAACAAATTAATGCTTATAAAATTATACGCCTGTATTTTTTATTAACAATAGTGTTTGGTTGTTCAGTCAATCAAAATTATAAGGTAAACCTAAAGAAGCATGGGTTAACCTAAAGAATCGTGCCCGGCAATTTTACGCCAAATCTGGTAGCCCCGAAATTCGGTATTATGGCATATATAATTTATTCTGAAGTTTTTTACACCGACCTTCTATCAATTATATGCTTAACGATTTTAAATAATTATTTACTTTTTAAAAATAAATTCTTCGGCATTTCGTTCCACGTTTTCTATAAATCTGGTCTGCAATTTAATGAATTTTTCCTGTTACATGAAAGTTTATTTTCTTTTAAATTTTTCAAAAATTAAAAAGAAAATAAACATTTAATTTTCATTTTTGAAATTTCATTGGAGATGGCAACCATCTCGGCAATTGCCGGCCAGAGTTTGTTGTCATTTCGACGTGGCGAGATTTTATAATGGTCGCCAAATCCAGGAACGATTCTTTAGGCTAACCGAAGCATGTCCAGCAATGCTTTGCCAAATCTGGTAACCCCGCCAAATCCATTTTATGGCAACCCTTGGCGACAAATTTTTGGGGCAATCGCCAAGTGTCGCATTTTGGGCGATGTTGTGCCAAATATGACAACGCTTCGCCACTACTTGTAAAATTTCAATCCTTTGCAATCTACTAATTTCGTAGTGTTTTTAGTAAAAAAAAAGTATATTTTCTGTTTTACTGTCGTATCGAACAACGTTTTGCACATAATATTTATGGTTATTTTTCATTTTTGGCCTTTTTACAGTTATTCCTGAAATTGCCAATTCTTCGTAATCCTCTAATTTCGTAGGGCTTTTTCAAAAAAAAAAATATATTCAATGTTTTTCGGCCGTATCGAACTATGTTTTGGGCATAATATTTATAGTTATTTTTTCCTTTTTAAAATCATTCCTGAAAGTACACTATTTGTTGTTTTCAGTCGGCCATTTTGAAAATGGGTAATATTTTTGTTCATTTCAGTCGACCGTTTTGAATAAAAGACGCCAAATCCGGACATGGTCCTTTAAGTTAATAAATTATTATTTAATTTTTTATACATTAAACGTCCCTAATATTATGCATCTTTAAAGTTAAACATACTGATTATATCCTAAAGTTTTGTTGTTTTTTTGGCCTTATTGCAGCCATTCCCGAAATTGCCAATCGTTGTGTTTTTTCGTAGTGCTTTTCTCAAAAAGTATATTAATGTTTTTCTGTCATATCGAACTATGTTTTGTGCATAATATTTATAGTTATTTTTCGCTTTTTCAAGCCATTCCTGAAGAAACACTTTTTTGTTGTTTCAGTCGGCCATTTTGAAATTTGTAGTATTTTTGTTCATTTCGACTGTTGCCATTCCAGAGATAGAAATATAAGGAAATTTGGGTTCCGTATAAGAGTATTATATATATAGATTGCAAACACTGTTGAATTAAATAATTGCAATCGCCGTTAAATAAAGGGATTCCCTTTTTTTGCTGTTTAATTATTGAATTTAATGACTCCAAAACATTTTTAAATTTAAAGCAATGTGAATTTTATTTGAATTTAAATAATTGCAAAAATCGTTGAATGAAACAAAAATATAATATTACTTAAATTTAAAGAGTTACAAACATCATTAAACTAAAAATGTAAACACTTTTAAATTTACAGAAAAAAATTGCAAGCAATATTATATTCACAGTTTTTATTATATTCGCTAGCATATAATTAAAGAAAAGTCTGAAGAAAATATGTTTTTAAAAGTGCTTTAGCTTATCCATAAATATGGAAAACGTTATAAATGACGTGGTTGAACGCGTCACATAAGGTCATAAAAAAGATGTCTGTCATAAAGTGATAATGTCCGTTTAGAAACAACAAACACGACGGTATTATGTGTTGCGTTTACTCGATTATGTCCAAATAGCGTGACAAATAGACGACAATAAAAGACACAATTAGGTTTGGCAAGAATAACGTCTTAGTTAACAGTTTATGCATTCAACTCAGTTATTATGCGACGCAGGGCTCGAAAAAACTCTTATTACCCGTCCTCCTTACCCGTACCTCCTCTAATATTACCCGTGCCCGAGGGCGGCTGGTCCAACAACGTACCCGTCCTCCTCTGTAACTAACCCGTCAAACTCTAATTATATAAATAGCTTCTAAATTATAAAATTTAATATTATCTTATTTAATACAAACATTTATATAAATTGCACAATGAATTAGTAGTAAAAGCTTATTGTTTAAGACAAGTGTGATGTGTGTTGTGTACATAATTATTAATTCCTTCGTTTGAAGTCTAAATACAAATGCATATAGCAACTTTTCTTTTGTTTACTGATTACGTGAGCATGCACATTTGGTCTGACGAAGGAATTAATAGGATTTCTATATTAGAGGGTCATTTTAGAAGTGAGGCTCTAGACTCTTGTAAGATAACAAAATTTTAAAATGTATCACGAACATTAATGTGGAAATGGCCGTCCACGCGGACGTCAGAATGGAGAAATTCGTTGTCCTCGGGTAATTTTTGACCGCCGAAGACGGGAGGACGGGCTGTTTTTTGAGCCCTGATGCGACGAACATTTCAGGCTTTCATTAGTTTCGAACACCCTGAGGGATAAGCAAATTGGCTGAAGTTTAAACTTGTTATCACAGCATGTGATTCCAATTTAAATTTTTAACTGAAATTTTAATTTATATTTCTGTAGAAAATGATTATAAATGACTTCTGCTTCAAAATTTTAAAATTTGTTAAAAATTATAAAAATTTTAAATTTTCAAAATTTTGTTGGTTGATGGTAAACCTGACAGTCAGGTGACGGGTTGGTACAAAATGTCTCAAAGGGTTAAAGTCCCACTTGAAAATTGCATTGATTACATTTCTTAAAGAAAAATTACTCTAGATTTAATTTTTTGAAAATATTTTTAATGTGACTAAATTTGTAATATGTAAATCGTTCAGTACTCTGTGAACTAAAGCTTATTTTGCAAAACTTATTATGATTATACAGTAACTTACATATTAAATTATAACTTATAAATTAAAACTTATTTTCGTATGGCAAGATTTCTTGTCAATAGTCTTTAATGAGTAAAAACTCTTACCGCATAAATATAAATTTTCTTCAAAAATGAACTTTTAAATATTGTAGTAAATGGTTTTAAAAGGACAATCAATTTTTCACTTTTAAAATGAAAATATATATATGAGAATATTTTTAAAAAAAACTATTTCTAGATGGAATTATACTTTTGTACCTCTTTCACATGGTTAAAAAACAGTTGTAAAGTAACGGAATATTTTCGAGTTTCACATCCCAATCTAACCAAGTTCTTCGTCATTTGTAGCAGCAGTCCTAATCCGGTGGACAAAAGGAGATTTTCCCGCTTGAATGTGTCAATGGAATAACTCGGAGAAGGTCTTGAACAAACATTGGCTTTGCTCGAAAAGCTAAGCATACTTTTAAGACCAACAGAAGCATAAGTCCAGGAATAGTAATTTACACAACTCTTTATTCCTTATTTACAACTCTTCATTAAATATATTGTTCCATAATATACTTATTTAGGACTTTTCATTAACTTTATATTTATTCGATTCATGACATTTATTTATACTTCAATCAGTGGTAACATTTACTTGTAAGTAATAGTTAAGTTGAAACGTTTTAAGTTTCAAGACCAACTGAAGAATAAATCCAGAAATAGTTTACACAACTTTTTTTTATTCCATATACTATACTTATTTATAACTCATCATTAAACACACTTGTTACTTGCTTTATATCTTTTTGATTCATAACGTTTATGTTTTAATCAGTAGTAACACTGCCTGGACATGTAAGTACGTACACTGTTAAAAATTTTGTGCTTGGTTTCACCATGATATTGGTTCCTAGTAGCTGCAACGGCTGTGTGGTGAAATGTTTCACCGTTTTTTCGGTGTTTGGTTGAACCATTTTTCTGGATTTGGAAACAAAAACCTGAGAAATGGTTCAACCGAATACCAAAAATATGGTTCAACTTTTCACCACACAGCCGTTGCAGCTACTAGGAACCAATATCATGGTGAAACCAAGCACAAAATTTTTAACAGTGCATATTTAAGTTGAAAGGTTTTAAGTTTTAAGACCAACTGAAGCATAAGTGCAGAAATAGTAATTTATAACTCTGTTCCATACTGTACTTATTTACAACTCTTCATTCTTCATTAAATACAATTCCTAATTAGCAACTTTGGCTTACGTTTTATAAGCATTCGCTTCATAATTTTTTATTATATTTCAATCAGTGGTAACAGTTGTCTTGGTTTATAATTAATAGTTAATGTGCAAGGTTTCAGGTTTTAAGACCCGCAGAAGCATAAGCCCAGAAATAGTAGTTTACACAACTCTTTATTCCTTATTTACAACTCTTCATTAAATATAATAGTTAATTAGCAATTTAGGAAAACGCTTTATATCTATTTGATTCATAACATTTATTTTCCAATAAGCAGTAACACTGCCTTGACTTGTAAGTAAAAGTAAAGTTGAAAGGTAATAGTAGAGGGGTTTTGTTATGAGAATTTTGAAGGGATCTTTATTTGCCCCAAACTACAGTACATATACTAATAAATGTTGATTCTGATTATGTATCTGATGGACGTCTGGAAGTAAAAGCCCGCAAAACATTTAAAATCTTTAACACGAATTTTCAAATATGACTGATATTTTTTTTTATTTATAAAACCAAATAACTTGACTGAAAAGCAAATTCATCCGTAAAAGGCACGTTCTTTGTATTAAAGTAAATTGAATGCATGACGTAAAAAATTGGCTCCCTGAAATTTCTCTTCGAAAAAGATTTTCAAAAATATCACATCATTTCTGACGTATTTTTACTGATTTCGTTTCAGCAGAAAATTTGCTGAGAATTATAAATATGTATTAAAATGACAAGTCCAACAACTGACTTCATTTGTAGCAGATTTATGTGAGTGCTTGGAAAAGAAGTTTTTTTAAAATTCAGATATAGTTATATTAAAGTTTAATTAATTCAAATGTCAAAATCTGCTAGACGAATACAATTCATTAAAGTGGAAAAAATTTAATTGAGTTATTTAACGTTTTCTATTTAAACTTTAATATTGTACTTGCTTTCATCTTATTACTGGAAAATTGGCTTCTTACAGGTGACGTTTTTCTTTCTACATTTCATTCCTATTTTTACTCCGATTAGTGATCTGTTTCCACGTGATATGATTCACCAATCGAAGCTCAAAAAATATTTTTTTCCATTCAGTATTTCTGTTGCACTAAAGACCTGAAAGATGCCAATTTTGGTATTTGAAAATTTCTTGTCAATAAAATAATTCCTAAATAAATATTTGTTAATTTCAAAAACTGAGTATTATAAAAGATTTCTACTTTAATATTATTAATATTCAACACGTCAAGGCTAATGGACATGTTTCAGGTCTTTAGTTGCAACAGTTTTACATGAATGAGAAACGTTCTCGATTCGTTCATCAATGCAGTGGGTGGAGCTTATCGTGTTGTCAAACCCCCAATCACCGAAACCACTAATGAAATCCAGGAATGAAAGAACGAATGATTTACATCACGTGAAACAAGCCAATTTGTCTTTTTATCTTTTCAAACAAAAACATGTAGATGCCGAGATATACTTTGATACTTCTAAGATTCCTACTTGTATGCCATTATTCTATGCATTTCAAATCTAATTAGCATTTTATACATAAACACACATTTACGAGCTCATCTCAACATCACAACACATCACATTTTACAAGCTTATCTATAACCCACTATTTTAGACTTACACTATTATGGTTCTGAAGAAGTGATACAAAAGTTAAAGGATGTATTTCCCAGTGGTAAAGAGAAAATAATAATACCGCTAACTGGGATGGTTAAAAGTGATCGCGGTTGAATTAATAGAGATTAAGATGAGTAAATAATTATGTAGGGAGTGAGAAGTGTTCTCTGGGGCTTATAACGCTGGACTGAGTTTTAAGATTACCCAGGCATTGTTTCAAATTGTTATTGGAAAGTTTGTGTAGGGGAGTTTAGTTTAAATTGATAAAATTGAGAGGGTCAATAGTTAAAATGGAAATGGAAATTTATAGTTCTTGATGGATATTAAAGGTTTATAGGATTGAGTCCACTTCACACGTAAAAGTTTGGGTATAAAAATTATTTATTGAAAATTAAAAAAAAATATTTGAATCAATTTCAAAAAGTGGGATTAGAGACCTGTATCAGCTGCATTTATCATATAAAAAAACGTTTGTAAGAATATTCAATACAGCCAGAGAAGTGTGGCTTGAAAAATACTTTTTTCTGATTGGATTAACACAGAGGCACTTTGGTTTGGAGACCCGTTGTCAAAAGTAATCGGGTAGTTCGATTTAATGGAGATTTCGATGAGTAAACGGTCGGTGGAATTTTAAGATTACTCAGACATTGCTTTTGAGTGTTAATCGAAAGTTTGTGTGGGATTAGTATAAATTAATGAAAGTTTTGAAAGTCAACAGTTGAAATTTTGTGATAGATTGGTTTGGTTTAATTAAAGTTGCGCTATGGCTACACCAGAGTTATTAGCGTCATACTTTTGAACCGTGGTCAAGTGACAAGGTCTACACCTGAGCTGGCACCTAACACCTTATAGAGCTAGCTATCTTATGCGATGTCAGGGCTTTGGGTTACGGCCATAGATATCATAGTTAAAGTATTAGATTGGCAGATCACGTGACCTCCAATGCTAACGACGGGTCGCGCATGGAGGCCAAATAAGAGGGCAAAATGGCCAGTGTTGCTGTCATTTTAAGGAGAAAAATACTACGAAAAAATACCATTTAATTCTAAAATTACAAAAAAATACTAGAAAAGGATTTAAAGTCACTTAAAAGATTCCAAAACGCAGCCAGTATTTTTACGATATTTTTTTTGTAATTTTAGTATTAAACGGTATCTTTTGGTAGTATTTTTCTCCTTAAAGTGGCAGCAACACTAGCCATTTTGCCCTCTTATTTGGCCTCCATGTGCGTCCCGTCGTTAGCATTGGAGGTCACGTGATCTGCCAATCTAATACTTTAACTATGATATCTATGGTTACGGCAGTTCAACGTGCGTTGTCTCCATATAAACGGCATTATTTTACAGGCGGAATTTTTCTCTACACCACGATTTGTTTATAGAATGGCTAGATTGAGAACAGAACCTGCAAATGGCTTGACGCCGTAACACACACTAAATCCATTCCTGCCCTGTTTATGGAACAGGTTGAACTTTTTTAAGAACTTTATTGAATAAAGTAATTGGTAAAGAAAATTATCTATTGTGTTAATAGGTATTTAAATATGAATGTAGTAAACTTGTAAGCTATTTTTATAGATATTTAGGTAGAAAATATATTTAATTGAAATAAATTAGCGTGCCTTTCAAGGTAAATATTAACATTAAAACCTTAATAGCCTTAGGTCACAAATTTATCTAATGCTTAAACATTTCAATATTTTAAAATATCTGCGCATAATTTTTATTTTATATTTCAATAATCTAATTTTCATATTTTCGTTTATGAAAATAATTATACGTAAAAAGCTCTTAACGATTTTTTAAAAATAAACTACCTATACAAAAAGAAAATATTTTAGTTCCATTTAATACGAAAATAAAAACAATTAATAATATTGTATTTTTCTGATTTATAATTGATATTTGTTTAAGAGCTTTTAAAAATGCCAGTTTATAACAAAAAAAACCTAGGAATTTTTTATAGCGAAAGTTCTATTATTTCAATATTAGATTCAGTTAATTTTTTAAGAAAAAATAATGAACACAAAAATCCATATTGCTTTCAAACATCGACTAAATTTTTTTCAATTAGATATCAACTGAATAATCAACTGAAAATAATAATAAAAAAATTATCAAAAAACAAAACCGTCATTAATTTTTTTCAGACAAATAACGTTGAACTAAAACCTCAAAAGTTTTATTTTCGGCTTTGTCAATTAATTATCTCATTTAAATAAGTCTAGTGACATTTTTAATTTTTCTTTTTATAATAATAAATGCAAAATATAATTACGTGTCAAGGTTTTGTTTTAACGAACAAATTTTTACCTAAAGAGAACAAAAAATACACTGTTTACCATGAAATAATCAGTTGGGAGTCTTTAAAATAAATGAATTAGTTTTTTGATTAAATAAAAATTATCTTTATTCTAATTATTTTTGAGGAATGTATGAGTAATTTTATTTTACGCATTCATTAAAATTTTTTTGTATCTAAACATATTTTGTTGGCGGTGGTTTCATAAAAAAAGACTTGTTTATTTGTATTGTTTCTTCTTACTTAATAACAAAAAAGTTATATTCCAATTTAAAGGCGTTATTCTTAAAATAAGTTTGCTGTTTGAATGTTGAATACAACTGATTAGAAAAATCTAAAACATTGTGTATTACATAATGATGAGGTTAGAATTGTAAATGTGAAAAATGCAATGAAAAGATGAGTGAAATGAAATGAGACAAAAACAAAATACCCAAAGTATGAAGCTTTATACTTTTCAGGGAGGATTAGGATATAAATAGTTTGACCAGATTTGCTTTCTTCATTAACTTTTTAACTATGAAATTATCATTACATTTTCATAAAACGTATTTTATTTTCGTAATTTTTGTTTGCTAAAACTAAAAAAACCGGATAATATTTGCAGATTTTTTTAAAACTGTTATATATAACTATACATATCATATACATAATTTAGTAACAAACAAAACTGTACTGTGAAATGCAGTACTTCTGGTCACCCTAGATATAAAACACATTGCTTAATGATCTACCAGTATCTTCAAAAGACATTTGGTTCAACTACCTTGTTATATTATTTTACGTAGCAATGTTAATTTTGGTAAACAAATTAAAACACCATTAATGCAAACACTGTAATTTTTTTTTTGTCAATGTTCCCGTTTGCAGACGTTTTGAAATAGAGAACTTAATGTATAGATGACTTGCAAATAAATAATAATAAAAAAGAATTCAATGAAATGCGATTTTAATTGTTGTATATTTAATTAAGGGGATACGGTACCGAAAACATTATTTCTAGAAATAATAACATAAACTTGTAAATTATAGTGGTTTTATATAATGATCACTCAAAATTAACATTATCTAGCAATGAAAGCAAATATTTACAAGTAGTTTATTTTACCAATCTTATTTTAAAATATATCTGACTCTAGTGCTACGTTAACTATATAAATAAACAAGTAAAGGCAGGATTGAGTCAAAATCGCCATTTTTTACGTAAATAAAACACTATAAAACTATATATTAAAAAATAAAACACTTTTAAAAGTAAGTACGAGTACATTTATAAATCAAATAAAATTAAAACAAATGCCACAATTTACATATTTATGTTGACATTTCGGAGAAACTTTCAGAAATCGTTATAATTAATGAGTTTAGTTACAAGCATATTTTTACTAATTCATCTTACTATTAAAGACATTAACCTTAATTGATTTAGCTGCAAAGGACCATTAAGTATAAAATAACAATGAATTAAGAATAAATGGTCTTTTTTCTCTCTTGGTCATTGATAAAGTACATTAAACTTCTAAAACAATAAATCTGTCATTCTTTTAGTATGATCCATTTTTTACAGATGATACAATTTATCTCATAAGTATTTGTTTGTATTGAACGATGCCAAATTTTTAAATGATTCAAATTTTTGAATAAGATACAGTAATCTCATAGAACTTTTAAGGGGATACGGTACCCAAAACATTATTTTTAGAAATAATGACATAAAATTGTAAATGATAGTGGTTTTATATAATATTCACTCTAAATAAAAAAATTTCTAGCAATAAAAACAAATATTTACAAGCAGTTTTTCATTTATTTTAAAAAAAGTCAACATTTCGAACTTTTTTTAAAACGCTACTCCTCTTTCCATTTTGAGAATAACTGCACCAAACTTGTATAGTTTGTTTTTAGTAGTATTTGTTCAAGAACTGTGCATGGATTTTAAAATCTGAAATACGGTTTAAAAGTTACATGCATTCATACTGAAAATCACAAAAAAATTACAAGTTATTGAATTCGCAACATTAAAAAAACTATACATAGTAGACCTTATTCCATGCACAATTTTCTGCACCTTATATATAAGAACACAGGTTAAAAATTTCAAAATTCTTACTTAATTAGCAAAAAGGCCTTAGGGATTTATTAAACACAAGAATTGAAAAACGCGAAACAGAAAAAAGGTTGAAGCAGACGAAATACGTATTCAAACGTATAGGAATGACTTCAGAAAATATTTAATAACTTTTTTTCTACAAAAGATATCATTATGAAACTTTCAGTAAATGTTTAAAAAGATATTGTGAATAATAAGAAGTAAAAACTGAAAAATCGATATTTTGACCAATTTTTGGGTATCGTATTTATCCCCTTAATATTATTTCTATAAAATAGTTGAAAGAATCATGGCTTTGTTTTTGTATACAAACTATTATGGGGATAACTTAATTTCATGAATAATAACTCACTGTAAAAATTTAGAAAACCATAATAATAATAAGTAGACCTTTATTGGGTATTAAAAATTAATTGGGATGAAATACAATAACAATTATCTTGAAATAATTGTCTGAAGATAGTTTTGAAAGAAATTTTCCTAGGATAAAAAATATACAATAAAAAAAATGCCTGTCATGTTAAGAAAATAAAATAGAATTATTTCATATTCACTGTTTCTATCACAATCAGATAAAATGTATTTATGTATTTCAAAGTAGAAAGTTAATAAAATAAAAAGTAGCTTTAAGTCAGAAATAATGAAAGTTAGGATTTCAAACATTGCCTTAATCCAAAGCGATGTTGTACGAGCTACTGTGTTCAAATATTTATTTTATCTTTTGAACATTTTTTGTGATAAACAATTTAAATCCCAAGTGCTACTTTTTTCCATTGGGGAAAACACCAAAAAATTAATACTTTTTATTTTAAAGCAAACGTAATTTCTCCGAATAGGAACTCGAAAAAAAAAAGAAACGGATGAAGTAAAGAATGTAACAAGATTACCCGAAATGAAAAAATATAGAAAATTTAGATGTAAAGCTATTTTTCTCTCGTAGAACCATTTCTATAAAAAAGAAAACGCTTGTAAATAAACAAGAAAAACAGGGAAAAAACAAGAGAAAAAAGGATTTCAGGAGAAATATTTTCGCCATCTCTCTGATTTTGGGAAGCATGACCTAGATTTACGGGGGTCTTGGCCAATTTCTATCAGTATGCGGTCTCCGAAAAGAGAAATAAATTTGTTAGGCTGGTCTGGATCGATAAAAGTGTAAAAAATTATTTGTTAAAAAATTGGTACGTTATATATTAAATATTCCAACTATACTGTTCAATATTTTGGCGCAAGATTGCACCAGAATCCATGAACATTCTAGCTGCCAGAACTATTTGGAGCGTAAATTTACCAATTTTGTGGCAGAACCATAAGATTGATACACCATAAAAGTGATAAATAAACTCTCCAAATAGTAGTGACATCTAGAAAGTTCCATCGGTGCACTCCTGCACCAAACTTTTTTTTTACATCCTTTTAGTGCAATGTTTTGTAACATTATAACTTAGAAACCCGGTCAAGGGCCAAGACAAATCTAAAAGAGTTAAATATTTAAAAAAAAAATCTTTTATGATTTCGATTTAGTTAGTTATGGTAAAAATAATCAAGGATAAGAAATAGTTCAATAATTATTGATATGAAAAATTTACATAAAAGACTCAATTTCGCTCGAAATAGGCCTTTGTCACGATCATAATTGATTTCTTTATAGAAAAACGATGATATAGTCGAATTCAATTCTACTTTTTTCAAACTCTGCAAAAAATCTATGTTGGCTTAAAATACTACAAATAGTGTTTTCCTTAGTTATTACAAGTTGTGGTGAAACAATACAAACAAGAAGTTCTTAAAGAACTAAAATAGCCTACTTTCCTGTTACTTAAATACTTACTGAAATTCTAATCGGGAAACAACTAGGTTCCTAACAGTAAATATCATCAACAATCGTTTCTACACTAGATTTGTACACATTATAGAAAAATAATCGCTAAACACAGCATCCAGCTATAATTTAAACTTCTAAAAGCCAAAATCAACTATTTTCCTTAATATTCTTTCACAAATTAACTTAATACTATTTATCGTCTGCTCGATTTATTTGTCGTTCGAAGAATAATTAAATATTTATTAATAACAAAAATAATGAAACTACTCCAAACTGCTTTAAAAATATAAATGTAAATTAAAACTAAGCAGAATTGTATACAAACAAGAAGTTCTTAAAGAACTAAAATAGCCTACTTTCCTGTTACTTAATTACTTACTGAAATTCTAATAGGAAAACAACTAGGTTCCTAACAGTAATACCATTTAACAATCGTTTCTTCACTAGATTTATACACATTCGAAAAATAAAAATCGCTAAAGATAGCATTCAGCTATATAATTTCAACTTCTAAGAGCCAAAATCAACTATTTTTCTTAATATTCTTTCGCAAATTAACTTAATATTATTAATCGTCTGCATGATTTATTTGTAGTACGAAGAATAATTAAATATTTAATAATAACAAAAGTAATGAAACTACTCCAAACTGTATTAAAAAATAAGAAATGTAAATTAAAACTAAGCATAATTGTATGCAAAAAATATGCCTGGCCGCTTTCTTTGTAAACAATTAATGAACAATCAAAGAATCACATTGTGCTACATATTATGACGTCACTCCAAACTGATTCATGAAAAAATATTTTGCTTCAAATAATTTTAAATAAAGTTTCTCATGTTATTGTTGATTTGGCAGCAGTGATTTAAATGACTCAAAATTGAATTTCAATGCTATTTCAATGGGAAATTGGCCGACAGATAGTAATTTTTTGTTCGTCCGGACGTACAGACAGGAGGGCAAAAAGTATGAAAGTTGGGTCTCTGAGGTCATAGCTTTCTAACAAAAAAAGAATTTTTAAGATACGATCGATAGAACCGATTTTGTAAGGAGGTACGGACAGACACAGACAGACGGAGATCGACCGCATGTCAATACATACTTTAATAAAGTTTCTCAAGTCATTGTTGATTTGGCAACAGTGGTTTAAATGACTCAAAATTGAATTTCAATGCTATTTCAATGGGAAATCGGCCTACAGATAGTAATTTTTTGTCCGTCCGGACGTACAGACAGGAGGACAAAAAGTATGAAAGTTGGGTCTCTGAGGTCATAGCTTTCTAACAAAAAAAAGAATTTTTAAGATACGATCGATAGAACCGATTTTGGAAGGAGGGTACGGACAGACAGACGGACATCGACCGCCTGCCAATACCTACTTTTTCATTTTTTTAATTCTTTCAAATTAAAAAAAGAAAAGTAGGCTAAAAATGTGTTATGACCAAATAATTGTGCATTGATAGTACAAAAATTGTATTAATGACGTAACTCTCATGTATTCTTCCGAAATGCAATTAAGCATTGCTCTTTAATGCTGTAATAGCTATAGTAAAGCGTAAAAACTATAATACGATTGTTGTACGATTATAAACTAATAATATAATTTTTCAATTCGCATAGATATAATCGTTTCCTTTGGCGATCGTCAGTTGTGTTGGAATAATATAAATTAGTGTTCGTATGTCATTAACGCAATTCTTGTACTGATTGTAGTTCTATGCACAATACTTGTGTTTCGTTTGTGCTGTTTGAACGCAATAACATCAACACAATTTTTGTATTAAAAAAACACAATATTGTGTTAAAATTTTTACACTGCTGTTTGAATTCAAGTTTTTTTCTGAGAGCTTAGACATTCATTACGGTTATCATTTTAAACTTCAATTTACTTAAATTCAGTAAAATCAAGGCCTACTCGACTCATAAAGGCCAATAAAGCTTTCCGACTTGTTTGGAGTGTCGCTGTTTCGAAGAAGAAGAAATAAGCCGAATACTTTTTTTCAAGTTCCGAAAAGGTTTCGAGATTCTTTTTCTTCAGAACAGGCCGACATACCGAATTGGGCGAAAAACGCACTGTTAAAATGTTTGGTGCAGGATTGCATCGGAACCCTGGAACTTTCTAGCTGCCACCACTATTTGGAGCACGGATTGACCAAATTTGTGGTAAAACCATTACTTTTATATGCCTCAAAAGTGGTGAATCCCGGATCCAAATAGTAGTGGCAGCTAGAAAGCTCTAGGGTTCCGATGCAATCCTGCACCAAACATTTTAACAGTGCGTGACGTCACGGATAACTTCTTGGCCATATAAAAGTTGTCTATAATTAAGCTGCCAGTACTCGGAGGTTTCTGTAGAGCGAACTAATAGGCGGAAATACTATTACTTTAGCATAGAGGCTATTAACGACATGGGAAAAAGAATTCCGCAAAACATAGTTCCAAAAATTTCCGATAGGGGGAAATTTGGCACTACTGCTGTCATTTCAAGTCTAGAATTATCATAAGATGACTATAAAACTTCAAGATGCAAATTCTTACGTAGTCAGTACCTCATTACAATCGTTACAAATTGTAACTATAAAGGTAACAACGCGGCACAAGTTCCTATGCTACTTTTCGTTAAAATGAATGTTATTTACCTTTTCCGAAGTCAGTTTTAACGAAAAATATCATAGAAACTAGCACCGCTTTGTTACTTTTGCAGTCAATCGTTACCTTTATAGTTATAATTTGCTACGATCGTACTGCGGTATTGACTACGTAAGAATTTGCATTTTGAAGTTTTATAGTAGTCTTATGATAATTCTAGACTTGAAATGACAGCAATTTCCCCTTATCTTAAAATTTGGGAACTATTTGTTCGGCTGAATTCTTTCTCCCATGTCGTCAATAGCCTCTATACCGAAAAAATAGCAATTCCGCCTATTAGTTTGCTTTACAGAAAGCTAAAAGTACCGTCAGTCAGTTAATTACACACACCCTGTACTTTTGGTTTGTTAAATCTTTGTCAAACCGACAAAACGAAGTAGAGTGGAAGTATACACGGCATTTGAAAAGGAGAAACCCACGAATATACACTGCGCGTAAAAAAAGCACCACGAATCTAACGGAAATGAAAAACTGGGAAATGACGTTTATGCTACAGATTCAAAAATGAAAGCATGCGGAGCTTTAATAATTTTTTCTTTAGTTGGATGTATTTTCAATATTGCCCCCGAAAATATTTCGAGGATTTGTTGAAATGAAATCGCTGAATCGCGATTGTGTATACTGAGTTTGAGTGTTCAAATATGAGTATTGTTCGTTGATATGTTTACTGTTTACTGTGAATTCGGAGAATAAGGTTTTGGGTTATTTTTATCAAAATGTAAGCAAACAGTATAGTTGCTTTTGGATATGGTAAATGGTGTATTTTCATATTTATATTTCTGTTTGAAATAAAAATTTATTATTCCATGAATTTTATATTCAATGTTCTACTGAAATGAGAATTCTTAATGAGGATAAGTAAATAACGTAAAATACATTTGGTTATAGATTCTTACAATTTATTAAAATATCTTTTTTTAGAAAAGTTAAAATATTTTTAATAAAAAAATGTAAATAAAAGTTTATAAAAATATCTTTTGGAATAGTAATTTTAGAAAAGCATATAAATAACAAAAATAATGGGCAAAAATATACAAAAAATGTTTCAGATTAACTTCTAAAATATCGTTTTTTAGGTTTATTTTCTTTAAAAGGTAACCTCTTATTTGTAAATGTAGAAATGTATTTACTAAAAAACCATTTGTGGATTTTCTACAAGTAATTTTAAGTTCCACTCTACGTTTATACCGTAAAAAGTGGAAGTTATTATAATCATTCAGTCCGTCTGTCTGTCCATCTGTCCGTCACCCACTTTCATAGCCCAAACTTCAAATGCTACGGACAAGTGTGATACGTCAAAAAATTCAGCGCATCTAAATTAGAATACATTGAAAATTTCAAAAAAGAATTCGAATTCGAAGTACTTCAATTATTTAAAAAACTGCAAAAATATTCCAACTATACTGTTCAATATTTTGGCGCAAGATTGCACCAGAATCCATGAACATTCTAGCTGCCAGAACTATTTGGAGCGTAAATTTACCAATTTTGTGGCAGAACCATAAGATTGATACACCATAAAAGTGATAAATAAACTCTCCAAATAGTAGTGACATCTAGAAAGTTCCATCGGTGCACTCCTGCACCAAACTTTTTTTTTTACATCCTTTTAGTGCAATGTTTTGTAACATTATAACTTAGAAACCCGGTCAAGGGCCAAGACAAATCTAAAAGAGTTAAATATTTAAAAAAAATCTTTTATGATTTCGATTTAGTTAGTTATGGTAAAATAATGAAGGATAAGAAATAGTTCAATAATTATTGATATGAAAAATTTACATAAAAGACTCAATTTCGCTCGAAATAGGCCTCTGTCACGATCATAATTAATTTCTTTATAGAAAAACGATGATATAGTCGAATTCAATTCTACTTTTTTCAAACTCTGTAAAAAATCTATGTTGGCTTTAAATACTACAAATTGTGTTTTCCTTAGTTATTACAAGTTGTGGTGAAACAATACAAACAAGAAGTTCTTAAAGAACTAAAATAGCCTATTTTCCTGTTACTTAAATACTTACTGAAATTTAATCGGGAAACAACTAGGTTCCTAACAGTAAATATCATCAACAATCGTTTTCTACACTAGATTTGTACACATTATAGAAAAATAATCGCTAAACACAGCATCCAGCTATAATTTAAACTTCTAAAAGCCAAAATCAACTATTTTCCTTAATATTCTTTCACAAATTAACTTAATACTATTTATCGTCTGCTCGATTTATTTGTCGTTCGAAGAATAATTAAATATTTATTAATAACAAAAATAATGAAACTATCCAAACTGCTTTAAAAATATAAATGTAAATTAAAACTAAGCAGAATTGTATACAAACAAGAAGTTCTTAAAGAGCTAAAATAGCATACTTTCCTGTTACTTAATTACTTACTGAAATTCTAATAGGAAAACAACTAGGTTCCTAACAGTAATAAATTAACAATCGTTTCTTCACTAGATTTATACACATTCGAAAAATAAAAATCGCTAAAGATAGCATTCAGCTATATAATTTCAACTTCTAAGAGCCAAAATCAACTATTTTTCTTAATATTCTTTCGCAAATTAACTTAATATTATTAATCGTCTGCATGATTTATTTGTAGTACGAAGAATAATTAAATATTTAATAATAACAAAAGTAATGAAACTACTCCAAACTGCATTAAAAAATAAGAAATGTAAATTAAAACTAAGCATAATTATATGCAAAAAAATATGCCTGGCCACTTTCTTGGTAAACAATTAATGAACAATCAAAGAATCACATTGTGCTACATTTTATGACGTCACTCCAAACTGATTCATGAAAAAAATATTTTGCTTCAAATAATTTTAAATAAAGTTTCTCATGTTATTGTTGATTTGGCAGCAGTGATTTAAATGACTCAAAATTGAATTTCAATGCTATTTCAATGGGAAATCGGCCGACAGATAGTAATTTTTTGTTCGTCCGGACGTACAGACAGGAGGGCAAAAAGTATGAAAGTTGGGTCTCTGAGGTCATAGCTTTCTAACAAAAAAATAATTTTTAAGATACGATCGATAGAACCGATTTTGGAAGGAGGGTACGGACAGACAGACGGACAGACAGACAGACGATACGACCGCATGTCAATACCTACTTTTTCATTTTTTTTAATTCTTTCAAATTAAAAAAAGAAAAGTAGGCTAAAATGTGTTATGACCAAATATTGTGCATGATAGTACAAAAATTGTATTAATGACGTAACTCTCATGTATTCTTCCGAAATGCAATTAAGCATTGCTCTTTAATGCTATAATAGCTATAGTAAAGCGTAAAAACTATAATACGATTGTTGTACGATTATAAACTAATAATATAATTTTTCAATTCGCATAGATATAATCGTTTCCTTTGGCGATCGTCAGTTGTGTTGGAATAATATAAATTAGTGTTCGTATGTCATTAACGCAATTCTTGTACTGATTGTAGTTCTATGCACAATACTTGTGTTTCGTTTGTGCTGTTTGAACGCAATAACATCAACACAATTTTTGTATTAAAAAAACACAATATTGTGTTAAAATTTTTACACTGCTGTTTGAATACAAGTTTTTTTCTGAGAGCTTAGACATTCATTACGGTTATCATTTTAAACTTCAATTTACTTAAATTCAGTAAAATCAAGGCCTACTCGACTCATAAAGGCCAATAAAGCTTTCCGACTTGTTTGGAGTGTCGCTGTTTCGAAGAAGAAGAAATAAGAAGCCGAATATTTTTTTTCAAGTTCCAAAAAGGTTTCGAGATTCTTTTTCTTCAGAACAGGCCGACATACCGAATTGGGCGAAAAACGTACTGTTACAAATTTTGGCACAATCTTGCATTGGAATCTTGGAACTTTCTAGCTGCCACCACTATTTGGAGCGCGGATTGACCAAATTTGTGGTAAAACCATTACTTTTATATGCCTCAAAAGTGGTGAATCCCGGATCCAAATAGTAGTGGCAGCTAGAAAGCTCTAGGGTTCCGATGCAATCCTGCACCAAACATTTTAACAGTGCGTGACGTCACGGATAACTTCTTGGCCATATAAAAGTTGTCTATAATTAAGCTGCCAGTACTCGGAGGTTTCTGTAGAGCGAACTAATAGGCGGAAATACTATTACTTTAGCATAGAGGCTATTAACGACATAAAAAAAGAATTCCGCAAAACATAGTTCCAAAAATTTCCGATAGGGGGAAATTTGGCACTACAGCTGTCATTTCAAGTCTAGAATTATCATAAGATGACTATAAAACTTCAAGAATTCTTACGTAGTCAGTACCGCATTACAATCGTTACAAATTGTAACTATAAAGGTAACAACGCGGCACAAGTTACTGTGCTACTTTTCGTTAAAATGAATGTTATTTACTTTTTCCGAAGTCAGTTTTAACGAAAAATATCATAGAAACTAGCACCGCTTGTTACTTTTGCAGTCAATCGTTACCTTTATAGTTATAATTTGCTACGATCGTACTGCAGCATTGACAACGTAAGAATTTGCATTTTCAAGTTTTATAGTAGTCTTATGATAATTCTAGACTTGAAATGACAGCAATTTCCCCTTATCTTAAAATTTGGGAACTATTTGTTCGGCTGAATTCTTTCTCCCATGTAGTCAATAGCCTCTATACCGGAAAAAATAGCAATTCCGCCTATTAGTTTGCTTTACAGAAAGCTAAAAGTACCGTCAGTCAGTTAATTACACACACCCTGTACTTTTGGTTTGTTAAATCTTTGTCAAACCGACAAAACGAAGTAGAGTGGAAGTATACACGGCATTTGAAAAGGAGAAACCCACGAATATATACACTGCGCGTAAAAAAAGCACCACGAATCTAACGGAAATGAAAAACTGGGAAATGACGTTTATGCTACAGATTCAAAAATGAAAGCATGCGGAGCTTTAATAATTTTTTCTTTAGTTGGATGTATTTTCAATATTGCCCCCGAAAATATTTCGAGGATTTGTTGAAATGAAATCGCTGAATCGCGATTGTGTATACTGAGTTTGAGTGTTCAAATATGAGTATTGTTCGTTGATATGTTTACTGTTTACTGTGAATTCGGAGAATAAGGTTTTGGGTTATTTTTATCAAAATGTAAGCAAACAGCATAGTTGCTTTTGGATATGGTAAATGGTGTATTTTCAGATTTACATTTCTGTTTGAAATAAAAATTTATTATTCCATGAATTTTATATTCAATGTTCTATTGAAATTAGAATACTTAATGAGGATAAGTAAAAAAGTAAAATACATTTGGTTATAGATTCTTACAATTTATTAAAATATCTTTTTTTAGAAAAAGTTAAAATCAAAGAATGTAAATAAAAGTTTATAAAAATAGCTTGTGAAATAGTAATTTTAGAAAAGCATATAAGTAACAAAAATAATGGGCAAAAATATACAAAAATGTTTCAGATTAACTTCTAAACTATCATTTTTTTAGGTTTATTTTCTTTAAAAGGTAACCTAATTTGTAAACGCAGAAATGTATTTACTATAAAACCATTTGTGGATTTTCTACAAGTAATTTTAAGTTCCACTCTACGTTTATACCGTAAAAAGTGGAAGTTATTATAATCATTCAGTCCGTCTGTCTGTCCATCTGTCCGTCACCCACTTTCATAGCCCAAACTTCAAATGCTACGGACAAGTGTGATACGTCAAAAAATTCAGCGCATCTAAATTAGAATACATTGAAAATTTCAAAAAAGAATTCGAATTCGAAGTACTTCAATTATTTAAAAAACTGCAAAATTTAATGCTTATTTAAAAAGCAAAGGAATCCATTTTTATTGGAATTAAATCACCATTGCCATTCGCAACAATTGCTCGAGAAACTTTAATTCTTTTTAGACAATAAATTAAAATAAATTTATTTTTGCGACATCGATCAGTTTGAATTGACGTCAAATATATTTCTCTACGAGATTATTAGTATGTTGATATGATATAATTTCATTCTATTAAAAGCGAAGAATATTACATATTTATTCTTTGAAATATAAATTAATTTTTGCAATCAATAAGTAAAAATTATTTAATTTTCGAAATAAAATAAATAAAACTAGCCAAATTTAGCATGTAAATGTTTAATATATAATTAATGCTGTGTTTGGCGCCTTGTTACCTGTTAAATTGATCTGTTGTGTGGAAGCGGGTTAAGTGACATATTCTGGTACAAACATACTTGTTCATAGTTTCGAAAGCAAAGAAAAAAAACTTTGGTTCACGTTTAATCTGCGATTACTTGAAAACATCTCATCCAAATAAAACGTTGCATTGTTTCCACAAAACAACAAACCCTTATTGTCAGACGCAATACACAATCGCTGAGGCAAAAAGTTCATCAAATCAGCTTAACGCTGTAGAAAAACCTTATAAAAATAACGTAGCACATTCAAGCTAAAAAACAATCAAAATCTGAAAGCCAGCGTTAAAATGAAACAAAAAAATCATCGCCGATTGAAAAGATATCTATTTTTAAGCCGAGTGTGAAGTACAGAGTAAAAGACAGTTGGAAAAGAAGAAATAAAACGTTCTCTCTCTTTCGCCAGTCTTCTTTAACAATAGAAACAGAAATTTCTGGAATTGCGACTCGTTCCAGTGGAGCCATTGTTGTCCCCCAGGCCGATTTCGGTGACAGAGATATCGCCGGATTGACGTAGTTGTAACTAACAGACAAATTCAATCCGAAAAAAACTCGTGATGTTTGAACCAATACATATATCATATATTTCCGGCTGTGTGCTGATCAGAGACCGCTTTGTAAAGCCTTCGTCAAGTAAGATAGACACAAAACGAATTTGTACTGTCACAGAGAAGAAATATCACCAGGGCGCAAAGGCGGCAATCGAACCCACCCGTTACAGCGTGCAGACTGATAGCGTAATGGTCCAAGCACTCGGCCATCCGGGCCCCAACACAAGTATATACTGTCACTGCAAGAAAGAAGACAGTATCTGCAATTTTGTTTTGTTACAGTGTGTCACAATTATCCTCCAGGTGTCAGAACGTCACTTGATCGTGGTTCTAAATTATGACGCCCGTCGCCAGTAGCCCTCGTGTAGCTCTAGTGTGACGATAAGTCAAACTAACCTAACCCGATTATCCGCGGAATTGGGTAGCACACATCCGTGGATAATCCTCAAAAGTAAAGAAACTATCAACAAAATACCTTTTAACTGAAGCTTTTATTTAAGCTAAGTAAATTTATATAAGAGAAGAAACTGTGGTAGGCTCAACAAGCATAACAGTTCAGAAATATGAGGATTTACAATTTTTTTTAAAAAGTCAGTTAAATGTTTGTTTATTTTACATTTAATGCAGATAAAAATAAATAATCTATCTTATTATAACCCAAAACACTGCATATAATCCGTAGTTAAATCCACATATTCCATCAAACTTATGATCTAAGTTATACTTGGCGTTAGATGAAACGAGTTTTCTTCATCTTCCCAAAAACTCCTTTTGTGCAGACGCGGTCTTTTTTCTTACAGAGGCAGTATTGTATACACTATAAAAAAAATTCCTCTTATTTACCAACGTAGTGTGATAGTAAAAGTGCTGCCGTCAACCTGTGCTGTAAATTTACAGATGTAAAATCGTTTGGTATCGGTGAAAAAGTTTGCTTAGATGGCTGAGATTAGATGCAATCTTATTATCTGTTTAAGGGGACAGGGAACACAACGACGCTTCAAAATATCAAATTTTTATTTTAACTTTCAATTCGTTTCATCTAACGCCAAGTATAACTTAGATCATAAATTTGATTGAATATGTGGATTTAACTATTGAATAATATGCAGGGTTTTCGGTTATAATAAGATAGATTATTTCTTTTTATCTGCATTAAATATAAAATAAACAAACATTTAACTAATTTTTAAAAAAAAACGTTGTAAATCCTCATATTTTTGAACTGTTATGCTTGTCGAGCCTACCACAGTTTCTTCTTCCGAGTTTTAGCTTTTAGGTACACTTTCCAGCACAACTATTGCGTGTATCTGAAATTATTTTTAATAGAAATAATTGTATTGATGACATACGAATGTATTGATGACATACGAACACAAATTTGTGTTGTTCCAACACGGCCTACGATCACCGATATGAGACGGCTACGAAATCCATACGCGAATGACAAAAAATTGTTTTCGAAAATATTTAAAACAAAATTACAGCAGTCATTTTAAAGTACCGTAATAAAAATATTTTTTGAGCTTCAGTACAACTATTGAATCGAAACGTTAAAAAGCAGATACTGGACTTCTTTTCAGAAAAATACAATTTTGTAAAATACGCGTGCTGCGCCTTCAACTCAATTTTTGTTTTTACTATGTGTTATTTTTTTTATCACAGTACAGTTTTTGTATTGTTCAACACAACTTTTAATAAATAGGAAAAACAAATTTTTTGCAATGAAAATCAAAACAAGTTTTTTAATAGTGTAGTGAGGATACTGGAATCATTAATTATCAACTTGTATTAATAAATGTATCAGAGTCAACATGTACTAATTAAAGTATAAGTTGTAGTTTTTGCTAATTCAATGTATTCAATCACCACTCGAGAAGGCAACCTAATGCAATTCAACATTAGCTCACTACACTGTTAAAAATTGTATGCTTGGTTTCACCATGATATTGGTTCCTAGTAGCTGCAACGGCTGTGTGGTGAAATGTTTCACCTTTTTTTCGGTGTTTGGTTGAACCTTTTTTCTGGATTTGGAAACAAAAACCTGAGAAATGGTTTAACCGAATACCAAAAATATGGTTTAACGTTTCACCACACAGCCGTTGCAGCTACTAGGAACCATATTTTTGGTGAAACAAAGTGCTTAATTTTTAACAGTGTATGCTTAGCGACTCTGTCTAAGTTAATAGCGGTATTTTTTAGTGGTTCTTGAGGATTCTGAAAACAGGTGAAAATGGTGACAATTGGCCTTATAGGGTGCATGAGGAAATACGTTAGTAGAAGAGCGACTCTCTGCTGTTGTTCACCATTGGTAGACTACGATTTTAACGAATTATTTCAGATATCTATGCTCTTTTGAGATTCGTAACTTCTGAATTTTGTAACATCAATGGATCTCGCAAGTGTGGCTTATGCAATCACGTAACTAATTACGATTAAAATGTATTTGAAAATAAGAAATTAAAAAAACCCATACCGAAATAAGAAAATATCATAATTATTCACACATGTTTTCTAGTAAAAGTATAATTAATGAAGATTGTTCACTCAACAATGCAATCTGTAACATGAGAGTATAAAAATATAAAACTGTTAGTCAAAATAATGTGAAAAAGGTTAGTACAAACTCGTAAAGTTATGGATTAGGAAGCAAAAAAACATGACTGAAAATTTGTCTATTTGAATAACACTTTAGGACATGTTATAAAAAACATGACATCAAAGCATTAAAACACTGATATCAAAGCATTGGATGACATCAAATCATTGGATGACATCAAATCATTGTTATTTCTAGCGGGAACTTTTCAATGCAATCGATTTGCTGAATTATGAATTATTTTATAGATATATAACTCAATTTCTTTACAACAGCCCAAATTCAATTTTAACCCAAATTATAATCGCTCTTTAGTGTTAATCGTATAAGTCCTAGACGCACACACTATCATATGATAACATTGCTGTCACTATCTTATTTTATTCTGGTATTGTGATATCAATCCTACATTAAAAAGTTATTATACGATATCATGTACTATGAAAAGTTTTTATACTATATCATGTGCTAGGAAAAGTTATTCTACGATATCATGTACAATGAGAAGTTATACGATATCATGTACTATGAAAAATTATACGAAATCATGTTCTTATGAAAGAATCAATGCATTATTAATGAAACAATCACTTACAACCATACCATTCTACATTCCAACACTAGTGTATCACCGAGAATTTATAATCCAGGAGGGGTCTTGACATTTGAATTTTGGTCCCAGGCCAGTGCCTTTTCACGAACTCTGTTTTGTTCCATTCTACGCATCGTTTGCTCTACTTTGAGCCCCCTCCCCCCTGCAGAGAAGCCTTCTTTTTGTTCCATTGGCACCTGGGGCACAGAGACAAAAACTTAATCACGCCGGAGAAACCTTTTTTTTTTCTTTTCTGGAAGTGGCAATGGTTGGGATTCGTGAATGTATGGTTTATTACGTAGGTTGTGCTTGGAGATTAAATAAGATGGTTGATGCTTGGCGAAAAAAATATTGAAGCCATTTGAAAATAGCCAAGCCGATGCGATGCACCCAGATAAAAGGGTGCGAGCATCTTTTGACGTCATTGGCATACATCGCGACCACTCTTAGATTAAAATCAAACAAACTTTTTACTCAATGGGTTTTCATTGTAAAAAAAACGTAATTTCAATCTTTAAGAATCGGTTATTAAAATTCAAGCAATGACAATTTGTAAACTGTAGTAAGATCTAAGTGAATACAAAGTTCTATTTCAAATACAAATTTTAAAAAAACATAACAAGTAAATAAACCCAAGTGTTTTGCTTACGTCTGCACGGAAAAAAAAAGGTATGTAACCGTTACCAAATATATTTGGTGATCAGTATTTACTTGCGGTTACCAAATTATGCTCGCGGTTAACAAAAACATTTGCTACTCCCTAGCAAAATCCTTTGCTCAAAATCTAGACCGCTCCGATTGGCTGGCAGCTTGGAATCATGGGTGTTTGGCGGCAATAAACAACATTTACAATGGCGGACGCAGGGTGTGCGAATTTACTAAAAGCTTGGGGATTTTCTCATACAAAAGTTTCAAGGTAAGAGATAATTTATTGTGTTTTATAATGTGTATATTTAGGTAAAATACTGAAATGTGTAGCTTATAATAGCTAAATATATTTTTAACTTAGTCACATTAGATTAATATACTCTGTACACTACTTTCCATGTGCTTCGAAACGTAAGATGTTTCTTATATTTTCAGATTTCCATTTTCATAATCATTTGTTATATTTATAGTTTGCTATTGAATGTTTTATCTCAATATACCTATTTTTAAATATATTATTATAGTTATATATATTTTTAATACGCCATTAGGTTTAAAGTCGGCGTGTCTCGTATTTTTTCCTTTTGTTCGGTTACTTCCGCATACCTGCCAACTACTACGGATTGTCCGTAGTTTCTACGGACGAGGTTATCAAACTACGGAGTTACGGAAACACAGTTAAAACTACGGATAAGCTTTGATCAAAAATACAAAATTTATTTTGGAGATTTGTTTCGCCTTGGTATTAGTAATTTTTTAGCATTTAATGAATCAATCGTTCGTCGGCCTAGAAAAACAAGGCAAGATGATTTTAATGGGATTTTTTTTTTAAAAATCTATAAACGATGTATATTTCATTTGCGGAAATAAAATGTCCAATGCGGATCAAAGTATTTTTCTTATTCGTGCGGAAAGTAAACCTACCCACGACGACTTGTAACATTTGCTAAGTAGCCGCGTAATCGCAGAAGGTTAGTGTTCTTTTTAAAGTTCTACTTGTGATCAGATTTTTCAACCAGCCGCTTTGCCTAGTAATATTTGCTAGTTACAGTAGTAAACGTAATCGCAGTAGGATCTCGTTTATTTTTTAATGTTTTCTCTCTGAAAAAAATCGCTTAACCAAACCACAACTCCTCGCAATATTTACTGGTTCGCAGCGTAATCGTCGTATGATCAGGGTTTCGTTTCTTTTTTAGTTCAGGATAGATCAGTCAACCAAATTTTAGGTACTTTATTACTTTAAAAAATTACGATCCGTGGCGCCAAGGCCCGCTACTTTGGAATTTGTTTTTGTTGCTGAGTGAATTTCATTGTGTTTTTAATTGAAACTAAAGAAGTTTTTAAATTCGGAAAGGTTTGCGGTGAAATCGTATTTTTTGTTTGATTTCCCACAAAATGACCGACTTTGGTATTTGATTTTTTCTCCATCGATCGGCCGATCGAAAATAAGAATAACCGGCAATCGAAATTTTTGAGTGTTTGGGAAATAATAGCAATATAATTGGTAAATAATCGCCCCCCACCAAAGAGACTATGGACATGCCTCTAAGGAATGTATGCAGTTCCGTTTTAAATTTTTAAGAATTTTTTGATGTTTAATTTATGTATTATTCCACTCTTTATACATTTCTCTGTCAGTAATATTTGGCATTTGAAAATTCCAATATATTAAATCCTTTTAATGTAAAATTTTAGTTCTTTTAAATTTTATATTGCCAGGGTTGAAAAAATAGTCAGACTACAATTTAATTTTAATATGAATTTCCTAAACAAAAAAAAATTTCGCTTGTGTTGGAATTCAACGATTTTGTGACTCTTACGAAATTTAATTTTTGCAAATTGTACTAAATTATTGCATAAAAAGTCAATTTACCTATAATTTGACAAAAGCAATTTTGTGTTTTATTTAAACTTAATTATTATATACTTCAGTTTTTAAGATGCTTTTGATGATTATATTTTTGAACAGCTTTATTTTTTTATATTAAAAATTTTCATAAAGTTTACTAAAGATAACAATGAATCAAGATTAAAATTATATTTAATTTTTACATTGTATATTATGAAATCGAAACTGATTTTTGTTGTTGTTTTGCTTTTAGATGAATATGTGGATGAAGACTCTTAAGTCCTTAACGCCTGATTTATGTGCTGAATTGGTACCGAGGTCAACATTTCAGGTCAAATGTCTAATTAAAAAAAATGTATTTTTATGCAAGACATTTCTTTTAGTATCTTTGTTTTTATATCTTTGAAATAAATACTTTTTTGGACTTTTGACCTTTGTTTTAGTATCTTTGTCCTTTATAATCTTTATTATGTCTGAAATAAATACTCTTTTTGAACTTTCTGGGTTTTTGTTTTAGTTTTTCCAGCGCTAATGAGTGACTGATAATTATAGTAAAATATATATTTTAAAGTTCATATTTAAAAAATTAAATTTTTCATGTTTCCATTCAATTTAAAACTAACTTCATATAGTTTCACGAGTTTTTACTGAGTCATGGATGCTATTTTGGGTAAGTATTGTCACCAGCTTAATAAACTCAATCGAAACAAAATAGGAAGCCAGTTTTATGATGCTTTATTTTTATAACATGCAAAACCTAAATTTAGTTTAAATAACTACTTTTACAATTTTTGCTGCAGGTACCAAAAAATTGTCCATTTTTAAAATTGATTGCTTAAAAACCAGAAATGAAGTAATTCAAATTGGATGGAAAACACAGCTTTAAATTACTTTAAAAACAAGATATAGTTCAGTTAGACTTAGTCATAATATTTATAGGCACCTTTGAGCCCAACACACTAGGCAGTCATGAGTAGGCTAACACTGCCTAGTGTGTTGGGCTGGAAGGTACCTATAGATATGACGGATGTCCAACTAGACTACACCTTGTTTTTAAGGTAATTTAAAGCTCTGTTTTAACATCCATTTTAATAACTTCATTACGGGTTTTTAAGCAATCTATTTTAATGTGGCCCATTTAACTTGATTAAATATTTGGAAATATATAACAAATACTTTTAATTCGTTTGGTTCTGTATAGTAAATAATTGGTACTTGGCAACAAATATTTGGTAGAATATAACATGCGTTAAAATCGTTTGGTAAATCTCACCAAATATTTGGTACTAGATAAAAAATATTTGTTAACATAACCAATTATTTTAATTGGTTTTGGTAATTTTTACCAAATATTTGGTATTCGATAATAAATATTTGGTAATATATACCTAATACGTTTAGTTCATTTGGTAAATTCGACCAAATTTTTGGTCCTTGAAAACAAATGTTTGGTAATTAATAGCAAGTATACTTTTCTCGTTTGGTACGGTTTAATAAATATTTAGTAACAAAAACCAAATACATTGTGATAGTTACCAAATTTATTTAGTATTAGCTACAAAATTACATAGTAGCTGGTACCAAATTTTCGTTACCAAATCATTTGGTAACGTGTACAAAATACCTACTTAACTCATATACGACCAAATAATTTGGTACTGGTTACTCAAATTTGGTAATGGTTACTAAATTTTTTTTTCAGTGTGCCCAGCTTCTTTTTTTTTTAAGTATTCACATTATCAGCAACTATAACACCCTCTGGCAAACCTTTATATTTATATACAGCTCTAACACAAAAATAATGTTACCTCAAATCCCTACAAAAAAGTGCTTTTCTTAATTTCAAACTGTAACCTCTACTCCGGTTATCAGAATAAAAAACATTACCATCACTATCAAATGTCTAAATAAATTTAAAAATATGAATAATATCCCTCTAACCATTCCTTCGTTTAACGTATACATATGAAGAGTACAGGGAAAGAACCGCTTGATTTATTAGGAGTCGTCCCGTAATTTTGTCTCCTTGGCCGTTATGGCGGTAGGAAAACGGTTTCTCTCTTTCTTCTTCGCTTGGTCCAAGCGTCGGAATCGTGCATCGCGTGAATATCGGTAGGTAGAAAAGTCGTGGTTTAGGACTTTTCAATTAATTTGCGAAATTTCTCTGAATTGTTTTAGAAAAATTCGTGATTTTCAATTAATCGTACTTTATTTTTAAAGCTTAACATGATGATGAACACAGTCTTTTGAATAAAACGCGGAACTGAATTTCAGGGTTGCTGTGAGAGAAGATGCACAAGACAGTGAGAAACTGTTTTCCCTACACCAGTTTAGGCGATTACTCACTATCATCGCCAAAGATGCCTGATGAGGAAAGTTTTCTACGAAATTAAGCGGTTTTTCCCCTGTACTCTTCATATTAGATTTCTCTTTAAACGAAAATTTAAAAAAAATTCATGAATTTTATTGCATGCAACATAACGCCAAGTCATGCACCAAGCGGGTTATTTGGGTGCATAAATGAAGAATCATGGCATTATTTGGTAACCCGGTTTCTGCACTATTTTTTTCTGGTAGCATTTACATCCCATTTTACCTCCGTATCACATCGTAAACAATGGAAATAAACTTGGCGCTGGGGTGTTGTATTGTAAATTGAGCTACTTCTCTAGGAAGCTTTGGGTATTGTAGTAGTCACTTTTGTTTTCATACTAGATAAATGGTTGTGGGGTTTGTTTTAAATGGAAGTGCTAAAACAGAAACACAGAGAGTTATTTTCTAAGCAACTTTGAATAATTACATTTTGTAATTTAAAAATATAATGATTTAGAGCCACACAGTTTACGAATATAAAATCGTTCGCATTAGGGTTTGGAAGAAAATAAAGTTTTTTTTTTTTATGGAAATAGGTATAAAATGTAAAGCATTTTATCAAACGATTGTAATGTTCTATAGGCAAACAAGCATAAAACATTTAAGCATTTTTTTACTTGTAATTGAAGAGATTAGTGGAAGAACATGCTGAGTAACAAAAAGGTAAAAACGAGGAAATGAGCTTTAAAGTTTTCCGTATGCACTTAGTTACGTTAAAAACGCTACTTACAAAAGGTAAAAAATATGCTTAGGTTAAAGTTAATGAAAACAAATCTTTTTATTTTTAAAGCAGGGAGTAACATGTTCATTGACACATAAATCTCAATTTTTTCAGAAATGATACTTAGCACGTTCTTTTTACTGTGATCTTCAATTGTTAAATTAGCTTTAACCAAAAACACATATCTTCATCGTTAGCTTTTTTATAATAAACAATGTTTGAGTATTTCCAGCAGCTGTTAAACTTTTTCAACCAATAAAACAAAATACATGATTAGTTTTAGAATCACAGAAAGCATTTGTATATGGCATGCGAGAAATTGCTCCTCTATATGGGTCCTCTCGCTAGGTCCCTAGAAGAAAAAAACTACATTCTTACAAACACTTTAATAATGTAACAATTTTACCTATAAAATACTGTTAAAAATTGACAGTATTAAAATCGTTCAGTATAAAATATTTTATTTCTGTGTATGTTGGATTTATATGTACAATAAACGACATTCTTTAATTTATATAGTTTAAAGAAACTGACAATATGTAAATTAAAAATTATTTTTCTACTTAAACATTGCCGCTCCATTTCCCTTGAAAAATAATGCTGAATTGTAAGCAATAATTTTTTGTATTAAATGTGACAAATAAAATAACTAAAAAGTCGGCATTTTTAGAAAAGAACATTTAGCACAAACACACTCATCCAATTAATTTGACAAATAAAGCTTGAGAATTTATTAGTTTCATTCCAAAAACTTTTAAATTCCCTGAAGAGTAGCGTAAAAATAGCTTTTCACTTTTTACCTTCCTAAAAAAATAATAAGCGCAATACAGTGTTCGTACTTTTACATAATTAAAAAGATAAAAGGGAATTGAGATGAAAAAAACATTCTATAAAAGGAAGAAAAAACACTCTTGGACAGGAAACCTACAACTAAACACTACTTTCAAAAGTCATGAAAGCAACATAATTAAAGGACGTAGAAAAAAGTTTGTAGTAGATGCATTTTTTAAGTAAAAAGAAACTTCAACCGGAGCAAATAAGTGCTCGCTACTCTGTTCTTTTATTGGTTTCATAAAAATGTAAGCTACATAAATGTATAATTTTTCTAGATCATTGTTTGTGTTACAAATCATGGCCTCTCTTAGAAGATGAAACGCAGTACAAACGTAATCGTGGGTCTTTTAGTTCGTAATTGACTGTTTACGATGTAATAGGATTTTAATATGTTAGGATTATTAAGCTATCTGGGGGTATTTTTTTAGATATATTTTTTCTAGTTAAACAATTCAGAACCATCTTAAAAAGTTGCAAGGCTTTTTGATCTATGCTGTGTGAATAAAACCTGATCATGGTGTCATTTAGTTCATAATTTTCAATTATATATTCAATAAAATATGTTATGTTTTGCTGATTAAATTTTTCTCATTTTGTCTTTTTTGTTTCTGAGCAGTATGCAATGATTCATTTAACTATCATTTTAGTTACTTAAATGTTTTACGTTTTAGTAGCTTGAAATGAGTTTATAACGTACTGCACAAATATCCATTTAATAAATTTAAAAGTTGTTCTACACTGTTAAAAATTAGGCACTTTGTTTCACCAAAAATATGGTTCCTAGTAGCTGCAACGGCTGTGTGGTGAAACGTTAAACATTATTTTTGGTATTCGGTTGAACCATTTCTCAGGTTTTTGTTTCCAAATCCAGAAAAACACCGAAAAGGTGAAACATTTCACCATACAGCCGTTGCAGCTACTAGGAACCAATATCATGGTGAAACCAAGCACAAAATTTTTAACAGTGTAATGTTTTTAATAACTTTTTAGTTATTATAGTTGGAGCAGAGAATCTCTTTACTTTCAATTACTTAATATAAAATATAATAAAATATCACTCCCTTAGTTTTTAAGTTCAACCATTAAGACTTAAATGTTACAAATAATTACGAAAAAATTGTGAAGATACTAAAAAATATCTACATTTAAAAAAGGTACAATAGGAGAATTTGCTGTCAAGTGCTTTTTTTAAAGATCTTAGTTGAAGAAGAAACGTATATGCAAACCTAACTAAGAATATAAACATTTATTACATTGTGTATTCAAAAATAAATTTATTTTAACTACACTGTTAAAAATTAGTCACTTTGTTTTACCAAAAATATGGTTCCTAGTAGCTGCAACGGCTGTATGGTGAAATGTTTCACCTTTTTTTCGGTGTTTGGTTGAATCATTTCTCAGGTTTTTGTTTCCAAATCCAGAAAAATGGTTCAACCAAACACCGAAAAAAATGTGAAACATTTCACCATACAGACGTTGCAGCTACTAGGAACCATATTTTTGGTGAAACCAAGCACAAAATTTTTAACAGTGTATAATGACCGTTACCATTTCGTCTAACTAATTCGACGGCTTCCTGAGTACTCTACCATAAAAAAATATTTACTTATGTATATTTTTTTGACTTGGAATGTGCCCAAAATGCATGCCCTTGAACTGATGAGACACTAAAGGATGGCAAATAGAAATATTCCTTGATTGTTTTGGTTAAGAATTGTTCCATTGTTTAAAATGGAACTTTTTTTGTCCATTGTTTAAATGTAAATTGGGGACAAAAAGTTTTTGAATGTCCTTAAAAGTGTTCGTATTTCTTTAATAAATAGACGAAAGTAGAAATATATTTCAATCAAGTTTCAAGTCTTTTTCTTGTTAAAATGCATTTTGAATTGTTGTTACGTTATTTGTGCGAAGATAAATTTAGGAATTTAAAAGAAGAAGTATAAATTTAAAATATATATTTAAAATACTATTACAGTTTTTTTTTATAATATCAAAGAAATGTGCTTAATATTTGAAAGTCATTAAAAATACATTTGAAATTTAATAATAAAGAGCTTAGAGATCTAATTTTATTTAATTAGCTAGTTAAAAGAAAATATCCTTCCGAAAACTATTTATCTTGTGATTTTTTACCCAAATAAGTAAATGTTGTATTTTACTTGTGCATTTGTTTAGACTTAAGAAACTGGTATTTAAATTGTAAAAATGTTATAAAATAAATATCTAACGATCTATGAAATCCAAACATCGTAATCATAAATATATAATGTGAAAGTTAATTAAATTACTAAAATAAATGTAAACATGTTTTTACGCATAGGTTTATTTTAGCAAGTATAAAATAAAACCTTCATGTAATTAAAATATGAAAAATTTATTTAACGAATACGAAAAGGAAAAGTGAAGAAAAAAAGAATAAAGAAGTTCTATTTGATGCTTTTAAAAAGCGCACTACATATTTTTAAAATAAATATTTATGTGCGTAAGATACTGTATAAACATAAAATCAACATTCATATATCATTTTAAAAGTAACATTTATAGTTATTTATCAAGAAATAGTTCATTTTATCCTTGAATTCAGTGAAGTATGCAAGTGTTTCATTCAAAAATATTTTATGTTACCATTAACAAGTATTTTTGTAACAGAATGTGTCACTTAAATCGCTTCCACACAACAATTGTGTTTAACAGGTAAAAAAGCGCCAAACACAGCATTAATTATATATTAAACATTTTTATGCTAAATTTGGCTAGTTTCATTAAAATTTTATTTCGAAAATTCAATAATTATTACTTATCGTTTGCTAAAATTAATCTATATTTTAAAGAATAAATATGGAATATTCATCGCTTTTAAATAGAATGAAAACATTTCATATCAACGTACAGAGAATCTCGTAGTGAAATATATTTGACGTCATTTCAAACTGATCGATGTCGCAAAAATAAATTTATTTTAATTTCTTGTCTAAAAGAATTAAAGTATCTCGAGCGATTATTGCGAATGGCAATTTTGATTTAATTCTAATAAAAAATGGCTTCTTATGCTTTTTAATTGAGTATTCAATTTTGCAGTTTTTTTTAAATAATTGAAGTATTTCGAATTCGAATTCTTTTCTGAAATGTTCAATGTATTCTAATTTCGATGCACTGAATTTTCTGACGTATCACACTTGTCCGTAGCATTTGTAGTTTGGACTATGAAAGTGGGTGACGGAGAGACAGACAGACGGACAGAACGATTATAATACTTTCCACTTTTTACGTTATAAATGTAGTGTGGAAGCTATAATTGTAAATAGTTATTTTTAAATATATTAAGGAAACTTTGTATATAAACCTTCAATAACAAACAAAACTTTAAAAAATACTAAACATCCAAATAATATTTCTAAGACTTTATATAGCTCTTTTTAAAACTTTTTATAGACACTGTATGTCATTTATAGCTTTTCGGAGGTTTGAAGTAACCAAAAATAAATAATTTAATTAAGTCTTATTCATTTGTTTATATAAATATCACTTTCTATCCAATGCACAGCTCCCTAGTGCGGCTCTAATTCTCTAATTCCACCGAAATTAAACAATAACTTTAAAGCACAACACATATTACTTTGAAATTCAAGCTTAGATGTTAACATATTAACTAAGTCTTTAAAATAACAATTTAATAATAATGCCAAAAAAAGTTTTTTTTTATTTAGAAGAAATTTAAAAATATATTGTGTACCCCAAAGTAGGCCACGAGACTTACAAAAGTAAGTAAAAAGAACACAATATTAATTAAATTGCAACTAAAAAGTTATATTGAGAATCAAACAAAACACTTCAACTATTAGTTTGGAGTATCACACCATTGCAAGTTTTCACCATTTTATGCCTTCCTGTAAAGCCAAAATAATGGAGATATGTCAGTACATTTTTAGAACAGATTCCAACTGATCCCATTGATCCTTGTCACAGACTTACCAAATACAAAGCACACAAGTCGCTTATAGCTTTTCGTAAAGTTACAGTAACACAAAATGAATAAGTTAATTTTAGCCTAGTTCATCTGTGTATACAAATATAACTTTATAGCCGACATCTTTTATTACATAGAGGTTTGATTTTTCTTGTTAAAATAAATACTTTAGTTAAAACATATTTACATTTATTTTAGCACTAGTGTGACTTTAACTACATACCAAAATCAAACAATGACTTAAAAACCAACAAATAGATTATTTTGAAATTTCAGCTTATTCGTTCACATATTAAATACTAGCAAACTTATACCCGTTCTTCGCACGAATAAAACAATATCAAATAGATTCCAAATATGTGTACCATATACCCTGTTTATAGGATCATAAAACTTATTATTGTTTCCGTCGTTATAAATTATAAAATCCTGTTTCATTGCCTTAAAATTCCAAAATGAAAAATACGCTATAAAATGCACTCATAAATGTCATCACAATTTCCTCATAAATACATAAAACCTTTTAGCTCATTTGGCGCGTTTTGGGAAATAATTTGGCGAGAAAATAGATATAGCTACCCACACCCATTATACAGCTCTAACACAATGACCTTCGAACAACCGACCAGCTTATAAATTATTTATAAAAGAAATTGCCTATTTGGCGAATTTTAGTTAATAATTTGGCGATTTTGGCACGCATTTGGCGAAAAAATAAAGACATAAAACACTAATAGCTCTAGTGCGATGGCCTTTATTAACCATCATAGTTCAGTAATAGCTTAACTATACATTTATTGCTTAAATATGCATACATGCAGTCAACAGAAAAATCAATGAAAAAATCATCAAATAAACCCACAATAAAATCCGGGAATGAAGACTGGCGGAATTACGTCACATGAAACATGTCAATTATTTTTCAAATAATGAATTTAGTTTCTGGAAGTAATGGCAAAAGAATAAAATACACATTTTGAATTTTAAATGTTTTCGTTAAAAGTTTTATTTAATTTTTTCAGCCGATGGCATCAGGAAAGAGAAAAAATGATCGGATTTGAGCGAAAGTGGTGTATTTTTTTCAGAAAATTCGAATTTTCTCTAAAAATTGAACAAATATGAAAGTTCTAAGCCTCAGTTGCACACGTTGGTATTAAAGGGAATCTATCTTTAAAATTTCGAATTTCTGAGGACAGTATAAGTAGGTCTTTTACGACCCGAAGACAAACACACAGACACACAGACTCTTTCTTTTATTATTATAGATAAAATAATAATCTGATAATAATTCAAAAAATATATATTGATAATCTTTTTTTCTAAAACATATAGCTTCAAATATTATTTTCGAGTATCACACCACTGCAAGTTACCACCATTTTATGCCTGCAAAGCCAAAATAATGGAGATGCGTCAGTACATTTTCAGAACAGATTCCAACTGATCCCATTCATCCTTGTCACAGGCTTACCCAACACACTCATACACAAATCCGTGACTCCAATGCCAACTCGGTACGATTCTTCATACGGCACGCGTTGATCGAATCTTTAATATGAGATAAAGGCTAAGTTTTCTTTCTATCTCATACACCCACTGAATGCATAAAAGGAAAAAGACCTTAAGTCCATAAGGTATATTTCCCTTTACGCTTATTTCTTTGATTTTTTGTACGTATGATGAAGATGATAGGGAAAACCGTATGATGAACATAAGGTTTTTTTTACAGTGATTAGTTTTCTATTTATCCATCTCCCACAAAGTCTCTAAGTGTAAAGGGACCTCTTGTACATAAGGAAGATTTCCCTACAAGCTTATTCTTTTTACTTTTATTTCAGTATGTGTACTGCAAGGAAACCTTTCCTTTGGACTTGAGACACTTTATTACTTGAACATTTAATATATAAAATAAAAGCAAGTTTCATTTTTATCCCAATCTGACAGAGCCTCTGAAATGGAAAAAGGTTCTTATGTCCATAAGGTAGATTTTCTTTCACATTTATTTCTTCATCTCTTTAACGTTTAGTGAAGCTTCGAGGGAAACTTTCCATATAGACAAAATTCTTTTTTTATCGTTTAATGATTGGTTTTCTCTTTGTCCATGTCCAACTCCACAGAATCTTTTAACAGGAAAGAATTTCATGTCTATAAGATATATTTTCTTTCAAGCTAAATTTCTTTGTCAAGCTAAATTTCTACTTATTTTCTAACGTTAAACGAAGCTTTTAGGGAAAACTTCCACGTAGACATGGGACCTTTTTCTATTTAATAATTGGTAGACATGTTTCCAGACCCATATAGCACGCTCAGAAGCCAAATCACGTAGACCTAGGAGTATCGTGATACGTTTTTGCCCTGTGTATGAGCAAGCTGTCTCGGTAGTGCAATCACTCATTTTGTATTATATGTTGTATGCAATATTTTTGGGTAAGAAACTTTTAGTTTTTTACATTTTGGTTTGTTATTTAAAAGGAAACTTTGTTTTTGACTGTATATTGGAAAAGAAAATGTAAAAAAATCTAAAAGTCGATGTATTTTTTTTGTTTAAGAAATAGCTTGACAATTTTGATAATTGGATAGTTTGTATAAATGAATAAAAAAAAAATTATAATTGCAAACATTTGAAAAAAGAAAGCGGATATTATTTATCAAGATTTTCAAAGATTACTTTGATCTAAGTTAACTTTTTAACCAACTAACCAAGAGCTATATAAGCGCCTAAAAAAACAGTTAAACTATTTAGCCTCTTCATTTCAGAGGTACACTTAGTAATCTTTGTAGAATTCCCTTCACAAACTTCATTTAAAAAAATTCATGTAGATAAAATTCATCCAAATTCATGTAAACTGACGTGCCTTTCAGCAAATGTTAAGCTTTTTTCAAAATTACTTGCAACACATACTTTTAAATACCTAATTGTTTGAGAAATATGTTTATATAAAGAATATTAAGATTTTGTTTCGGGACTGAAGAAATTAGAGATGTTGGAATCCATCTTAAAAAAATTAACTGAACTAAACTCCTAGGCGCAACAGCACACTAGTGGGACAAGGCCTGCCGTGCCCATTTCAGCTTTCGTGACCTAAGGCTCTGGAGTGCTAGGCAAATGTCCCGGTAAGGTGGCCAGGCTCACGCGGAACCCCCCAGTGTTTAGGTCCCAAGCATGCTTGGTACCCATTTTATCGACCCACTTAAGGGATGAAAGGATGGGTCAACCTCGCCCAATCCGGGATTCGATCCCCGGACCTGTGGCGTGGCAAAGCGAAGCACTACCATTAAGCTACTGGGCCTCAAACAAAATTAACAGAAATCTTTAAAATAAAATGTTGCTGCATGAACATTTACAAGTTGCAAATAAAAAAATTTCCCGCGTTTACAATAACTTTGTGGCGATAAATTTAAAACGCACGCACATTCGCACATTCAAAATAAACCTAAAATAATGTGAATAAATTAACCAATTTATAAATATCTCATAGGGAGAGTCATGAATAATCTTATTCTTTTTAAGAAACATTCCAACTTTTGGTAATTTAAAAGTTAAACCTTATGGGATGGTCTCAATCATTTATTTAATGCATCGAAACATCACAATTACAAGTACACTTCATTTTTCTTTGTCAAAGCCCCACCCAAATTCCAATAAATGTATAATTTAATAAAAAGAAATAATGGTAACTCCTTAAGGGGGCGCATTATCCAAAATTTAGGGCTGCCCAGAAAATAATTAAACATGCTCGAATGTTGTGAGCTAAGGATATTGCTAAAAAAGAAGGATTCTATTATAATTGTGGAGGTTTATTGAAAATGATATAGTGGTTTGGTAAAATGGTTTTTGAAATTTTATGTTGATTTTTTAAATTTTAATTTTTTCAGCTTGTGAATGGTTAAAACCCTAAGGCTTTTAGGTAAATTAATGTAGAGCTCCAATTTTTTTCCTGTGTTGAAACATGTGCATTTAACAAAAGTTGGTATGGGATAAGGTCTAGTGTGAATAGATTTAAAAAAAAAAATGCTGAAGGTGAAAATTTACAAAAAAATCTTATTTTTTAGCCATTTTTATACATAAAGCTACATAACTTTTTTTATTTAACTGATAGCTCAATATCCATACCAACTTTTATTAATAGATGTTGCGGGAACATTTTGAAAAAAAATCCATTACAAAATTCTTTAAATTGTAGGAAGAGTAGCATTTTGAAAAAACGTTAAAAATTTGTTAATTTTTTTAAAAAACTTACGTTTTAATATTTATTATTTTTTCGCATATGTTTATTGAATGTTAGTTCTTTGTAAAAATAGTTTAATTTGAATGCTAGCAATAAAAGTACTGGATTTAGTTTTTTTGGGTACCGCGTCCCCATAAGGGTTCAAGCGAACCAAGATCGGCGGAATTTTGCTGATTTGGTTATTTAAGTGAAGGTTTTTAGTTTAAAAACTTATAATGAAATAGACATGCGACACTTAGAGTTTATTTTTAATGTTTCTTGTACTTTTGTAACTTTTTATTTGTTGTTTTAATTGTTGTTAACATATATAGAGTAACGTTGACTGTTTATTTTATTAGTTTGTAAACACTCCCATTAAATTTAAACTATCATTTTATGTCATCACTGCAATACTATGTTATATTTCTATAATTATATAAATGTGAAATTACTTTTATTGATTTGAGCAAAATTTTAAGAAATAAACAGCTTTTTGGCATTAAAATTCAACTTGAACCTTACATGTAAATATATCTGTATTCAAATGACATTATACTGAAAAAGTTAAACGAAAACTTGTTTCAGATGCGAATCAAGTTTATCCAAAGTTAAATTAGTTCAGTTAAGCCAAATTTTAATTTAATTTGAAAAACAACTCAGACGATAACGTTTGTCATGAATTTGCAGAACTTGATAAAATTAATGACGTAGTTTAGTTATATTTGTGAAATAGTTGAAATCGGTCTTTAAATTGGAAAATATTCTCTTTATCTCTTTTCTTAGCGACATTGAAACTTCTCTGCAGTTCCACGTCAAGATCAATAGATTAGACGTTTTCCGTTCTTCGAAAAAGATTAAGAGCCTTATCGAAGATTGATGATACTCCCCCCTGCCTACATGAGATGAGATTCGCAATAAATAAAAATGCAAATAAATTAAATTCGAAAAATTCAAATCCAATTTTGGATTACAAATCTAACCTTTTTGAAGGATCATCGAATAGAGATCAATGATATAAAAACGAAACTTTTATTAACTTACAATTGTTGGCATTTTGTAATTGTTTTTGAATTTAGGAATCGTTTGAAGTTTATTTTCGTTTTTAAATTCAATAGCGAACAAAAAATACGTAAAAACTGTTTCGGTAGTACGGTTCGGTAGTTCGGTTCGAAAATGTAGAACTATTACGGTTAAGTTCAATTTTATTTTTATAGGTTCTTAATTAAGAACAAAATATTGATACAGTAAACTATTAATGCTTGTCAGCTTCTCCATTATCGGCATTTTTGAAAAGCTTGAATACCCATTTTGGTACATAATAGAAAAGTTAGAATTAAAAAAATAAACCTATAAAATAAAGTTGTCTAGGGAATTTTTCAAAAGTCCTCGTATGTGAACCTCTGGAGTGAAGAGATTAACTAATTTTTTGTTTTAATTATGAGGCACAAAATCAAAAAAAATTGTTTCTAAAAATGCAACATGATTGGTTTATGTGTAAAGCTTAACCAATATTGTTTCTTGGCAATATTGAAGTATATATATATATATATATATATATATATATATATATATATATATATATATATATATATATATATATATATATATATATATATATATATATATATATATTATATATATATATATATATTATATATATATATATATATATATATATATATATATATATATATATATATATATATGTATATATATACGATACACTAATTTTGTTTTTCATTGTTTAAAAATGCAATTACGTTACATTTACTGATCCCGTCTGCGCTTCTCAATTATAGAGTATAATATTTAATTAAAATGTGTTAGTTTAACTCATTAACGTCGCTCAACAAGAAAATTTGTCTTGTAAAAACTGTTTAAATTTAAATGAATCTAATTAAACATAACAATCAAATTGCAAATCATAATAACAATTTATGTAGGAAAAATTAAAGTTGCAGAATAAACGTTTTTTAAAATGCGAAGTTAACGACTTTATTTATAAAGAAAAGTGTTAATATTGTTCATAAATGGGTCGTTAATGCATTAATTATTTCATTTCATTTATACTGAACAACATACATGATATATTTGATTCAAACCCAATCACCCAAACACACTCACGTTTCGTTATCTCAAGCTAAAAAATAGACCCAATTTCAAAATCTTTCTTGAAGATAAGGCTTTATGATCGTTTTATGTCAAAACTAATTTTTTTCTCTAAAAACTTAAAGTTAACGTTTTTATTCGCTAAGAAATATTTAATTCCATTCACAAATGGGTTAATTAATATATTAAATACTTCCTTCAATTTATACTGAGAACCAGCCACGATATATATTCTATTCAAACCCAATCACATTCACATTTCGTTCGCTCAAGCTAAAAAATCATTCTTGACGATAATGCACCAAAATCGTTTTATGTCTCAACTAATTTTTTTCCCTAACGATATTGAAAATATCGATATATTAGGCGTTTCTCCTTCTTCTCGAAGAAGATTAACAGCCTTATTGAAGATACCGTAGTTCGAAGCAATTTATGTGTTACAAATTAAGTTACACAAAAAATAAACATTAGAAACTTAAAGTTATAGTTATTTAAGCAACTAGTGCCGAAAATAATACTTTATTAAGCGAGTGGCTTTTATTTCACGAAACCGTAGGTCGAGTGAAATAATGACAAGAGCTTAATAAAGTATTATTTGGCACGTGCTTGTTTACAATACTTTTTATAATAACGTGCAAAAAAGTATTTCTACCAATGATTGATTTTCATGACATCATTTAGTTTCTAAGGCGATATTCGAAAATGCAAAGTAGTTAAATAAAAGTATTGTTTGGCGTGAAATTTGTGTTCTTACTTTTGTCTTATTTAATTTCCTTTAATAATTTTTGTAGTACTTGTAGTTTCCATGGAGATATTAGAAAATGCAAAAGTAATGAACCAATAGAAATAAGTGAGTTTCATGACATCATTTAGTATCGATGGAGATATTCATGACATCAATTTGTTTTTCTACCAATCAGATACTCTTACTTAGTTTACCGCACTAGTGCCGAAAGTAGTACTTTCGGTACTGTCTGTGACGTAAGCACGTAAAGTGTAATTTTCACAACGATTTATGAATGAATATGATATAAAAAAGTGAACTTTTTTGCACGTTGTTATAAAAACATTTTTATTTGGTTAGGAAGGTGTTAATGGCGTTCACAAATGAATCGTTAATGGGTTAATTACTTCATTCCCTTCATACGGCATATTTTAATACTTGATATTTTATTCAAGCCCAATCAAACTCACATTTAGCTCCTCCCCCCTCCCGCTCCAACTACCAAAATCAATCTAATTCCAAAATCATTCCTGACGATAATGTACCAAGATCGTATTATGTCACAACTAATTTTTTTCCCTGATGATATTGAAAATATCGATATATCAGGCGTTTCTCCTTCTTCTCGAAGAGGATTAACAGGCTTATTGAAGATACCGTAGTTCGAAGCAATTTATGTATTACAAATTAAGTTACACAAAAAAACAAACATTAGAAACTTAAAGTTAACATTTTCATTTGGTTAGGAAGGTGTTAACAGCGTTCACAAAATAATCGTCAATGGGTTAATTACTTCCCTCCATTTATACAGAACATTTTAATACTTGATATTTTATTCAAGCCCAATCACACTCACATTTAGCTCCTCCCCCCTCCTGCTCCAACTACCAAAATCAATCTAATTCCAAAATCATTCTTGACGATAATGTACCAAGATCGTATTATGTCACAACTAATTTTTTTCCCTGATGATATTGAAAATATCGATATATTAGCGTTTTCTCCTTCTTCTCGAAGAGATTAACAGGCTTATTGAAGATACCGTAGTTCGAAGCAATTTATGTATTACAAATTAAGTTACACAAAAAAACAAACATTAGAAACTTAAAGTTAACATTTTCATTTGGTTAGGAAGGTGTTAACAGCGTTCACAAAATAATCGTCAATGGGTTAATTACTTCCCTCCATTTATACAGAACATTTTAATACTTGATATTTTATTCAAGCCCAATCACACTCACATTTAGCTCGCTCCAACTACAAAATCAATCTAATTCCAAAATCATTCTTGACGATAATGCACCAAGATCATTAATTACTTCATTCCATTTATACATTTTAATTCTTGATATTTTATTCAAACCCAATCATCCAATCACTCTCACAGTTTGTATCCCTTTAAATTATTCTTGACGATAATGCACCAAGATCGTTTTATGTCTCAACTAATTTTTTCCCGGACGATATTGAAAAGATCGATATATTAGGCGTTTCTCTCGTTCTTCTCGAAGAAGATTAACAGCCTTATTGAAGATTGATGAGGCTGCCTCCTTTCCAACACGAAAGATCAGCTTTGTATTCCAGGGGCAATATTGCCGCGATGATCCGCCTGGGAGATGGGGAAAAAATGGGAAGGTAATTGACGGCTGACGTTTTTCCTTGTGCAATTTATATCCCGTTGCTCCCTGATCAAACAGAGGAATTATTTTGTCCCAGTGGGGCCATTTTGTTTTTAAAATGTCAGGGTTGATCAAATGTTTATGTCTTTTTTATCGCATGAAATAGCTTGCAAGAGTTTTTGCTGTAAGGAAATTTCTGTAAGATTTTGACTTTTATCAATTTTGGCTTTGATTGAAGTCCACTTGTAAATTTCTTGTATGGCTAATAATAAAATATTTATTCTTGTAAGTTAGTTGTAAAATGAAATGATCAATTTTTAATCAATTGGCTTATTTCACGTGAAGTTGATCATTCCTGTTTTCATTCCTGGATTTTATTGACTCTTTCGGTGACTTGTAGTTGGACACCGTACACTCTGCCCACTATATTATACAATCTAGACCTTACTTTCATTCTTGTGGAACCGTTTCCACTCAAAACGTGAAACATGTCAATTGTGCACAATGTTTTAATTAGTACATGAGTAATTCAGTAACATCGAATCGGTAAGAAAATTTGTTAAGAAAAATAAGATTTCTTACTTTTATCAAAATAAACAAAACTAAGACAAATGAAAACGATATCCTACTGAACAATTTATGAAGAACAAATTATGTTGCACAAAAGGAGAATTTTAAATTATATATTTTTCTTTAAGGAAAGTTATAATAGTATGTACAAACGAGTCTTTAATGAGTTAAGTAATAGTACTATTAAAAATTATTCACACTAAAAATAATTTTAAATTAACTTTTTTATTCGGTAAGGAAAGTGATAATGGTTTTCACACAAATTGGTCTTTAATGGGTGAGGTAATATTGTTAAAGCTATGCTTGTTTATTGTCTTAAATAGTTTAAAAGAGAATATACAATAAAAAGAAGATCAGCTTTGTATTCCAGACTAAATATTGAAAAAATTGGAAGGTAATTGGAGGCTGAAGTTTTTTCTTCTATTCAATTTTTGTCCAGTTACTCACTGATAATACAACGAAATATTTTGTCCCATTGGGGTAGTTAAAAATGTCAAGTGTGATCAATATCTATATTATTTATGTTGTATAAAATAGTTTACAAGATTATTTTATGTTACTAAGCACTAAGAAGTTAAAAGTTATAAAAGTTGCTTTTGATTGGGTTGCATGTGTAAATATTTTGACTTGTGTAAAAATATGAATAGTTTAAAACTATGAACAATAAAATAATATCGTAAAAGCCATATTTGTTTATTGCATTAAATAGCTTTCGAAGTTTTATCAAAATTTAATTATTTAATCGGATTTGAACAAATTCAAAAATGTCTTACAGTATTCTGATGTTTCTTAATAAATGCATATCTGACGAGCATCATACTTGTGAATGAAAAATGAATTAAAAAACGGAAAATAATTGATGACGTAAGTTTTCTTTGTACACTTATTAAACAACGAAGTCCAATTATTGTGTCTCAAAGGAGCAATTTTACTTAAAATGTCAAGGTAGATGATCGATGTATATGCTATACGGAATAGTTTACAAGAGTTGACTATGCCTTGCTAATAAAAGAGTTATATAATTTTAATTCATCAATGTTGACATTGATGTAATACCATTCGGGAAATTATTAGTTGTTAGGAAATATAAATGTTTTTATTCTAGTGAAACGTAAGTTTTAAAATTAAATAAACGTTGGAAAATATGGTTATGGTATGACATTTAGAAGTCAAATTCGATTGATGAGTTTTTCATTAAGTAATTAAACATTTATTTATTAGTTTATAGAAATGGTGAATATTCGGTATACGGTTATGGAAAAATTTGCATATTAACAACTAAATCTTTCCCCCCTTTTTACAGTAAAATATTTTTAGAAATAATACTAGGATTTTTTATAAACCCAGCTTATTGATTAATTTATAAGTAAATTATATTATTTTATTCAAGGAAATAGAGAAAATTAGTTATGTAAGTTCCTTTGTTCATTGGTAATTTATCCCATTATTCTCTTATCACATAACAGAGCAGATAAAACCCCCAAATTAATGAAGATATGGTTCTTTCATTATTAGTATGAAATTATTCTCCTATAAATAGAAAGTAGATATGTGATAGGCTATACGAAAACCAATTATCAATAATAATACTAGTATTTATCAAATTACTTGCCTTATTAGACACAATTCCCGTGGTAATTTCTAATTAAATACAAATTAAGGATGTTCAAACATATTTACGCAATATTCATTGTCATAATCATTTTTTGGAGTTAAAATAGTATTATGCAAGCTTAGTTGAATTTTGAGCACATCTAATGCTTACTTATCAAGCATATTAAGCATATCAGAGTTAATTATTAAGTATTTCGGATTCAAATTTAAACATTTGGTTTGAAATACCAATTAAGTGGTTAATATAAATTAAATTTCATTATAATAGTAGCAGAAAAATATGGAATATGCTTGCGTGAGGCATGTTTTACCCTTATTTTGACGACGGAAATACAAATACAATTTTAACATGGGTTACGGAAATTATAAGTGAAAAAATAGTAAAAATTCAGTTTTAAATCCTTAGTTTTCTCACAAAGTGTAAAAATCACCATTTAGTAAAAACCTATAAAATAACAAAGCTATAATAGGGCTATTTATCTGATATGCTGTAAATTGAAGCATTAGCTTGGCTGAAGCTTAGCTATTTGAAACTTAGATAAATTAGAGTTTAACTGTTTGAACTACAATCACATTTCCTGAAAAAGACCTTGCACCACTATAATATAATATTACTTATTTTTTTTATGAAACATTCCAACTTTTAGTAATTCAAAAGTTGAACATTATGGGATGGTCTCAATCATTTATTTAAAGCGTCAAAACATCAAAATTAGAAATACACTTCATTTTCTACGTCAAAGCCCCACCCAAAACCCAATAAACGAATAATTTAATAAAAAAAACACAACGGTAACACCTTAAAGGTTTTTATAAATGACCAGCGATTTGCGGAATTTCACTGATTTTGTTATGTAAGTGAAGTTTTTTGTTTTAGTTTAATAACTTATAATTAAAATAGGCATGGGATACTTATAGTTTAATTATTAGCTTATGTTTGAACTATCGATTATGTTTCTTTAAAAAGACCTTGCACCACTATATCTCGTACCATTTTATTTATATTACTGATTTTAAAATACTACTTTAAGAAGCAGTTTGATAAGTCTTTAATATTTCATTTTATTTTAGGGTTATTTCATTTCGCTTTAAAGCATCTTTTTACTTGAAAATAATTAGGTCTCAAAGCTTAATATTTTTGAAAATGATGAACTTGCTCAAGAATTCTTATCACCTGATAATATGCAGGGAAAAATACAAAAAATGGTTGCAATTTAACGTGTAAAGTTTTCCTATACATGAACAATTTATCCCCTGCTATTTACTTATCAAATAGCACGGCGTACATCAACCTTATTAATTATTGCTTCAACTAAGCATTTTATTTATGTACTACCTTCGACATGGGCTAATGACTAATAAATTTACTTAGTTGACAATACTTTCATTAAATATGTGTTTTGATTTTGCTGACGTTAGTAATTTTGTGAAATAAAGTGTAAAGAAAAGTTAGTTTATAAAATTGTGTTTAGTGTGCTTCAATGCACATTAAACACAATTTCACTAATACTTCAGTATTTGTTTTTAATAACGTTAATTTTTATAGTGAAAAATATACCGATAATGTGCTAAAATAACTTAATTTATTTCTATTAGAAAACAAATTAAAGGAAATTAGTACTTATTGGACGAATTTTTCATTTTCAGTAATTAGAGAAGGAAACAGTTTTCAAGATAAAAATGTTTCTGCACAGTTGTATAATTTGTTGTTTTTGCTTACGCAATAAATATCAAATTTCCGGTTATTGTAACAATACAATAAAACTTCTATTTTGTTTTTCAAATCGGTGTGTTGTAAAAATTTGAATTTCCACTTCCCTGGAGACTTAATTGGAATTGTCTTATTAGTTTCAAATACACCAATGACTAATGGTAATTTTTCCTTTGCAATAAAATACCAACTGTATTTTTTTTTTATCTACTATAGGTATTTTTGTTTATAAAAATTATTTAAACAGATAATGATTGTTCGGAATATTTATTTTTAAGTAAATTCCAAAAATTTAGGTTACCGGCATTCTTAGAAAGAAAATAATTTAGTTTCAAAAGAAGTATAGGAATATATGTACGAACTTCTTAAATACTATTCATATTTTAAAACTTGTCATAATTGAAGTTAATCTTTTCGCATATACTTGAAATCTCAAGAGAAATTATTATTGTTCACTAAATCACGAATACATAAAGCAGTAATAAGTATAATCAAATGAAATTATTTAAATTATTGAGTTATTAACAGAAAATAGTAAAACAATATTTCAAAAAATCTTTAACAAAAAATATTTTGTTCGAGTCAAAAGAAAAATTAAAGATATGTGTGATGAAAATTTTGAAGCAATCAGAAATAAGTCTTAAAAGTCTTACTTACCTGGAATAAAATATGGTTTGGACCATTTTCATTTGCAATTTACATTTGAATCTGAAACAAAATAAATATTTAAGGTTCTGGGCTCTCCTAAGTTAAAATAACTAAATATATTTGATATTTTACATTTCAGGAAAACCTTTTATACAAAATTGAGTTATTTTTTTTACATTCTAGTCTTCTATTTGTTGTTTTCTTAATCTTTTTAAATTGAGATTTGTTTTGAAAAATACTTCATGAGATTTTATTTCTCCAAACAGTATTTGTGAGATGATTGAAAATATCAAAAATTTTTCAAAACGATAATAATTTTTCTGTTAATTATTTCATTCATAGCCAATTTTCTATTTTTTATTACACATTAATAAAATAAAATTCTCAAAACAATAATTAATATGAAAAATATATTTAAAGTTTATTAACTTTATCTTGAAATATTGTTTATAGAACTTATACATTACAATTGAATAACAAAATGCACGGATCTAAAAACTCTTGTAAAATGAAAATGAACTGTTTCCTCAAAAGATGTTTTTACGGACAAAGTATTTGTAATTTAATTCTACCCAATATGCCTATTTCACTGCATTCACAAATTCCCTCTATGTTTCATTAAAAGAAATACTAAACTGCTTTTTTCCACGAACCCTATGCTTTTTATAATTGAACATTACAACATTAACAGGATTCTTTTGATTCTCCTAGCGCATCTTCATTTTTAATACCCATATTTAGTAGTCGCTAGTGATGCTTCTATTTAACCATATTTTAACCATATATGTTTCATTATATAAAAATTGTAACCATATTCATACGTGTATTCTATTCGTGTATTCCATACGTGTATTCTATTTTAACCATATATGTTTCATTAAAAGAAATACTAAACTGCTTTTTTCCACGAACCCTATGCTTTTTATAATTGAACATTACAACATTAACAGGATTCTTTTGATTCTCCTAGCGCATCTTCATTTTAATACCCATATTTAGTAGTCGCTAGTGATGCTTCTATTTAACCATATTTTAACCATATATGTTTCATTATATAAAAATTGTAACCATATTCATACGTGTATTCTATTCGTGTATTCCATACGTGTATTCTATTTTAACCATATATGTTTCATTAAAAGAAATACTAAACTGCTTTTTTCCACGAACCCTATGCTTTTTATAATTGAACATTACAACATTAACAGGATTCTTTTGATTCTCCTAAAGCATCTTCATTTTTAATACCCATATTTAGTAGTCGCTAGTGATGCTTCTATTTAACCATATTTTAACCATATATGTTTCATTATATAAAAATTGTAACCATATTCATACGTGTATTCTATTCGTGTATTCCATACGTGTATTCTATTTTAACCATATATGTTTCATTAAAAGAAATACTAAACTGCTTTTTTCCACGAACCCTATGCTTTTTATAATTGAACATTACAACATTAACAGGATTCTTTTGATTCTCCTAAAGCATCTTCATTTTAATACCCATATTTAGTAGTCGCTAGTGATGCTTCTATTTAACCATATTTTAACCATATATGTTTCATTATATAAAAATTGTAACCATATTCATACGTGTATTCTATTCGTGTATTCCATACGTGTATTCTATTTTAACCATATATGTTTCATTAAAAGAAATACTAAACTGCTTTTTTCCACGAACCCTATGCTTTTTATAATTGAACATTACAACATTAACAGGATTCTTTTGATTCTCCTAGCGCATCTTCATTTTTAATACCCATATTTAGTAGTCGCTAGTGATGCTTCTATTTAACCATATTTTAACCATATATGTTTCATTATATAAAAATTGTAACCATATTCATACGTGTATTCTATTCGTGTATTCCATACGTGTATTCTATTTTAACCATATATGTTTCATTAAAAGAAATACTAAACTGCTTTTTTCCACGAACCCTATGCTTTTTATAATTGAACATTACAACATTAACAGGATTCTTTTGATTCTCCTAAAGCATCTTCATTTTTAATACCCATATTTAGTAGTCGCTAGTGATGCTTCTATTTAACCATATTTTAACCATATATGTTTCATTATATAAAAATTGTAACCATATTCATACGTGTATTCTATTCGTGTATTCCATACGTGTATTCTATTTTAACCATATATGTTTCATTAAAAGAAATACTAAACTGCTTTTTTCCACGAACCCTATGCTTTTTATAATTGAACATTACAACATTAACAGGATTCTTTTGATTCTCCTAGCGCATCTTCATTTTAATACCCATATTTAGTAGTCGCTAGTGATGCTTCTATTTAACCATATTTTAACCATATATGTTTCATTATATAAAAATTGTAACCATATTCATACGTGTATTCTATTCGTGTATTCCATACGTGTATTCTATTTTAACCATATATGTTTCATTAAAAGAAATACTAAACTGCTTTTTTCCACGAACCCTATGCTTTTTATAATTGAACATTACAACATTAACAGGATTCTTTTGATTCTCCTAGCGCATCTTCATTTTTAATACCCATATTTAGTAGTCGCTAGTGATGCTTCTATTTTTATCTATTCGTGGAAAATAAAGAAAGACACTTAAACAAGTCTCTTATCATACTAAACATGACTGGTGATGTCTTTTAGTTCAATTTTACAGCATCCACCTCTAAGAATACACTTGACCGTCACACATACATAAAAATAAATGTCATATTTACGTCCTTTTTACAGAAGATATCCTTTGTTCTCGTTATTTTACAAGAACGCTTATGGAGGAACGAGAGCGGTATTCGGGTCTGTAAACCGAAGTCTTGTCTGTGTATTAGTTCAATGGAAAAAAATCGAACCTAAATTACTCCAACTGTATTAAATAGTTTTACAATTGTTTTTTTATATGATAATGTAGCTGGCTTACCGGGCTCTATAATACTACTTTAAAAAATTGGTACTAATATTTTGTTACATTTTCAATAAATAATTTTAACAACAAAATACTCGAACTAATATCAAAAAGATGAATTATAGAACCCTGTAAGCCATCAACATTTATCATATAAAAGAGTTTGTAAAATATTCAATACAGACGGAGTATTTTAAATGATTTACTCCACTTAATATTCCATCTTGTTTCTAACGTTTCTTGTTTATAACGTCATAAACAATTCATAAAAATATTCAATACATTCGGAGTATTTTGGCTTCGAATTTTTTTTTCATTATACCACAGGTGGAAAGGGCATGGCTTTTGTTAAGCACAGGACTTCACTAAATTTAGACGGTCCCTGGGTTGGAACGCGTGAAAAAGAATTCGTTTTTACCTAATCTACGTACAGCTACTAACCTCGTCAACGGCAGCCAAAATTCAGAATCTTCACCAAAATTCTAGATCTACGAAATTGCTATGACGCCCGTCGGCAATAGCCACAGTGTACATTTAGTGCGCCGTTTTTTCAACTCAACTCACTAAACTTCTCTGAGTAGAACGCGTGAAAAAGAATTCGTATTTACCTAATCTACGTACCGCTACTAACCACGTCAACAACAGCCAAAATTCAAGCTGTAAAATGGACATAAGGGGCAATTTCTTCTACGGCAGTGACACTAAAAACCAACATAATGGCGAGGTAATAAAATGGCGCATCGACATTTCAAGCTTGGTATAATGAGATGGTAGACACGATAACTCGCTCTGGCACTCCCGTTTGGAATTTATTTTTTTTATCGAACCTTACTGCGTAAAAGATTCGAAGCAGTAAACGGCACCTGGCAGCAGAGAGATACCTTTACTGCTATTTTATGCTTAAAAGGGTTTTAGAGCTTTTGGTGTGTTGAATTGTCAGTTTTTTTAAAGGCATATATTGTTGAGGTTTTATTTCTAATTCAATAATAGCTTGGTGAGTTTTGGGTCGGTATAAAAACGTAACACTGATACATTTCTTTAAATGAGTGGTAATTAATAACAATTGGTTATATTTGGTTAACTGATGAAAAAAAGTATTTTCTACTCGCAGCACTACTGACATACCAAAAAATTCTTAAAAAATCAATTAATTTTTTATAGTCCCATCTTAACACATTTCCACAATTTTGCACATGTATGCATTTTTTTCTGAAGATATGAAATGCTTAACATTCTGTTGATTGCTTGTAGACATCGAATATTTTAATCCATTTTTAAAGTTATTAGACATATTTTTACAGTTAGATGCGTTAACGACTTTTCTTTCGAAAAGCAAACATTAAAAATAAATAGAATTGTCTCAGTTGCTGAATTTTTTTTTATCTCTATCTTAAAAAAAAGACAAACAAATAGTCATTACAAAAAGTCAGTTTTAAACAAAATAAAAATTGTAGTGGCAACAAAAATTAATTAAAATGGAAATGCATCCATTTAACATCCTTTAACCCGCTGCATTTTTATTAACCATTTCCCCATAGTAGCATTTACGAAAAAAAAAAGCATCTTTCACATCTTTTCATCATGCATCTCAATTTTATATGTGAACCTAAAAGTAAACAATGAGTCACAACTACAAGGTCGATTACCATACAAGCGTCTTCCTTCACTAAAACCCAGCATGAAAACAACGTAGTGGGAATTTACCCTATGGACATAACCCCTTTCTACAATATATGATATTTTAAAATACACACAAAAAACGCTTAATATAGCACTTTTCCTAAGGGTTATTCTCTATACCAAACCGAAAAAAACCTAACAAAAAAACTTCCACTCTTCGTGAGAGTTGACTTTTCAAAAAGCGCTGTCGACCCTTTGAGAATAGGTCCGTTGGATGAATATTTTTGCGCACACACGCAAACACGGTCATGCGAACAGGCTGTAATTACAGCCATTTTGCGGGTCTCTGGCGACTGTTGATCGTTTCATTTTCCTTGGCGCAAAAAAAACAGTCGGCGTGGCACGCTTCAGTGTATTTGCTTATGAAATGTGAATACGTTTGAATATTAATATGAGTTGGACGTGGTCGTTTGAGTAAATTGTATTTGACATTTGAGTGATTTGATTTTAATGAAGATTTGAAGTTGAAAAAAAAAACACGTAACAGTGACTTGGCTTTTGACTTTTAACCATCTTTTTTAGAAAGTGACGTATATAATTGAAGAGCTTAGTGGAAGAACGTGCTAGGTGACATTTTTGAAAAAATTGAGATTTTTATATAAATGGACATATTAATAGCTTCTTTACCGATAACAAGTTTCCCTTTTTCATAAACTTTAAGTTTTGTATATTTTTTACTGTTTGCAAATGCCGTTTTCAACAGATCTGAGTACAAACACGGCCAACTTCAATAACAAGGCCAGAGAAGCTCTCTCAAACATGAGCGTAGACGGAAATTTTGACGTCACTGTTCCCAGTGCCGAAGATCGAAAAACCAGTTCGGACGCATTCGGAACCCTAAAATTGTGGTCAGCCGTGAACGAGTGGTTCCGAACAGGTTTCGAGACAGGTTGTCTTCATCTTCGGAACAACGTCACTCGGAACTATGACGTCAAAATTTCCGTCCCCGAGCTTGTTTGGGAAAGCTTCTTCGGCCTTAGTAGTTGAGTAGGCCGTGGTACAAACTAAAAACTTTGAAGCTCATTTTCTCGTTTTCACCTTTTTGTCACTTAGCACGTTCTTCCACTAAGCTCTTCAATTGTTATAAGGACTGTTATAGTGTCATTTAACATGCATAATTTAATAATTTAAGTGAACTTCATAATTTATAAAAGTTTTAAAGGTTTCTTTAAAACAATTTACTAGAGAAAACAGTTGTGAAAGCATGCAGTTGTAATTACAGCCATTTTGAGGGTCTCTGGCGACTCTTGCTCGTTTTATTTTCCTTGGCGCAAAAAAAAAACAGTCGACATGGCACGATTATGTGTATCTGCGTATGAAATGTGAATACGTTTGAATATTAATATGAGTTGACTTGGTCGTTTGAGTGAATTGTATTTGACATTTGAGTGATTTAATTTCAAGGTAGGTTTGAAGTTGACATTTGAATGATTTGATTTTAATGAAGGTTTGATGTTAAAAAAAACACAGTAACGTAATAGTGACTTAACTTTTTTAACCATTTGTGTTAGAAAATGACGCATAGAACTGTTTTCGGGTCCGTTATACAACATGCTTATTTTTATAATTTAAGCGTGAACTCTTTAATTTATTAAAGTTCTAAAGGTAGCTTTAAACAATTTACCAGAAAAAACAGTTGTGAAAGCATGCACTTGTAATTACAGCCATTTTGCAGGTCTCTGGCGACTGTTGCTCGTTTCATTTTCCTTGGCGCAAAAAACAGTCGGCGTGGCACGCTTCTGTGTATTTGCGTATGACATGTGAATACGTTTGAATATTAATAGGAGTTGACTTGGTCGTTTCAGTAAACTGTATTTGACATTTGAATGATTTGATTTTAATGTGAGTTTGAAGTTAAAAAAAAAACAATAACGTAAGAGCGACTTAGCTTTTAACCATCTGCTTTAGAAAATGGCGTACATAATTGTTTTAGGGACTGTTATACAACATGCGTATTTAAATAATTAAAAGAGATCTCTGTAATTTATTAAAGTGTTAAAGGTTGCTTTAAGACAACAAACGAGATAAAACAGTTATGTAAGCATGTTCTTGTAATTACAGCCGTTTTGCGACTGTTCCTTGTTTGCTCATTTTCCTTTTAGCAAAAAAAGACCAGTCTGCTTTTATATTTGCTTATGTGAATACATTTGAAAATTAATATGAGTAGGTGTGGTCGTTTGAGTAAATTGTATTTGACGTTTGAATGATTTGATTTTAAGGGGGAATGGGCGTGCTAGACCGGGGGTCTCCAAAGCAAAGTGCATCAGTGTTAATCCTATGGAGAAAAAAAAATTTCTCTGCCACATTTCTCCGGCTGTATTGAATATTTTTGCAAGCGGATTTTTTTTTGTGTGATAAATGTAGCTGACTTACAGCACGACCTTCCCACTTTTTGAAATGTGTTCTAATATTTTTTTTTAATTTTCAATAAATAATTTTACACAAAATATTTGAAGCAATTTTAAAAAGTGGGAAGATAGAACCATGTAAGTTATCTACATTTATTATTTTAAAAAACCTTTTTGTAAAAATATTCAACACAGCCGGAGAAATGTGGCAGAGAAAATAGTATTTTTTCCCATTGCATTAACTGTGAGGCACTTGAGTTTGGAGACCCGCGATCCAGCGCGCCCATTCCCCCTTAATGCGGGTTTGAAGTTAAAAGAAAGACAGTAACGTAACAGTGACTTAGCTTTCAACTGTTTACCATCTGCTTTAGAAAATGACGTATAATTGTTTCGGGGACTGTTATACAACATTCATTTTTTAATAATTTAAGCGCGAACTCTATAATTCATCAAGTTTTAAAGGTAGCTTTAAAACAACTTACTAGAGAAAGCAGTTGTGGAAGACTTGTAACTACCGACACTTTGCGGGTCTCTGGTGACTGTTTAAAGTTTGTTCCTTGGCTTGATTATAAAATATGAATATGTTTAAATATTAATTGATGGGCCGTGTGTGTAAGTTGTATGTGACATTTCAATGGGTTTGATGGATATTTCGAATTTAAAAAAAAAAAAAAATTGATGGAAAGAGAGAAAAAATCGTACATAATCATCTAGGGGTCATTAAATTTTTCTTAACAGCTCGCATAATAGAATACTTTTTAACGGGAACTATATAATTTATTAAAGTCTTGAGGGTAATTTTATGACAATTTACTAAAAAAAGTGTCAGGCAGTCCTTGTAATTACAGTCTGTTTTATTCTCTGGTGACTGTTACTGTTGTACTCATGTTTTTTGGTGCAAAAAACAGTCGGAGTGGCATTATTGTATGTTTGCGTATGAAATATGCAGTGGGTAGGTTTATTTAAATATTAATTAATACGATTGGATACATATTTGTTTTAATAAATTGCGTATAGAATTGAAGAATTTGAGTTTAATTCGTTTTTGAAAATTTAAACAAGTGCAACGCTGATTTCGTTTTTTTGCAAAGTCAAATATTTATATAATAGTCTACATAATTAAAGGCTTTGACCAATGGTCATCCTTTCAGCCAAAAGCTTTGTTTAACCTTTAAAAATTAATATAACGTAACGTTAATGTTACCATCAAGGTATAATATCAGTCATTTCGTAGAATGACTGATAACGCTGGGCAAAGTGTTAAATAAACACCCATTATGCTTTGCCTTAGTATTTAATGAAAAAACTGCAATGGACAGGTAAACTTCAGTATCTAGACTAATGACTTGGACCATTGTTGCAAGCACTCAATAACTCTAACCTAAGAAAGTATACTGAAAGACCATAGATATCATAGTTAAAGCATTAGATTGGCAGATCACGTGACCGCCAATCTAACGACGGGACGCGCATGGAGACCAGAATAAGAGGGCAAATGGGCCAGAGTTGCAACCACATTAAGGAGAAAAATATTACGAAACAATACCGTTTAATTATAAAATTACAAAAAAAGTACCATACAAATACTAGCTGCATTTGTGACTTTAAAAAAAACGTGAAAAGCTTTTTTAGTATTTTTATGGTATTTTTTGTAATTTTAGAATTAAACGGAATTGTTTCGTAGTATTTTTCTCATTAATGTGGTGGCAACACTGGCCCATTTGCCTTCTTATTCTGGTCTCCATGCACGTCCCGTTGTTAGCATTTGAGGTCACGTGATCTGCCAATCTAATACTTTAACTGTGATATGTATGTGAAAGACCGATTAATGCATAACAAAAATAACCCAGTTCATTGTTGTGGTTACTGCAGTTTACATGCCCAAAGCAGAAAAGATTTAAACTACAACAAAGTATAAAATAAAGAATGGATTTATAGCATTTACTAATATCTTTAATGGAATGAAAATATTATTCCAATAGCTTAAGCAATTTCACTTAATGATTTTTGTATTTCAACATTAGAATTAAATCAATAATTAAAAGAAAACCATTATTTTTAAGAAACCTAAATGTCTCAATACTCATTATTTCAATGTCTTAGTTTTACAGATAAATGCGAAAATTGAAATTGCTAAAAGAGATTAATGAATACGGACTTCTTTATTCGAGTTTAGTAATGTCCATCATTAAAAGAAATTTGGATCTTTATTGCGAAATTATGGACCAAATACTCATTAATTCCAAATCCGAATTTTATAGGTGAAGACGAATGGGTAGGTGCTAAAGCAGATTAAACTTTGAAGGTTGAAGTAACGACCCATTAAATTGACGCAATGGGCGCAATATTAAGGACGGTTCGGGAAACATACGAAAATATTTTTTTTCAATAAAATAAAGTTCAGTTTAAGACTAAAATGTCTCAGGTGGCGTTTTACATTGTACTGTTAAAAAAGTTTGAAATAGGAGATTGAACATTCTGTTGTTTTGTAACCTGATATGAAAAGAAATAATTCTGTAGTTACTTTAAGTTGAAACAATCTAAGGTTTGTAATTGTATTTTTTTTTATTTTAGACAAATAACCGTTCAAAAATTGGAGCATGTTATTTTTTCTGAAATCTTTAAACTACCGTCAAAAATGAATGCCCAAGATGTCTAAAAATAGCAACAAGAAGGCTCAAGAATAGCAACTAATAGGTAACATTTTAAATCTGTTTCTACAAAATCCAATTATGAATTAATTTACATCGAATCCATTATGAGCTTTTTAGTTGCCCATTGTTACCGGGGCCCGGATGGTCGAGTGGTTTGGACCATCATGCTAGCAGTCTGCGCGCTGTAACGGGTGCGGGCTCGATTCCCGCCTTCGCCCTGGATGTACCTTCCTTTCTCTGTGACAGTAAAAAAATTCTTTCTGTGTCAGTCTTTCTTGACGAAGGCTTCATAAGCGGGTCTCTGATCAAGCACACAAGCAGGAATATATATGTACCTACACCACCCCCCACCCCCATTTTTACCTGTAGTTAATAAGATATTGTTATTCATATATGTCACTAAATAGTTTTATGTCTCTGAATAGAGATTTCACACACTGTTAAAAATTCCGTGCTTATTTTCGCCATAATAATGGTTTCTACATAGTAGCTGCAACATATATGGTGAAATGTTACACCATATTTTCTGCATTCGCTTTGGTTTTTTCAGGTTTTGGGAACAAAACCTAAGAAATTGTTCAGACGAATACTAAAAACATGGTGGAACATTTCACCAAATAAACGTTGCAGATACTAGGAACCATATTTTTAGTAAAACCAAGCCCAAATTTTTAAAAATGTGCATAGTTTGAACAGTAACTTTAGGATAGCTTGTCTTTTCGTAAAAACAAATTTTGGAAGCGATTCCTTTAAAAATCAATAAATTCCTGCAAATCATAAAGGTTCGGTACTTAAAATGTATTGTAATTTATCTAAATTTATAAATAGTTTTATCTGTCTTTATGAACTGAGATTAGATAGTTAAGATGGAAAAATTTTGGCAATTTGTGGTCTCTCATGTACAAAAAAAATGATTTTTGAACCCATTGGCCTGACAGTACACATCAATGTCAATTCATTTATCAAGAGCAAAAGTTTTTCAAAATCCAAAAAATAAGAAATGAAGAATATACGACGAATTATAAAACTATTTAGTGTTTGCGATTCAATGTCAACAAATTTTATAAAGTTTAAAGCACTGTTATTTATATAAATTGTTTTATCAATCTTTATGAATTTATACTTTTGGTATAAAGTTATAAGTTTTTGATAGTTTATTTATGAATGCCAAATTATATTTTAATCCTAGGTAAAAAAATGAATGGCGAACCCTTTATCCTGTCAATACATGCCAATGTCAACGAATTTATCAATGGCAAAAAAGTTTATACACACAAATTTAATTGGATGAAAAGACTAAGCTACGAACCAAGAAACTTTAGTCCTTTTAATGCATTATTTCTAATCTCAGCGAAACATATTCAACTTTTTTGCCGGCGGCGTTTCCATATTCAATCCTTCAACCCCTCCAATTAATCAAAGACTGATGTTTTCCTTTCTGATATGCCACCAAAAAGACCCTAATCTATCATACTTAATAAAACCCATTACATAATCTCTTGGCCGGAAAATTTTCGGTCCTTTCTTGCTTCCTCCGGGCGCTTTTAATTTCTTGTGTCACCGAAAAATTTCATCAAAACTTCTTATCCGGTTCCCATCCACCGGATATCCAAAAAATAAACTTTCTCCTCCAGGAATTAATCCAAATTTTGTTATAACTTCTTTTCAAAAACCCCTCCCGGAAGGAATACAAAAATTAAAACTTGAAGCAGCTTCCGTGGAGAGATAAAATCACATATGATAAATATTTTCTATTAAACTTAACTGCTTTTCAGCGCTTGTCAAATTTAGACTGTGTATAGAAGCCGTACAGCCCTTATTAAACTCAGCAGTGACAGGCTACACGATTGGGTACAAATCTTTGACAAATTGCGTGATAGATACTCGGCTTCAACCCGTACTTTTTCAGGCACGAAATGGAATGACTTTTATTGGTCAGCGCTATTTTTTATTTATTTATTTTTGTTAAAGTGGACATATTGTAGATTTATATGAGCCAGTGGAGGCTTTTTTTCTTATTTTGAAAACAGTGTGGATTTATTTTCCGAAGCCTGTTAAAATGTCCATTTATTTTATGCGCTTGTTTGCGTGTTTTGATTAAAAAGAGCAGTAATTACAAGTTGAATAGGTGTAACTATGAGATTCAACTAATATATCCCTTCAAACATTCCTTTTTTATTTTTTATTTTAAGCTTCTGAGGGTTAATCAAATTGGCTGAAGTGTAAACTTGTTTTTGCTGAACGAGATTTAAATTTTAAAAATTAACTGAAAATTTCATATCTGAATTTTTTTTAAATTATAATTCTGTAGTAGATGGTTCAAAATGGTTCCTTCATGCTTTAAAATTTAATTTAAAATTAATAAATTTTTAAAAAATATGTGTGTTGCTAGAAAACTTGACAGCAAGGTGACGGTTTTAACTTATAAACTTTAAAAAAAAATACAAATTTAATATTTTTTCATTTTGAATACAATACACAGTTAAACATTTTGGTGCAAGATTTCAGAGAATCCTGGAACTTTTTAGCTTTCACCACTATTTGGGGTTTTGATTTTCCACTTTTGCGGTGCATCAAAGTCATAGTTTTACCGCAAAATTGATAAATCCATGATCTAAATAGTAGTGGCAGCTAAAAATTTCCTGGATTACGGTGAAATCATACACCAAACTTTTTAACAGTGTAGTAAACGTATAACGATTAAGCAAACCACTGTTTTTGGTGCAAGATTTCAATGTAGAATCCTGGAACTTTTTAGCTGTCATCACTATTTGGAGTTTTGATTTTCCACTTTTGCGGTGCATCAAAGTCATAGTTTTACCGCAAAATTGATAAATCCATGCTCTAAATAGTAGTGGCAGCTAAAAAGTTACAGGATTACGGTGAAATCATACACCAAACTTTTTAAAAGTGTAGTTAAAGTATAACGATTCAGCAAACCACAGTTTCAACAGTGTTCGTGTCTCTCCTTAGCATTATGAATAATCGTATCTTAGCGTGTATTCATTTGTCTTCTTTCTTCTTTTATGTTTTAATAAGTGAAATATTAATTAATACGTGAAAAACCCATAAATATGATATTATAGTAATTCCGATAAAATATATAAATGGGGAAGTATCCTGATTTGTAAACAGAATTTTTCACACATTCTACTTTATTTAACAAAAAATCCAGTTATTTATTTCTTAAAATAAGACACACTTTTACATAAATTAGCTTATTATTATATTATTACGATTACTTTATTAAACCCCCCCCCACCCCTAAAAAAATCCAAGCTATTGTATTTTCTTACAAATTAAAGAAAAACTTTTGAACTAATTCTAAGAGCATACCTTTAATCTATTAAGTTATACTACATTCTCATAATTAAGGTAACCTTCACTCACTTTGGACACTAGCCACAAATTTTAGCTGCACCAATAATACCTTAAAATATGGTTAGGGCGATGAACGCTCTGAATTGTATTAAAGTAATGAAAGAAGATTAGATTAAAAGCCGCAGTTCTATGATTAATATACATTTTACGCATACAATTAGTTACTAAAGGTGTGGGATGAAAGTAATTTCATAAGTGGAAGAGTATATTTTGTGCAGTCATTTCATGTGCTTCATAATATAAATAATTACTCACCTACATAAAACGTAATAATAATTTGGAATGTTAAGAATATCAACTATGGAGGGTGCCAAAATTCTCACTATTATTATCTATATTCTAGGGAATGTGCATCTTTGATAAATATTTTCAGAAACCATAAGATAAATCATTCATTAATTCTAATTATTTCACTTTCTAAGCTGTAAAAAAAAAGTATGTTGCTTTTTCAGAAAAAAAAACCTGTCAGTTGATGTGCCAAAAAACTACCGTATCACATACAGAGAGTGAATAAAAGTAATTGTTTTAATTCTCTATTTTATATATACCGATAATTTTTGAGAATTGGGAAAAACATGATGGAACAATAGAACAACAATGAAACACCGTAACAATTATATTAAATTACAGGGATAAACACGATAAACATTGTATTTTAATTCTTATTAAAAAAATTATGAGGCTATAAGCATCAAGTAAATATCTAAACAGATTAAACAATGTTATTTGATTTTTTTTGAGTTAAAATGTGTATAAATTATTATTCTACTAATTGTTTATGGACTAAGAAATATTTAAAGTTTATAAGAATATAATTTAATTTAAAATTCTTATTTATTTCCCATTGTCATTTTTAATAACTCGGATTCTATTTTAAATTAACAAATAAAAAATAATAACTGTTTATTTGAAATTATTATTGCAAAGCAATAAGTAAAGTAAAAATGTATTGTGGATTATTATTAATCTAAATAATTTTTGACAAAAAAAAAAAAATTTCAAAAAGTTTAAACAATGTAAACGAATTTTTAATTCGTTATTCTTCATTGTTATGTTTTTTAACTCGAATTCTATTTTAAATTTAAGGAAAATTAGTTTAAGTTTATTTGAAAATATTATTGTAAAATGAAAAAACAGTATTGGCTGATTTTTAATCTAAATCCTTTTTTTGCCAGTTAGTTTTTCAGCCACTAAGTTTAAAACAATATAAAATAATTGTAAATTTTTATTTTCCATTGTTAATTTTAATGACTCGGATTCTATTTTAAGGGAACACGGTACCGCTTTAATTTTTTTTTTTAATTTTGACATATTTACTATAAAATTGGTGTTTTAGTAGTTCAACCTATATTTAAAATAATATATGACAAAAAAATTTAAAATCTATTTTAATTTTTAAGTTATTTAAAAAAAATTATAATTTTTCGAACTTTTTTAAAATGCTTAGCCTTTTTTAAATACAAAAATTTTAACCCAAATTTTTTTCCTCATGTACTTTAAACTGTTTTACATAAGAATTGGTATCCAAATTTGATTTATCTGCAGTAGTTGTTTCATAAAAAATATTTATCTAGAAAATTCCAATTTTTTTTAGCATATTTGGAAAATTTCGACTTTAGTATTTTTTTTTTATAAAAAAAGTATTACTTTTGAAAAAAAAATTAATACCAATTCTTGATGTCAACATATTTGACAGACTACATACAAAATTCCTTAGACTTTTATAAATAATTAAAAAGGCCTTAGTGTTTTGAAAACCTTGTCATCAAGGAAAAATGAACACCGAGAAAAACACGTTTAAAGTTTTCATTCGTTTGCATTTTTATCCTACCTTTCCGCTTAAAAAGTGGAATAACTTTTTTTAAAATATAGCTACACTTTTGACACTTGGTAGACTTATTAAGAAAATTCCAAACTTTAATTTTAGCAAATAAAAAAATTCGCAATTTTTGCCGTTTTTGAGGAACTGTGTCTCCTTAAATTAGCAAAAAAAAATAATTATTGTTTGTTTGAAAGTATTATTATTAAGTAGTAAGTTAAAGTAAAACACCACTGGTCTATTATTAATCTATATAATTTTTTGTCAAAAATATTCAAAGTTAACAACATAAAAGACAAAAATATAAAAGAATTCTAAATTTTTCATTCTCCAGTGTTATTTTTAGTAACACGAATTCTATTTTAAATTAGCAAAAAAAATTAGTAACTGTTTAATTAAAAATATTATTATAACGTAGTATAACATTTTAAAGTTACTTACTATAAAGTAAAAAAGTATTGACTTATTATTAATATAAAAAAATTTTGTTAAAAAATTCAGTTAAAAGCAATATAAAAGAATTCAAAATTCTTTATTCTTCGATGTTATTTTAATAACTCGGATTCTATTTTAAATTAATAAAAAAATTAGTTACAGTTTATTTGAAAATATTATTATAGAAAAAGTATTAGTCTATTATTAATTTAAATCATTTTTTGACAAAAAAATATTAAAAGTTTAAAAGAATATAAAGGAATCATAAATTATTATTTTAAACTGTTATTGTCAATAACTCGAATTCTATTTTAATTTAGCAAAAAAAGCTAATAACTGTTTATTTAAAAGCATTTATATAAAATATAAAGTGAAGTAAAAAAAGTTTTTGCTTGTTATTAATCTCAATTTTTTTGCCAAAAAATATTAAAAGTTTAAAACAATCTAAAAAAATTGTAAATTCTTGTTTTCCATTTTTATTTTTAAAAACTCGAATTCTACTTTAAATTGACAAAACTTTTACTAACAGTTTATTTTAAACTATTATTATAGAGTAGTAATTAAAGTAAAAAATTATTAGCCTATTATTAATCTAAATCATTCTTTGCCAAAAAATATTAACAACAATTATTGGAAATATTAATACAATATTAACAATTAAAACAATGTAATAGAATTCTAAATTCTTATTTTTGATTGTTATTTTTAATAACTCGAATTCTATCTTAAATTAGCAAACAAATTAATAACAGTTTGAAAGTATTATTATAAAGTAGTAAGTAAAGTAAAAAAATGCATTAGCCCATATTATTAAAACAAAATGAAATTTAAAACAATATGAAAGGATTCTTTATTCTCCATTGGTATTTTTAATAACTCGGATTCTATTTTTATCAAAAGATGTCAGTCCTACGGCAAAATCCATTATTTTCCGTTTTTCACCGTAAAGGAAACATTAAACTACAAAGTTAAGGTTGAATTTCGAGAAGACATATTTTGTCGCTTCCACATATTTTCCTCTTATTTTCTTGGAAACTCTTTCAATAAAACTAAACGAGAAAAGAGTAAACGCCTTGAGAAATAATATAAAATGTCTGAATCAGTGCAGATTTGAACTTTGGAAATCTTTGAACAATGGTATTACAGATTATAGTTTGTAGTAGTTTAATTCTATTCATAACTATTACTAACCTAAACATTTAACATAAAATAATCATATCTATTTTTTTAGCTTAAACAAATGAATATATTTTTTATTTTAACTGATCGAAAATATTTTTTAATAAGTAATAAATATTTAGAATGTGTTTGTTTTCAATTCACGACTGTAGAACGTTGAGGTTTTTTTTAACTATTATTTTACTAAAAAATAAATTCTATTGAATAATATGATTTGAAATTACGTACACGCACTTTGTTTCATTATTGTATCGAATTTAATAAATTCAAACTTTTATTTCATTTAATAGAATTTTTAAATTTTAATTAACTGAAAAAACAGCGCAAATGTTATGCAAATCGTTAATATTTTTTATTTCTATTGCTCAAAATATCCGTTAATGCACCAACGCATTGTGTCTAAAATTCACGAACAAAAAAGGAAATATGATGATTTGAGAAATGAAGTGCCAAACGGTTTAAAAAAGACATTTCATCAGAAATTCTTTATTGACACATAGATTCATTCATTTTGACATCATTTGCGATCCATTTAGGATCATTATCTTTAGGGTAAAAAATCTTTATTAGGGTATTGAATAAATACTTTAAAATAAAAAGAGCAAGTTGCGTATGTTTGACATAAATTTCTAGCTATTAACTCTTGAAAATTATTAAATATACATATCTCATATTTAATTTACAAAACAAAAATAGGAATTACTCTTCCGAACATTTCTCTTTGATGTATCGACATTTGTGTTCGGGATCCCATGCATACATACCTATCTACTTTTAAAGTTAAGTATCCATTATTGGTATACATGAGACATGAGCTAGTTTATCCTTAAAGTAGTTTACTTCCTATTCTAACTAGATACTCACTTTATAAGATTTATATAGGATTTAAAAAGGATGTAAAACCGTAACGTTAAACTATCTTATAAACCCTAAAATTTTATGACTCTGTCAAATGCAGAAAAATATAACTTAGAATCACTCGAAAGGGAATTCGCTTATTTGCTGTTACTAAGCATAGCCTCTAAAATGAAATACTTAAGTTTTTCAATGTAATTTCAAAACAGCAATTTTCAATTTTATTTAAAAGGCCATCCCATATATTTCTAACATGGAAATGCATATAATTCAACATTGCTCGTCTTATAAAATTTAAAAGTAAAGTGCGACAATAAAATTACTTAGGAACGATAAATAAAATTTACAATACTTTGTTTTGCTTAGGTTGTAAAATTCAATATTAAAGAAATGAAATTTCGAAAAGCAGTGTAACTGTAACTCACATTTATGTAGAATCCTTGACAAATTTTTAAATGTCCACCAATGCTTATCCTTTAAGATCCCAAGTATATCTATACTGAAGCGAGTGACCCATCTGCGAAGTAAGTAGCTTTACGGCTAAGCATCCATTATCAGTATCTTTAAGGCATGAGCCAGTTCAGCCGTAAAGTAATCGTTTGCCTCCCTATGCAAACTGTATACTCGTTTTGTAGAATTAAAAAGCTGATAAAAATCTAACATTTACCCATCTTAGGAACCCTAAAAATGCTTTTTACACTTGTCACAAATTGTAGCTTGGGCTACAAAAATTTAATATTAACGATCTTAAATATAAAAAAACAATTGATCCATCTGCGAAGTCAGTAGTTTTACGGTTAAGCATCCATTATCAGTATCTTAAAGGCATAAGCCAGTTCAGCCGTAAAGTAGTAAGACTGCGTAAAATATAACATTCATCTCTCTGAGGAACCCTAAAACTAATTTACACTTGCCACACATTTTAGCCTAGCTTACACAAATTTAATATAGACGATCTAAAAACGGACAACATAACTCCATAGTGTAAAATCTATGACAAATTATTCAATGCCTACCAATGCTTATCCCTTAAGTATTTCTATACTGGAGCCAGTGAGTGACCCATCTGCAAAGTCAGTAGCTTTACGGCTAAGCCTCCATTATCAGTATCTTTAAGGCATGAGCCAGTTCAGACGTAAAGTAGTCGTTTGCCTCCCTAAGCAAACTGGATACTCACTTTTGAATTAAAAAGCTGATTAAAATATAACATTTAACTATCTTAGGAACCACAAAACTAATTTACACTTTTCACAAATTTTAGTTTAAGCTACACAAATTTAATATTAACGATCTCAAAACGAACAATATAACTCAATAGTGTATACTGGATACTCGTTAAAAAAATCCCAATATAATTCAATAGTGTAAAACCCTTGACAAATTATTCAATGCCTACCAATCCTTATCCTTTGCGATCCCAAGTATTTCTAAACTGCAGCGAGTGACTCATCTGCGAAATCCACATCCATTATCGGTATCTTTAACACATAAGCCAGTTCATTCGTAAAGTAGTAGGATTGAATAAAATTTAACATTTAAACCACTTAGGAACCCTAAAACTAATTTACAATTGCCACACATTTTAGCTTGGGCTAGACAAATTTTATATTAACGATCTTAAAAAAATTAAATAACTTAATCGTGTAAAACTTTTGAAGAATTATTCAATGCTTATCCTTTAAGATCCCAAGTATTTCTATACTGAGTTTAAATATCTTAGGAACCCTGAAACCAATTTACACTTGCCACAAATTTTAGGTTTGTCTGCAAACATTTAATATGAACGAGCTTAAATAAAAAGAAAAAAATATTTAACTCAATAGTGTCAAACCTTAGACAATTGCTTATCCTTTAAGTATTTCGATACTGAGTGACCCATCTGCGAAGTTAGTAGCTTTACGGATAAGCCTCCATTATCAGTATCTTTAAGGCATGAGCCAGTTCAGCCGTAAAGTAGTCGTTTGCCTCCCTAAGCAAACTGGATACTCGTTTTATAGGATTTAACGACTGAGTGAGTTGCAACCGGACTGGCCGGATTTAGTAAGAGGCAGGTGCTTTTGTGGTGAGAAACTTTATCCGGGAAGCCTCTAATGATTTTGGCAAAACGATTTGTTAGGCTCGTATCCTAGAGTGTCAAGTTTGGAAGAATACTTTTTCTTAAGATAAAAGTGTTGTTTAAAAGTATTGCTGTTGAAGACTACTGTCAAAATGAATTTAAAGAATTGAGTAATGAGTGTTAAGTTAATAAATGACCTAAATAGAAAAATATTTAAAAAGTTTAAATTTTTTTTTTTTTTTCGTTGTTTACCTTTTGTAGCCTTGTCAAAACGTTATGTTAATTTAACATTTAAAAACGTCTGTTTTAATAAAATATATTTTGTTTCACAAGATTAAAATAGGGTATTTAAAATATTGTTTCCATGTATGTATAGGTACTGAATTTCGTAAGAATTACCAATCAAAATAACATTCGAAATGTTATTTCATACAAAATGAAATTGAAGAGGGATGTTCACTTCACTCGTTAGCAAGCCCCACAGAGCTATTGCATTAGTTAAGTATTACTTTGCTATGTCAGCATTTTTTTCACGAGGTATGAGAATCGTCTCAACCGCGAAAAATCGTCATTAAATAAAACACATTTAAAAGGTAAATAGTATTCGGTTATTTAATAACTAACCGATTAAAAAGAGGTTAGTTCGCTTCAGAATATTTTGGGATAGTTAAAACTTGTAAAATATTACTTAAATAACTATATTATAGAGGATGAGAGAGATAATCATCCTAAGAATCCTAAGAGTAGATGATATTTCCCCATCAAATTTATTTTGCTGTTATGAAGATTATCAAAACTGGTAAAAAATGCTTCCCTGGCCCAGCAAAACATTAGCAAGGGGTGTTATTTTAATACTAATGCATTAGCTCTATGGGACTGACCGTCCTTCTTCAGCAGTATAGTCATCGGTGAATATAGTATCTTACTTCAGTGAATATACGTAGTATTATCATTTAATTTAATAAAAATATTTTTTAAACAAATATTTATTGATTGTTTAAAGGATACAAACGGTTTCTAAAACATTAATGAAATGCCACTGCAACGATTTAATAAGCCCAGAAAGCATACATTCCAAAGCACGAAATATTTTGTTCAAATGCACTTTAAATATATGCTAAAGGACAACCACACAACTCCTTCAAAACGAAAATTTGACAAATCATAATTCAAATTACGAAAGAATACAGAAACAGGAGACTTCTGAAGCGAGTGACATGAACACGAGACATCGCCATAATTACTCAAAACAATGTCACTTTTAAACTACAGTGCTAAACACCCCTGAGTGGTTTCAATGCTATCAAAACAATGCCTCGAACTTCTCCCCGCTCTATTTTAACAACCACGCTTCAAAAATAACGCAGGAAAGAAGAAGAAGAAGAAGAACAAAGAGGAGTATAACGAAGCATCAGACAAAGAAGAAAAGAAAAAAGAAGTGTCCCCCTTGCGATTGAAACTAACGACCACGGAACTAAGCTGGGAACTGTATTTCCTCGTTATATCGGTGAGAGAATATTCAAAAATGTATTTTTATTGATAATGTATTTTTAAATATGCATTATCATAATTTTTTATGTTAATCTTAATACAAATGAAATAAGGATTTAGACAAAATACAACAGAAAAACCTTAACATGCACAGGAAACAGCAACTTTACGTTCCATTAGTGAAAGAATGTTAAAAAATGTATTCTTATTCAAATAAGGATTTTTAAATATGCATTATCATAATTTTTATGTTAATTTTATACAAATGAAATAAGGATTTAGATAAAATGCAACAGAAAAACCTTAACATGCACTGGAAACTGCATCTTTACGTTCCATCAGTGAAAGAATGTTAAAAAATGTATTCTTATTCATATAATGATTTTTAAATATGCATTATCATAATTTTTTATGTTAATTTTATACAAATGAAATAAGGATTTAGATAAAATGCAACAGAAAAACCTTAACATGCACGGAAACTGATCTTTACGTAGTGAAGAAGTAAAATGTATTCTATTCATAATGATTTTAAATTGCATAGCATATTTTATGTAATCTTATACAATGAAAAAAGGGATTAGATAAAACAACGAAAACTTAACATGCACGAAACGATCTTACGTTCATCATAAGATGTTAAAATGTATTCTATCATATAATGATTTTTAAATATGCATTATCATAATTTTTTATGGTAATTATAACATAAAAAATAAGGATTTAGAAAAACAACAGAAAATTCTTAACATACACTGGAAATAGCATCATTCCGTTCCATCGGTGGGATAATGCTCACAAATGTATTTTTATTGATAATGTATTTTTAAATATGCATTATCATTATTTTTTATAATAATGATAATACAAACGAAAATAATGCTTAAAAAACATGAGACAACCTCAACATGCACTGGAAACCACATGACTATATCCTTACGTAGTGTGATGTCAAAATAACAGTTTTAATCTTAACCGCGGTAGTATCATTTACATATTAATCAATAATAATGCATATAAATATATGAATCGCAAAGACAAAAAAATATTAATGAAAAACAAAGACCTCCGCAATTGAATCCGAAACACCATCCTGATCAAAAATAAAAAATATTAAATTCCATCGGCAGAACAAAAATATTTTAAAAATGAATAAATATGGAATTTTTTGTCATATTTGTCAACAGTAACAATTACATTACTTATCCTATTCATCCACTAACCCACACTTAGAAATATTCTATAACTTCTGTATCAAAACATTCTTTTATTCATCAAATCAAAACATTCACCAGTGTACACACGTCAAGTGATAATCCACATTTTTATATCGCATAATTATTTTTTTTATTAAATTGAAAGAATTTAATAATTTCTATTACCAAATTTTTAAAAGTGTTTATATCTCTCATCGTACACAATCCCTTGACCCACACAAAAAAATATCAATTGCATAACTTCAAATGCCTCAAAATAATTTTATTGACCAAATCAAAACCTACCATTATCACATTTGTCAATAAAAATGCATATACTCACCTCACTTTTTATTTTATTTTTCAAATCAAAGTGAAAACTTTCTATCATCATATTTGTCAGCAATAATGCTTACATCACTGATCCTATAAACCCAATTAACCTACTCCTTTTCCATCTAAAACAACCACCATTAACAAATCTGTCAATAATAATGCATATATCCTAACCCCACATTCCATCTAATTTTTTTAAATCACGCGAAAGTTTCTATTATTATCGTAATTTTCAACAATAATGCTTGCATCACTGATCCTATAAAACCCATTAACCTATTCTTTTTCCATGGCTTCTAACACCAAAACTAATTTTATTCACTAAAATCAAAACAATCACCATTATCAAATTTGTCAAATAATAATGCATAACCTTACATCACATTTTATTTTAAATCAAAATGGAAAACATTCTATAATTATCCTATTTGTCAACAATACCCGCATCACTGATCCTATAAATCCCATTAACCTACTCCCTTTCCATTTGTACTAAAATCAAAACTATCACCATTATCACATTTGTCAATAATAATGCGCACACATTCTTGCCTCACATTTTCATTTTTAAATCAAAATGGAATTTTTCTATTATCTTTATATGTCAACAGTAATGCTTAGATCACTGATCCTATAAACCCCATTTACTATATCTACTAAAATCCAAAAATAATTTATACTCACTAAAATCAAAACAATCACCATTATCACAATTGTCAAATGGTAATGCGTATCCTTACCTCACATTTTTTTAAAATTTTAAATGGCAAACTTTATATGATCGTTATTGTCAATAATTTTACAAACATCACTGATCCCATAAACCCCATTAACCATTTCACTAAAATCAAAAAATAATTTATTCACTGAAATCAAAATAATCACCATTATCAAATGATAATGCACCACATCCTTACCTCACATTTTATTTAATTTTTCAAATCAAAATGGCAAACTTTCTATTATCGTATTTGTCAACAATAATGCTTCATCACTGATCCCATTAACCTACTCCCTTTCCATTTCTACTAGAATCGAAAAATAATTTTATTCCCTAAAATCACCATTATCACATTTGTCAAACGATAATGCACATCCTTACCTGTGACGCAATGCCGGGACCATCGAGAGGCGGCAGAACGTTGAGGCCCAACTTGTGCGAGAGTGTGTGAGGAAGTGAAGTGAGTTGAGGGGGCCAAGGTTTTGCGCGGATTTACGTCACCTGCGCCGTCTGAATGCGCAGAGTGAGGTTAAAAGTGGGATAGAGGGGAGAAAAAGAAAGGGGGGTCTGTTTTTCCTGCCGAGCTGGGCTGTTAGGCAGGAGTGCCGATATTTGGGTTACTTTTGGGAAGATAGTTGATATGCTTTTTAGCTTCCACACTAAGTTGATAACGTAAAAAAAGGAAGGTATTATCATTCAGTCCGTCACCCTCTTTCACAGAACGAACCAAAAGCCTCACAACAAGTGGGGTACATCATATTGAAGAAAAAAATCACTCAAAGGTATATCGCAAATTTCATTTAAAATTTTAAATTAGAAGTATTTTTCAATTTTAACTAACTAAATATTTAATTGACATTGAAATAACATTCTATTTTTACTCAATATTTCCACTGATGCAATTTCTTAAAACGCACGAGAACATTTATTTAAAATAAAAATTAAACTTGAAGAAATATTTATTTATGTGTTACAAATCAGTTTGGAATAATGCCATAATTTTTAATCACGATATACTTCTTTTGATGGTTCATTATATATGTATGAAGAAAGATGCATAGGGAATTCTAACTTTGCATAAAAAAAGCAAAGTTTATTTGCTTTTATTTAGTTCGCTTTTAATTTTAAAGCATCAATCTTACTAATTATTTATTCTTCGAAATCGTGTTTTTTTAATTAAAAAAATGCAAAGTAAAATGATAATAAGATAAGTTTACCGTTCATTATTACATCATTATTCTTCAAATATCAAACAAATTTAAACGATAAAGACTATTAATTAAATCTTCGAAAGAAGAAAAATGAAAACAGTTGATTTTGTAGTTTAAATTAGTACTAGCCAAAGGCCCTGTTTGCGAATTTCTTTTTAAGATGTAATATAGTGTGTTTCTTGTTGAGCACAAATGTTGTTGTGGAAGCGGTTTAAATGACAAATTCTGGTTAAAAACCTACTTGGGTTTTTTTTTACTTACACAGGATGTCCATAATTAAACTATAGCCATTCCATACTACGTACCTTATGAGCAGAATCTCTCTGCTGGGAGAAATTTGATGCAACTCCTGCTTTTCAAAGTTTAAAAAGCATCAAAAAGGTCATTTATGAAAGATGAAAATTTTTGTTTGGAGCAATATCATTGACTTTAAGTTCAGGTATAGGAAATAAAATGAGCATGAAATGAGTCTTTCCTACGTCATCAATAGCCTCTCTACAAAATGAATAGTAATGTAGCCCACTAGTTTTCTCAGCAGAAATCTCTGACTTGTGCACAGATTCTATCTTAAATTGCTTATTAGTAAATATATGATTTTGAGGATTCAAAATTGGTATTATTTCTAAGAATATATTTTTGAATAAGACAACACTTACAGAGAGTAGTTTGCGTGTTAAGTATGGGTATTACCTTTAAGATTAATAATAATAATAATAATAATTTTTATTGCACAAAAATAACATATATTAATTTGAAGGGGGGAAAAATACAAAAGCAATTATACAGTCTATAGAACACCAAGGGTCACAAGTACCATATTGGCGAACGTAAAAAAGTACATAGATGTAAATTTACAAACACAAAAAAAGAACAAATATTAAATTACAAGTAAATAATATTATGGCAACAGAAGTGTCGGGGGTATATTTAAGAGGGTTAGTCAATACAAAATGAATTACTGTACAGTTATTTTATTTCAATAATTGAAGTATGCATAATCAAAAATAGTTCTCTATATCGGGAATATCAAACAAAAGATTTTTCCATTGGTTTTTGAAGGAAGTAAGATTAACTAAAGATTGTATTTGAAGCGGAAGACTATTAAAAAACTTTGGTGCAAGATAAATAAAATTTTTACAGAAAATTTTCTTTTTAGGTTTAGGAATGATGTAAATACCATTAAGTCTTCTTGGGTTAATACATATCCGCTTATTGCACACATCAGGATTATTAAAAATATATAAACAAACTTTAAAGAAATAAATATAACGAATAGGTAGAATGTTTAACAATTTATAATTTTCAATGTTTATGCTCACATTTGCCTTTAACAAAAATTTAACAAATTTATTTTGTATGTTTATAATTCTTTTGAGGTTTGTTACATAATCCCCTCCCCAGGCAAGGATTCCATAATTAAACAAAGGATGTACAAAAGCGTTGTAGAGTAATCGCATGAAATCATTATCTTATAAGTATTAGAATGCTATAAAAATTAAATTGTTTATGTACTGCTAATTATACAATTTTGTAGGCACATTTTTTCTATTTTCGAAATTCGTATACTTCATTTAATACATTTTTACAATAAAAATTTTAACAATTTCGGATTGTGGGCGTAATTTGGGCAAAGAGTCAAATTACACTAGGCATAGTTCATTAAGTTCAATTTAATCGACAAACACATTCACAATTCAGGTACATCTAACTTCGATGAATAAATAATAAATTAACAGAAGACATATCATATTTTAGATATTAGAAAAAGTATCAAGAACATCCCCGAACACACATCATCTCACAAGTCAAAAAGCCTTCCTTTTTTTTTCAAGTCCGTAGTAGGCTTTTATCTAATAATCTTGTGACGTCAGTCAGGCGTCACACAGCTTGTGTGTCTCTTCTTCCAACAATCGGCCCCACGGGGATGCAAAAGATTCTTCCTACAAAGAAACTTAACCTGGTCTTATATTGTGGTTTTGTCAATAAATCTGCTAAATTTAATTTAGAGTTATCGTATTCTAAGACGAAATCCTTATCACTAAGTAATTTTCTAATAAAATGCAATCTAATGTCAATATGCTTAGTTTTAGCATTCTCTATTCTATTTTCACAGAAATATATTGCAGATTTATTATCACAGTATAACACAGGTTTTGACATGGACAGAAACTTTAACTCACTTAACACTTTATGGTACCATACAAGATCTTTTACACACTCTGTAAGTGATACGAATTCAGATTCCATGGAACTAAGGGCAATGCACTTCTGCTTAGTTGCTTTCCATGAAAAAGCCACTTCTCCTATACAAACTATGTACCCACTCGTTGAGTGCCTTCCAGTGAGATTTGATCCCCAGCTCGCATCTGAATATCCACTTAAATTACAATTGCTTACATTAGATAAATTCAATCTATAGTCTCTGGTGTTAAATACATAATTAAGCAAATCAACCACTATTAACCAATGTTGGTAAGTATATCCATTATTAAATTGTGACATTGTGTTAACGGCAAATGCGATATCCGGACGACTTCTATCTGCCAGAAAAGAAAGGCATCCTATCAACGACCTATATGGGTACTTCCTCATAATATCAGTCTCTTTTATTTCACATTCATTAACCTTTGGGGGTAAACTTTGTACTTTTAATGGTAAGTTTACAAAACTCCTGGGTATATCTTTAAAACTAATCAATAGCTTATTGATGTAAGATTTTTGATGTAAATAAACATTTCCATCTTCTTTCTCAAAATTAACTCCCAATAGATATCGCATTTCACCTAGAACAACAATATCCAATTTTGTTTTTAACATTTTTATAACACAATCTAAAGAACTTTTATCTTTTCCAAATAGAGCAAAATCATCTACATAAACTAATAAAATCACACTATTTTCATATTTATATACACAATTACAATATGCAAAATTATTGAAACCCAAATTTTTTAGTATAGTATCCAATTCCTCATTCCACACGCGACCACTCTGATGTAGTCCGTATATAGATCTCTGTAATAAGCACACTTTATCCTCTTGACCTTTAATTGCATATCCAGGAGGTTGCCTCATGTAAACTTCGTCTTTAAGATAACGGTATAGGTAGGCTGCCCGCACGTCGAGTTGCGTATGTACCCAACCCAGCAACGACACCAATACAATAAAAAACAGTTTAACCAAGGAAAAATTAACCACTGGGCTAAATACACTTGCATAGTCTAATTGAGCATTTCCTAGTGCCACTAACCTAGCTTTAAATCTTTTGATTTAGCCTCAGCATCCTTTTTTACGGTATACACCCACATACTGCCTAATATTTTACTACCTTTGGAAGGGTGAACTAGTTTCCATACCTTACGATCGTTCATAGTATGCAACTCATCGTCCATAGCTTTACGCCACTCATCGTCCATAGCTTTACGCCACTCGTCTTTTTCAGGTACTCTTTGAGACTCATAATAAGTCTTCGGAACCTCAATATTATAAATTTCCGCCTGAAAAAAATCAGCATGATTAACAAAATCAGATTCTTCATCCTCATTAGTCGAGTTACTACCACTAGAACTATGGTCACTGTCATTTTTAATATTCTCGGGGACACTTGTTGGTTTAAAATTAAATTTTACAGAATCGAAATTTAATCCTTCCTTTTTACAGTAATCTTTAGTTTGTTTAAGCGACCTCAAACGTGGTATTCCGGATGGCGGATAATAGTTGACATCAATGCGTGAACTTCTATTTCGAGGTCTCTCCAATCTCGTCCATTTTGACAAGTCTATATCCACCAAAGTAGGTGATACGATATCAGGCTTGCTTATTGCAGTTGGAGATTCATTATCTTTTGAAATACTTTGATCCTCATATTCAGAGTAATCGTTAAATCCTAAGAATTGCACGTTTTCCCGCGTTTTTTGTCCGAATAAAGCTTTAACCCCGTTTTTAGTCTCGTCTATTTTTGTATGTATGGTTTCCACAACTGTCCTTTTACTTGGGACAAAAACCCTATAGCCTTTGGTCTTACTGGCGTAACCTACCAAAATACCTATATCGGCTCTATTATTTAATTTATTTCGCCGCGACTTTGGGGTGTATGCATATGCTAGTGATCCAAATACTCGGAAATGACCAACCGATGGCTTCCGACCAGTCCAAATTTCGAAAGGCGTTAACCCATCAGTTAGCTTGTGCTCACACATATTATAAATATGAACGAAAGCATTTAATGCTTCAGCCCAAAATCTGAGTTGTAGACCGCTGTCATGCAGCATAGCTCGAACGCCTTCAATTGCCGTTCTGTTAAAGCGTTCTGCTATTGAGTTCATTTCTGGGCTCTCAATAGAGGTTCTTTCTATTTTAATCCTAATGCTTTCAGATATCGTTCAAATTCTCTATTTACGAACTCTAATCCGTTGTCAAATCGAACGCAACGTAATTCTTTATTTAACTGCTTCTCAACAAATGCATGGTATTCCTTAAAACAATTAAACACGTCTGATTTTTTCTCGATAACGTAAACCGTTACGTATCTAGAGTACTCATCAATTATCGACAGAAAATAAGACTTCCCACCTAATGATCTGACAGGAGAGGGTCCCCAAACGTCCATTGAAACACGATTAAGTAATTCATTAGAAAGTCTTTTATAGTTAGGTTTAAAAGATACTCTTGTCAATTTAGCAACATTACACGTTATACAGGGATCAAAATTACCTTTTAAGTTTTCAATACCTTTTACTACATTATTTTTGCTCATTCTAGTGATTAAACCGGTATTTACATGTCCAAACCGTCTATGCACTAACTCTATATTTAAACTTTTATTTGTTGACACATTATAAGATTCAAAAGTTTTAGCAGGTAAACTATACACTATATAGAATTTATTTATCCTGTGCACCGTTAAAAAATAATCACCGTTTGGTTTATATATTATCATTTTATCATTTCTCCAATTAATTTTATATTTGGCAATATCAATCTTAGCACCACTAATTAGATTACGACGCATATTTGGAGCATAAAGAACATTATATAGTATTAATTTAACAAACTTTTCAGCGTTTTTAACAAAAACAGTCACGTCACCTACCCCTAATATTTGGGAAGTACACTTCTTATCACCAATAAGGGCTTCGGTGGGTGGTAGTTCTCTGTAGTTGTCGAACCAGCTCTTTTCTTTACAGAAATGCGAGGTAGCCGCGGAATCCACCAGCCACTCGTCCAGTTCGGTTGTTGAGACGTCTTTCAGCCGTTCTTCTATCATCGAATAGCATTGATCCAAATCCTCCGTGTAGAATCCTCCAGGATTGTCGGGAGTTTTTAGTCTTTGTTGCCACTTTCCGGGATACACTCTTTGGTCCCTGGCTTGCTTCTGCTGGTCGTTTTTCCTCTTGAAACATTCTCGGAAAAAATGTCCTCTTCGGTGACAATAACTACATGCCTTTGAAGTAGATTCTGGTCTAATATCAGATTTAGTAGTAGGGTCCAAAACGGTTCCACTGCGTTGGGTGATGGGAGAGGCTTGTCTTCTATGTCTTGTTTGGGCTTTCGTCAAGTAAGCATCTGACACTAAACCTTGACCTTCGTCTTTCTTCTTCAGTTGTATTCTACCAGCTTTCGTGATGATTTGACTTTCGAGGTTGCTGAACGTAAATTCTTTCTTGTCTAATCTGTAAAGCTGTTGAACCAAGTTGTCGAACTCGGGTGGTAGTTTTCTGATCAGCTGAAAGCTCACCAACTCGTCCGGCATCGTGAAACCAGCTTCTAGGATCAGTTGATTCTGTGCTTGTAACTTCTTGCAGAAAAGTCCTATGTCACTTTCTTCGGTAATCTTCATTTCGTAGAATTCATCTATCAAACTTGCTAATCTAGCTCTAGTTGTTGGTTCAAAACTCGGTTCGAGTGAGTTCCATGCCACTTTGCCGTCTGTAGTATTTGATATAAGCGTCAGAAATTGTCGCTCGACCCCTTGATAAATCGTTGTATACGCCCGTTCCGTCGTTCGCTTGAACTTCTGCTTCTCCTGTTCGTTTGCCGTCTCTGCTGGACTCGTGATTGCTCCTGAGACGTAGTCCCAGCATTGCCGGTCTATCAGCAAACCTTCATATCCGCTTTCCAGCTCCTGTAGTTGGTTGAACATAGTTTCGGGAACGTAAACAGCTGACTTTCCGGCCTGTGTTCCATGTCGAAATTAAGTTTCAGCGGCCCCAGAAATGTTGACAGACATTCAGGAATGCTTTCAGTGGGATTGTAGCTTGGGGCCCATAACCATTGTGGGCGTAATTTGGGCAAAGAGTCAAATAACACTAGGCATAGTTCATTAAGTTCAATTTAATCGACAAACACATTCACAATTCAGGTACATCTAACTTCGATGAATAAATAATAAATTAACAGAAGACATATCATATTTTAGATATTAGAAAAAGTATCAAGAACATCCCCGAACACACATCATCTCACAAGTCAAAAAGCCTTCCTTTTTTTTCAAGTCCGTAGTAGGCTTTTATCTAATAATCTTGTGACGTCAGTCAGGCGTCACACAGCTTGTGTGTCTCTTCTTCCAACACGGATTTTTTTAAAGGAAAACTATTGATAACAATTTCCTTAATCTATATTTTATATCGATTTTTTTTCATTAAACTATGAATATTCCAAAAAAAAGTATAAATGAAAAAAAACCCATAAAGATTAATAACGAAACTGTATGCCAATGTCAGAAACATTTTAACAGAGAAATCCTAAACTTAAGTTCCTCAACTCAATTAAAGCAATTTCATGTCACATAAAACAGGAAAACGAACAGCCTGATACTTCTTTAACATCCTTAATGTAATGCGGGAAAAGTTAGAGTACACTCTTAAAACAAAAGAGTGAAATCCACTCCTATAGGAGAAGTGCATTTTCGGCACCGGAAAGGAGTGGAAATTAACTCAGACTGAGTTAAAACCGCTCGTTTTAAGAGTGTAGGACGTAGATTGTTTTCTTTTATTTCTTTTACCCACTCCGCAAAAAGAGTGAAATCCACTCCTATAGGGGAAGTGCATTTTCGGTACGGAAATAAGTGGAAATTAACTCAGACTGAGTTAAAACCGCTCGTTTTAAGAGTGTAGGACGTAGATTGTTTTCTTTTATTTCTTTTATCCACTCCAAAAAAGAGTGAAATCCACTCCTATAGGGGAAGTGCATTTTCGGCACGGAAAGGAGTGGAAATTAACTCAGACTGAGTTAAAACCGCTCGTTTTAAGAGTGTAGGACGTAGATTGTTTTCTTTTATTTCTTTTACCCACTCCGAAAAAGAGTGAAATCCACTCCTATAGGGGAAGTGCATTTTCGGCACGGAAAGGAGTGGAAATTAACTCAGACTGAGTTAAAACCGCTCGTTTTAAGAGTGTAGGACGTAGATTGTTTTCTTTTATTTCTTTTACCCACTCCGAAAAAGAGTGAAATCCACTCCTATAGGGGAAGTGCATTTTCGGCACGGAAAGGAGTGGAAATTAACTCAGACTGAGTTAAAGCCGCTCGTTTGTTTTAAGAGTGTAAATGTGCGTTTTTGTGAGGCATTGAATGAAAGGTGTTAGTGATGGAAGTTAATTGGGTGGTGAGTCACTTTGCTAAGGGATTTTTTTCACACGTCACTGTCGGAAACGCCTAAAAGGTTTATTCATTCATATCAAGATGGTTTGGGGGTGATAAGTTAAATATGCATTGCGTTTTTTTATTTCTATGTGAAAAATGAAATGGAGATTGGAAATACCTAACATTTAAAAAGAAATGAAAAGTAATATTGTTTTTGATGATGGATAAACATTTTTAAAGTTTTGCATATAAAAATGAATTAAATATTTTAATGCTTAAATTTTACCATGAAGTAAGTAAAATTTTGAAATAAGGTAAGGAGTTAAGGTAAGATTACTCCGTCACGCCACTGGTACTGTCCTCTCTTCACCAATCCTATCAAAGGAGTGTGCTAAGCAAAAAAATCTTATTGTTTACTAAACTTACAAGCAAAAAAATTCTGAATAAAAGATGATATTCTTATAACAATCAAAGGACAAAATTTGTTTATCATTGAAATCTATGAAATTTAATTATTATAGTCTTGATTACTGTAAAAGAAATGTACACAAATTAAAAATATATATATATTTATGCAAAGTCGTTGTAATTGCGTTAAGTTTTAATGATACCTTCTTATTTATAGACTTATCAGTAACAAAAAAATTTGAGTTTGCATGTAATACATTACTCGCTTGTAAATGAAAAATTGTTAATGCAACTTATACGCGATAAGCGTATAAATTGAAATTCAAATTTTTGCGCGTATTTTTAACTGCTAGAAAAGGAATATCAATATACTAAAAAGAGTGAAACTCAACTGCTGTCTCGTAAACGTTTGAACTTATCACAAAAATGAAATTGTGATATCTAATCTCAACGAATTACATATCTATTAAACAATAATTCGCATGTTTGTTTAAGTTGCATGATTGTCAGTCCCATAGAGTTAATGCATTGGTTTTGGAATCAAACTTTCTACAGACTTAATTCTTTGCCATATTAGCCCTTTTTCCCCAGGTATAAGAATCAACACAACATCGAAATGAAACAAATTTGAAACGAAAATTTTATCTTGTAATTTAATTATATATATTTGAAGTTTTAAAATGCCAAAAATACACAGCAGATGGCGACACTATTTTAAAACTTTATAAATTAATAATTAAATAAGCGAATGCTATTTTCTTTTCAATTTTGTTTTAAATGTATGTTATGATGATTCCCATACCTCGTGAAAATGGGATAACATGGCAAAACAATTCTATTGCAAAAGTTGTGATTTCAGAACTAATGCATTACCTCTATGGGACTGACAGTCCCTCTTAAATGTAAGAAAAGGTTATTATTCTTTCCTTTTAAGCACTAATAAAAGAAATCGGCAAATAATTACAATGCTATCGAAATAGCGTAGTTTTAAAATTTTATTTATCTTAGTGGATCAAAAATTTAGAAAAATAAAATATTCTTGATAGCAACAACTGTTCAAACTATAAAAAAGTGTTTGCTTTAAAAAAAAAATCTCTTGCTTAACTTTGCATTCTGAAATGAAATACATTTCATATAACTCAGAAACTATCATCAATTACTCACAATATATTTTAAAAAGTGAATTTCATCTGAACTTTAAAACGATTTCTTACAATACATCTTGTTGCCTAAATTTTTATGAATACTAAAAATCCTTGCTTCGTAAAAATAGTTTTCATTACAAAAAAACCTTTAATGAAGGAAAAGCAAAACTTATAAGTTTCATGGGTAATTATGCATGGTAATGATGGTGAGAAACCATTTATAACAAAACCGCAGCTGCTCTGAATTGATTCAAGTTTATGACTGCGGATATTAAAATAGTTGTGCTTCGGGAATTAATTATGCAGATTGGGCCTACTGACCCAATTTTGAATTTTCTGCTTTAGAAAATACTTTGGATGTAAACGTTTTAACAATTAACGACGGTTGGTAACAAGATTTGAATGTAAACAAGTAGGTTTGTAACAGAATCTGTCACTTAACCCGCTTCCACACAACAGTTGTGTTTAACAGGTAAAAAGGCAACAAACACAGCATTGATATTCTATATTAAACATTTACATGTTAAATTTAGCTAGTTTCATTTTTTTATTTCGAAAATTCAATAATTAATACGTATCGTTTGTAAAAATTAATTTATATTTCAAAGAATAAATATGTAATATTCCTCGCTTTTAAATAGAATTAAAACTTTTCATATTAGTGTACAAAGAATCTCGTAGTGAAATATATTTGACGTCATTTCAAACTGATCGATGTCGCAAAAATAAATTTCTTTTGATTTATTGTCTAAAAGAATTAAAGTTTCTAGAGCGATTGTTGCAATGGCAATGGTGATTTAATTCTAACAAAAATGGCTTCTTATGCTTTTTAAATTAGCATTAAATTTTGCAGTTTTTTTAAATAATTGAAGTACTTCGAATTCTTTTCTGAAAGTTTCAATGTATACTAATTTCGATGCGCAGAATTTTTTTGACGTATCACACTTGTCCGTAGCATTTGTAGTTTGGGCTATAAAAGTGGGTGACAGACGGACAGACGGACTGAACGATTATAATACCTTCCACTTTTTACTTTATAAACGTAGTGTGGAAGCTAAAATGAGCTTTCTGCATAGGTTTATCTTTGTAAACAGTATATAAAACAAATAAAGACCACTGCCCTTAAAAATTTATGTTGGACAAAGTAATTTACACAAAAAAGGAGTTTAACAAAATTACAATTAACGTTTTCATTCAGCAATGAAGATGTTAATGGTGTTACCAAAGTTAATGAGTTAATGAAAAGTATTTTTATAATAAACTTGTATTTGTTTTGGATTCAGTCGAATTAAAATTGCACTAGAACTATATCGGAGGTAATTTAAAAGTAATTGTATTATAGATATTTACGATTATTAATTGTTTTCCTTGAGGGTTCGATCTAATTTGCATTTGATACAAAATAAATTGAGCTAAGTTTATTTTATGATACTAAGAAAATTATTGTTCTTTAAAAAATATTTGAAGTTAGTAGTTAAACTTCAAAAACTTTTTAATGCTTATTTCTATAGGATTTGAAAAAGTATAATTTTATTTATTTAAAAAAAATATTTTCTGAATTTTTCTAAAAATAATAGCCTATTGTTATCTTTTGAAAACAAACAGCCTTGTTTTAAATCTTACAATTTATAATTTATATTGAAGACAAATTATAAAAAGCGTGTAATATCTTCCAACTAATACTAAAACTTATTATAATTTGTGCGTGCATTTAAAATGGTTTTGGATATTTTATGCTTATTTTTTCCATAACAGTTTTTATAAGTTGCAAGAACGAATTCATTAAAAAAACTCAATTATAAATTTTTAAAAAAATCCATATTTAAACAGATAAATCTTCTTCTTTGTCTCTGAAATGTAAAATCTGTATGAATATGAATTGTTTCATGATTGATATTAATGACAATCTTATAGTTCAGGTTAAAAAACTATTCTATTATTTAATTTTTAAACATTAAAAAATATATAAAAAATGAATTTTCAACGTTAGAAAAACACAGAATCAAAACTAACATCAAAAACTTTTTGCATGTCACATCAGACAATGACATTGTTTATAAAACGAATTTAACCAAACAATAGAAACATGCAGATATAGTCATAATATCCATCTTAAAAACAGTGTCATGAGTAAACAAACTGGAGAAATTTTTCGTTATTCGGAACCTTTATTTCATTGTTATCTCAAACACAACGTCATATATTTTTTATTTATTTAAATAGCATTAATGAGCTCACATCAGTTCAGTTCTATTTTTTTTTGGTGTTTTCATACTCCGAAACCAAGCAGACGATATAAAAAACCACAAAATCTATTTTTTTGTTGTCATTTTTTTTTTTTGTGTAATGAGAGAGGGGAACATTTTTCTAGTTTTCTTAATTACTTGGAAAAAGTTGTGTCATACCCTTCTTTATTTTTTTGTTCTTATAAGGTTGAGGGATAAAGGGAGGAATATTTTTATTTGGGCAAGAAGAAGTTCGTGTTCGAAAATGGAAGATAATCAAAATTACTTATAAAAAAAAGAAGGAACCTACTAAAGAGGGAACCAAAAGTATCAATTCTGAAAGTCATCAGATGACTGTACCAGTTTATTAAAAAAAATATCCTCATTTTAATGAACTCCTTTTTTGAACATTATGATAATTTATTCTATTTTTAATGATGAATATAATGTATGAATATAATTTTGTAAATCAGTACAGTTATTAGCGATTTTTGAATCCTATTTATAAATTATATGTATTTAATAAAATAAAAGTTAAATTTAAAAGTAAAATAATGTAAATGCAAAGAATAAACATAGATTCGTAATTTTTTTCAGAGTCATTTATCGGAATGTAATTGTTTGTTAGAAGATAATAAGTTATTCAGAAGAATTCACAGAAAGAACTTTTGTTATGGGTTAAAAAATATTTTTGAAAGTTAGGAATAGTTAAGCTTAAAAAAGACCAATTTTCATAATGTGATATAGGGAAAACTTTTTATAATTGTGCTTGCTTTATAGATTAAAAAATTAATTCTATTCTTTATTATCCAAAAAAATTATAAACTTAAATTCATACAATACTGTCGAAATATAAGCCATTATACTTTTACAAACTTCCTCGGTAGCATATCGATTAAAAAAGTTTTAGAATATGCAGACTGTTTTGTGAAAAAATATAAATAAGAAAATTAATTCCTAAACGTAAAACCTTATAAAATTTTTATTTTACTTCAAATATTTGTATGTTTGCTTATTTCAGAGCTCACAAAAAAGTATTTTTTTTTAAATATTGTTATGTCATTTTTATTGTCCTCTAAAATTATTACATTTTATCAGTTCTTAACGGCAAATTTTATAACATTTTTTTAAATAATATAAAACAAAGTTAGAAGTATAAACTCTTCACTATTGAAAAAAATCCTACACATATATGCTTTATATAAACATTTTTCTAACAATTATTTATCTAAAAGCAGATTTTGAAAGTAATTTTGGGAACATTAACGGGTTATTCTTTAGAAAAAGTACATTTGAAGCGAAAAATCTCGAAAAAAAATGTTGATGAAAGTTTTTAAAACTTAGGATTTGAGTTACACTTGTATATTACATTGAAACTTTAACATCGGGTCGGATCGTACAATTAGTTTCCTCATTAAAATTTAACTTAACTAAATTTGGCTTTCCATGAACATGACCAACTTGCCAAGGACATGATGAAACATAGGTTTTCAAGTACATAGAACATATTTATGAATCTATAATAAAAAAAAGTTTTGTATGTATGTATGTAATGTGTGTGTGTCTTATAGATTCATACACTAGACATTTGTTTGACTCGTAACTTGGCACAAATGAGTGGTTCATACTTAGATTATGATTTTTGAACTTTCAGGTTTCAAAATGTTCTATTTTTAGAGAAAATTCAAATTTTCTGAAAAAACTATACCACTTTGGCTCAAATCCAATCTTTTTTTACTTTCCTGATGCCATCGTCTGAAAAAATTAAATAAAACTTTTAACGAAAACATTTAAAATTGAAAATGTTTATTTTATTCTTTTGCCATTACCTTCAGAAACTAAATTCATTATTTGAAAAATAATTGACATGTTTCAAGTGACGTAATTCCGCCAGTCTCCATTCCCGGATTTTATTGTGGGTTTATTTGATGATTTTTTCATTGATTTTTCTGTTGACTGCATGTATGCATTTTTAAGCAACAAATGTATAGTTAAGCAATTACTGGAACTATGAGGGTTAATAAAGGCCATCGCACTAGAGCTGCATATTAGTGTTTTATGTCTTTATTTTTTCGCCAAATACGTTGCCAAACTTACCAAATTATTAACTAAAACTCGCCAAATGGGCAATTTCTTTTTTAAATAATTTATAAGCTGGTCGGTTGTTTGAAGGTCATTGTGTTAAAGCTGTATAATGGGTGTGTTTGTAGCTATATCTATTTTCTCGCTAAATTATTTCCCAAAACGCGCCAAATGTGCTAAAAGGTTTTATGTATTTATGAGGAAATTGTGATGACATTTATGAGTGCATTTTATAGCGTATTTTTCATTTTGGAATTTTAAGGCAAAGAAAAGGGATTTTATATTTTATTACGAGCGGGAACAATAACATAAGTTTATGATCCTATAACAGGTTATATGGTACACATATTTGGAACGATTTGATATTTTTTAATCCGTGCGAAGAACGGGTACAAATTTTCTAGTAAGAAAGAAAAATGAAATATGCAGAGCTTATTTGTATGAAACTCAGAGAAAAAAATACTTGAAAATTCAATTTATATAGATGGGTTAATAGTCAAGTCTCTCAGGGAATTCAAAATCATTATTTATAATGCGAAACTTTTTTGTTTCATTGGTCATGGTTGTTTCTGATAACTTTTTTTGATTTTTCCCATCTTAAAAAATATTTAAAGCAAAAAAAAAACTCATTTCTGAACTTGTTTTCTTGTAATCACAAGCGAGTTACTTTATTAGCTGAATACAATTTGGAACATGCACATAGGGAGGAGTTATTAACAGTAAACTTAAGCAAAATTATATAGAATGCAATGTATTATTAGCTGAATTAAAAAAAATTTTTAGTTTTCTGTGTTTTGATAATTTATTCATAATCAAGTATAGTCAGTTTTTAAATCCTCTCTCTGTAAATTAAATAAATCTCATTCTATTGTTATTACTTTTTTTTCGAAGTAGGTTACTCTAGCCTAAGAACATGTTGTATGTAGCACTACGAGCATAGTTTAGTTTAGAAACAGTCAAGAAAGGCATCATAATAACAAGCATGGACAACTGGTCACGTCTCTAGACATACATTGTCCGTGAATATGATGTCCACGGATGTGACAAAATACATGTCTCATCATTGCAAAACATGGTTATATGAAATGGCATTACAAAATGGTGAATATTTAGGGGAAATAAAAAATAAAGCATTTTTAAAAAATAGTTTAAATTAATTTTAAATAAGTGTTTTACACATTTATTAACAGCATTAATTATTGATTAAAAATATTTTTTATTAATACTTAGAATTTAATTAAATTATTTTCAATGCATATTTTTTAAAAATTAGGTTCATGATCGCAGTATATCGTTAATAAAACATGTTTTACTAATTTTATAAATATTAACACTATTTTGCCTCAATAAGTTACAAGTCGCGTCAAAGGGTGTGTATTTCTATGTTTATGATTAAATACTAAATTAAGACCCCAAAGTTTATGGTTAAAATCAATTAGGCATGCAAACTAAGTTTGGGTATTTTGCTTCCTTGTAATAATACAAAGTAAATTGTAAAATATTTATGTAAACTTAATTTAAACTCCTCTGCGCAACAGCCCATTACTGGGTCAAGGCCTGCCGTGCCCTTTTCAGCTTTCCGTGACCTAGGGCTCTGGGGTGCTAGGCATATGTCCCGGTAAGGTGGTCAGCCTCACGCGGAACCCCCAGTGTTTAGTTCCCTATCATTCTTGGTACCCATTTTATCTACCCACTCAAGAGATGAAAGGACGGGTCAGCCTCACCCATTCCGGGATTCGATCCCCAGACCTGTGGAGTGGCAATGCGAAGCACTACCACTAAGCCACTGGGCCTCGAAGTATTTATACACCTATTCAATTTCTCTGAAACAGAAATGATAGTACGATCCTGTCAATTCAGAGATTCTCATATTTAACTGCGAATAACTTTTTATCCAAACCTTTAACCCAGAATTCAATATGCATGACTAACTACTGTCATAGAAAGAACGCGGTTAACGTTTTTTTTATATATAATATTTATATTTTGTTCACGACAAGATAAATATATCTGATACATTTTATTTCCATAGAAGTTATGAATTTATACTTCCTATGTTGAATGTATTTCGCGTTTTATCTGTCTTATTAATACTAAATCAATTAAAAAAACAACAGTATTATAAAGAAATGTGAAATAATTCAGATTTCCCAACTAAAGCGCATGCAAGACATTTAGATAAGACTGCACAAGTTTGTGAACACAAATTTTTACATCAAACGTCTGATTTTTTATTTCGTCAACTTTAAATGGTAGATAAAACGGCCATTATATTAACTTAATTCAAGTGGAAGTTTTCTTAATGTGAAAGATATATTTGGAGGACATGGTTTTGTATGTTTTGTGAAGAATGAATGATTCAGATCCATCACTGTCGGAAACGCTTAACGGATTTATTTATTAATATTACGTATATTTGAAGAACTTAGTGGAAGAACGTGCTGAGTGACATTTGTAAAAAAAATGAGAATTTTGTGTCAATGAACATAATACCAACTTCTTTTACGATAACAAGTTTCCTCTTTTTATAAACTTAAAGTTAGTGTATTTTTTTACAGTTTTCAAGTATCGTTTTTAACAGATATGAGTGCAAATTAAAAACTCAAAAGAACATTTTCTCCTTTTCACCTTTTTGTCACTTAGCACGTTCTTCGACTACGGTCTTCATTTATGTGTAATAAGTGAAATATGCATTGTATATTTTTATTTCTCTATGTGAGAAACAAAAATAAATATTGGAAATCATTAACAAATAAAAAAGAAATCAGGAGTATAATATTGTTTTTGATGCACATTTCCACACACGCTGAGACGCATACTGTAGTAGAAAAAAGGTTCATTTTCCCAAGTCATAACGTTAGATGACAGCTTTTTTTCTCCTCGTATATACAGATATATTCCCTACGGGATCGGAAGTCACCCCATATTGGCATTATTCAATTTTCCACGCGGCGCATCTACAGAGCTTCCTTGTGTACCAAACACCATAATACCAAATAGTCAGCGGGATACCATTGTTCCTTATCAATATCCATCACAGCATTGGCATTACATGCACGGGTCAACGCACCGAAGGCACCTCAATAACATTTCTGGGCATCAGAGCCGTTTTGGTGCATCTACATTTTAGCAACTTTGCAGGAGATTCTGAAATCCCTCTGAGGAATACAGAGAAAGAGTAAAACCGTCACCTGACAGTAACGTTTTCCAGCAACACGCATATTTTTTAAAAAATTTATTAATATTTTAATTTTACTAAATTTCAAGATTTGAAGAATGGCGGAACCATTTATAATCCCCCGCTAAAAAAGTAAAATGTAAAAAAAAATCATTTGAAAACTTACATTTTTGTCTTAATGCAGTAAAAATAATGTTACACTACAGGCAATTTGCTTACCTCTCAAAGGGTTAATATTATAGTTTTACAACATTTTTAAATTTGGAAAGTATGGAGGAACCATTTATAATCATCTGCTTCAGAAATATAATTATAAAAAAATTAAATTTCATATTTATATGGTGAAAACATCTTCAGCCAATTTACTTGTGCATAAACGGGTTTAAAATAGAATGTTTCAATTCTTTTAGAGTCAAAGAAGAATATAGAGCAATACCTTTCAAAAGTCATTTTGTTTATATATAGTCATAAAAGTTTGTTTTCCTATTAATCGTTCATGTATATTAATGTTAAGATGTTTTGCTTTTAAAGTTGTTTTTGATATTCTTAGATCGGTTATTACATTGGGAAATATAAGTTTACAAGAAAACCAAATTGAATTTCAATGGGAATTTTCAAGTTTTTTTTTTATTTCGGTCTAGTTCGATCATTCCTATATCGTCACTTCTAATCTTAGTTTTGTTACAATCTATTTCAGAAAATTAACTCTTGAATTGTTCTAAACTTCTAATAACATTAGTAATCAGTTATAAAGTTATGCATGAAGAGTTTTAATAACTATCAAGGTTTCTTAAATATGTCGTGTAACTGGATTTAAATGCATAACATTTTGATTCACCTAAATTTTTTATTGATCTTCGCAATAATGTCGCCTTAAAGCTAACTACAAAATGTGATTCTTCATTCAAAACTGCAAAACACTTACCATCTTTATTTTAAGAATTAGATCTATTTCTTTCTAAAACACCATTTGTTTGTCGATATGATTAGCGGATGAAAACCAACACTTATTCATCAGTCTTCACCATTTATAATCCATTATAAAACTCTTTATCTACACCGCCATAATCATCACGGTCCCTTAACTATGTCATTTTGACTGAATTCAACTGTATCACAGCATACAATTGGGATTCAAAAAAATTTGTTTTGTCTATATTCACACTAATGTCACCTTACAGCTAATTGCAAAATGTGAATCTTCATTCAAAACTGCAATAAACTAACCATCTTCAATTTCAGAGTTCTTTATGACCACGTCCTCTTTAGTTCTAAAGACCAGATTTTGTCGTTATGATAATAGCGTCGAAAAAAATAATTATTAGTATTCTCCATCCATAATCAGTTTTAAAGACCTTTATTTACACCTCCATAATCGTCACGATCAATTAATTAGGTCGTTGTAACTGGAATCAACTGTATACCAATACATAAAATTTTCATTAACCAAAAGTGTTTTGGGTCTATCTTCACACTAATGTCACATTGCAGCTAATTGCAAAATGTAATTCTTCATTCAAAACTGCAAAATGGGATTCTTTATCATAAAACTGCAAAATGTGATTCTTTATCGCAAAAGTGCAAAATGTGAGGCTTTATCACAAAACTGCAAAATGTGATTCTTTATCACAAAACTGCGAAATGTGATTCTTTATCACAAAAGTGCAAAATGTGATCTTCATTCAAAACTGAAACATGCGATTTCTTCCTACAAAACTTTAAAATTTTATTCCTTATTCCAAAATGCAAAATATGATTCTTCATTCAAAACTGCAAAATAAGATTCTCAACTTAAAATTGCAAAATATGATTCTCAACTTAAAATTGCAAAATATGATTCTTCCTTCAAAACTGTTAAATTTGATTCTTTATTCCAAAATGCAAAATATGATTCTTCCTTCAAAACTGATAAATTTGATTCTTTATTCCAAAATGCAAAATATGATTCTCAACTTAAAACTGCAAAAACTAATCCTCTACACTTTCAGAGTTAGCTCTTTTTCGTTCTAAACAACCAGATTTTTTGTCGATATGATTAGCGGCGAAAAACAATACTTATTTATCCCCTATGAGGTTCGGCAGGCCTCCATATTGATTGGGGGTTGTTTACTAAGACCTCCCCTTTCCTTGATAGGATTCGTGCTATTAGTTTGAGGTTTTATTTTTGCCTGGGTCTGAAATGAATCGGGCCCAGACGTGGAGAGAAAATTGATCCCATTTTCTTGACTTCTGATATGGGCCGGGGAATTTTCACGTCCTATTTATATATTTGGTGGTAATAGAACGCCCGATGCTTTTTCTTTGTTGGGATCAATGGTAAATGGATCTGATGTGTCTTTCGTGGAATGTGTTTATTATGGAAAAAAATATGGATGTTTAGGGTTTGTGCATGCCTCTACCCAGACAGCATGCAGGAGTTATATATGAATTTCTTTTTTACTTTCAATTACCTGTTATGAAATATAATAAGGTAATGAAAGTATCACGATGAGAGATTTTGGAGGGTGCTGATTCTAAAAAAGTTTTTTTTTCGAACATTGTCAGTCTGTCTGTACATCAGTCAGTCTGTCTGTTTGAAACCACACTACAGCTCGAATTGAAAGAGCTATAGACTTCAAATTTGGTACACGAGTTCTCAATCCTTGTCGGACGTCATAATAAGATTTTCGCGAAAATTGCATATGCGCAAGGTGTAACTAGTTAATTTAACACGCATTATTAACTAATTTAACTTTACACACCTAATTACCTAACTAAACATTAAGTTCCGTGAGATTTTTACCGATTGTTTGATGTATTTCCACAAGAATATTTTTAAGATTTAATGAATCATTTTTTTTCTATCTTTGTGCAACCAAAATTACAGAAAACCCATGTAATATAATATTTAATTTAGTGAGTTTTGAGAATTTTTTTTGTGTTTTATACGACAGTAAACTGGTTTTTTTCCTACTTCCAGAAGACAACTGGATAACTATTAATACAAACATTCATTAACTCAATTATGTTTAAGGCTAGTGATTTCGAAATTACAAAAAAAAATCTTAATTTGTCAAATTCAATAAGATTAATTTAATTTTTTCCTGATAAAAATAAACTATGCTTTAACTACTACCAGAAGACATTTTTATCTTTTAAAATTTATTTGTTACGAGACAAACTAGCTTTGAAGATTTGTACCCTCCAACGTAGCAAAGCCTAGTATCTGTTCCACTGTTATCTATCCTCACCAATGACATGAAAAGAAGAGACCGCAAATCCATTTGTAAGAAAGCCTCTAAAGAAGGGGTCCAGATGTAAATCGCCAAATCACTAATTTGTCGAGAAAGGTTACTATATTTGCCAACTTATCATAGCCGTTTGAATAACTGCCCGAAAATATAAATTTAAAAAGCCATTTTTGTTGTAGTTTTGCTAAGTATATACTTGTTACATAAGTTGGAATGTCAAAATAAAATTGTTCAGTCCACTTTAGAATAGGCAAAAGCGAAAGTATTTCTATTATTTAGAATTATAACAAAATTTCTGGTCTCATCCACATGCCTTGAGAAAGTATCATTTTAGGTTTGCCAGTGTGCAGTACTCTCTATATAAAGTCTCCTATCTTCACAAACTGACTAACTTCTAGTCAACAAAAAAGGCAATAATTTTCAGGAGATTTTTTTATTTTATTTTACGTTTCCAAAGTATTTTATTTCCGGAACTTGTAAAAAATCAATGGTCACTACTAGTTTTTAGTTTTTGGGCCTCTTTTTATTGGTTTGGCAAATATTTGTTCGTTTTGTCAAAGAAAAAGTTATGTACCAAGTCATATTAAATGTTTAATTGTTTTATAAATATGAATTTATAGGTAGAAGTATATAGAAGTATTTATATTTTGTATTTGAAGACAATATCAAATAAGCTTTTAGTTGAAATAATAATGATTTGAAAATAATCATTTATAAAACAATTATTCAATAAAATTAATAAATAATATAGTTGTAATAATTTGATTATTTTTGTTATGTGTTTTTAAATGTTACTAAAAATCTTAAGCATTAAATAAGGGTGCTTTCCTTTTGTTAATTAAAAAGAAAAAAATTATTTATTTAATGCTTTAAAAAAGAATAATCCTCTTATAAGGAAATATTGATAGTGATTTAAGCGGTGGCTTACTCTTTTTAATGTTTAAAAAAAGTTTAAAACTACATTGTATGTTCTAAATGGATGTTCTGCTTTCAATTATATAATAAAAGTGTTTGTTTTTAAACCATGCAATAAAAACAATCTTTGGAAAACGACTGAATAATTATATGCTAAAAATGTAAGTTTAAAAAAAAAACTCTATTGCATATTGGATTTTCCCATAGAACTATTGAAATAAATTAGCTTTTTTAAATAACATACAATGAAACCACAAAGTAGGATGCGAAAATCTTGTATTCTTCTCCAAATCTCTTAAGTAAACTTCTCCGATTAATTTAATTACAAATTGCTGTAGTAAAATAATCTATTGTAGTCGAGTACAATACCTAATCGAGTTATTGCTTTCTTTAACAACTTTAACTATACTCCAATGTCTCATTCGATTACTACATAGAAAACAACAAGTTTCGGAAGCTGTATTTCTGATTTCTATTTTAACAATGCTATTCTCTCTGCTTAACAATGCTACGACTAGAAATGATGTCTATTAAAACAATGCGAAGATTAGAAATTACGATTTGGAATCAAAATTGTCTTTCATTATTAATTTAGTAATCGCCCATTAACGACGATTTTGTGAACAACATTAACACCTTCATTGCCGTATAAAAACGCTATCTTTAAGTTGCTGTATTCTATCTATCTTTAAGTTGGCGAAGATTAGAAATTACGATTTGGAATCAAAAAATTGTCTTTCATTATTAATTTAGTAATCGCCCATTAACGACGATTTTGTGAACAACATTAACACCTTCATTGCCGTATAAAAACGCTATCTTTAAGTTGTTGTATTCTATCTATCTTTAAGTTGGCGAAGATTAGAAATTACGATTTGGAATAAAAAAATTGTCTTTCATTATTAATTTAGTAAACACCCATTAACGACGATTTTGTGAACACCATTAACACCTTCATTGCCGTATAAAAACGCTATCTTTAAGTTGTTGTTTTCTATGTATCTTTAAGTTGGCGAAGATTAGAAATTACGATTTGGAATCAAAATTGTCTTTCATTATTAATTTAGTAGTCACCCAATAACGATGATTTTGTGAACAACATTAACACATTCATTTCCGCATAAAAACGCTATCTTTAAGTTGTTGTTTTTTTAATTAGTTTTTCCCGTAAATTAATTTTTCCTTTACAAATTTAGGCACACTTGTTTTCCTTGATTTTGTGTTTTGATTAATTAGATAAAATTAAGCAAAAAGCAAATTTTCGCGTAACAAATTTTCTTGCTAACAATCGTTAATGAGTTAATTGTAATTATAAAAGTATTATAAATAAAAAAGGGGCCCGGATGGCCGAGTGGTTTGAACCATTAAGCTAGCAGTCTGCGCGCTGTAACGGGTGCGGGTTCGATTCCCGCCTTCGCCCTGGGTGTACTTCCTTTCTCTGTGACAGTGAAAATTCTTTCTGTGTCTGTCTTACTTGGCTTATATAAGCGGATCTCTGATCAAGCACACAAGCCGGAATATATATGTACCCAACCCTATCCAAGAAATAAAAAAAAAATCTACCTCTAGCGGTTCTTCAAAAATAATGCAAATAATTATTTAAAACGAAATGTCTAAAGAAAAAAATATATTACAGATTTGGCATCAATGTAATCATCCTTTTCATATAAATGGTGTATGAATGGTTTCATGAAAATGGTATATAAATGATTTCATATAAATGGTATATGTTATTATAAATAGATTTAATATTGTAGAGCTATTTTCCTTCCTTATAACGATTTGGAGTTATCTTCGCAAGTTAACGCAATTCCATTAGTTATTGTTAATTTTTTTATGCTGTTACTGAATAGTTATATTATTTTTATTTGCCTTGTTCGAATGATATTAAATTATGCAATTCAAAATATTATGGATGGATCGTAATGTTATAAATGGCTTAGATTTATGCGTGCTGGTTGTACTTATATATTTACATGTTTATTTATATTTATCATTTTTGTCGTACATTTTATCCTTAAAAATACGATTAATAATCTTTGACGGTGTTTCAGCCATTTTTAATTCAACCCACATTTAACTCTTTGTTTTCTCGACAAAAACAGTCATAATAAATTACTATTAATCTCTTTTAGAAACTGTTACATTTTAATCTTCATTATTTATACACTTATGTAACAAAAGCAAACAATCATAAAGTATAGAAAAATAACAAATCTTTCTGTTGACTTCATTAATAAATAAAAAAATATATATTATTCACAATTGTAATATAATTCTCATGGGATCATTCCCTAATACTTTGGATGTTTTATAGTCTTATTTCTAATTATTCTTGGTATAATTTTTTAAGGGCCATTAAACAAGGCTTATGATTGTCTGGGAACTTTATAAAAGTGATCCTTGAATATTAATGTTTATTTTCTGTTTTAACGCATGGTTTAAAATGACGAGAACTTTCTCTCATACAAAAAAGATTCTAGCTTGTCTTGTTTTTGTAGGATTAACACAGCAATAATCCTTTCGTAAGCTTTTTTTTTTACTCATGCTTATTTGATAATAAATCAAGAGTTAAATGGGTTTTAAGTGCATGATTTAAGATAAAAACATACTTTAATTTACTTAGCCATATCAGCACCATTTCACTTTAATCTATCAGATTGTTTAAAAAATTTGACTCATTTTGCACTCAATATATATAAAATGTGCAATTCGTACTTGGAATCTATAGACATTTTAAATAATATTTAAAGTAACAGACAATTTTTTTCACTTAAAATAAGCTTTTTTGTTAAATACGAATTTAATTTATTTAAACTACTCTGCACTTTCAAATTTCCAAGGATTAGTAACAATCAATACTAATTGCCCCTTATATGGGTTTTCCATAACTTTCCCGTAACTTTCCACGAATAATTTTCATCAGAAAACATCACCAAATTCCACAAGAAATCCAAAATTTAAATAAAAAGAATGTTAATACCGAATGTCCCTTCCAATCCATTGAACTATAACATAAAATGTCATGTCTCCTCACAAACACACCACCTTTCTGATTGTCTTTGATGCGGGAAGGGAAGGTTAAACCTTGATGTGTATGGTTTGAAAAAAATTTAACTGGCGCATGAGTTATTATAGGTTGAAATTAGAATTAAGATGGATATGGGCATGGAAAGACGTCATTTTTTGTACTAGACGCTTGCCTCTTCAAAAATATTACGCAAATAAGTATTTTTAAATATTCTTATTTTTATATTAAAGAGTCAAAGGTATTGAGAGATGAATTCCTTGTTTTCATTTTTAAATAATTTCTAAGTTTTTAAATAGTTTTAAGAGATGAAATTGTCTTAAAAATTTAATTCACGTATATTTAAATGTTCTTTTAGAGGCAAAAATATTTCAAAACTTTTAACGTTTATTGAAAATAAGATTTTTAACTCAAGCCTACGGCAATTGAAACTTCTGATTAGTTTTTGAATAAATTTTTCCCTTACAAATAACAAATGCAGATTCAACTAATTGTTGGAGAAACAAAAGTGTTTAGTTACTAGGAGTAGGTTTTAATGGGTTTTAAACTGGACACAGGTTTAAAACTGGTGGTTATACCTTGGTATATATCCAAATGACTACAAAATTTTAAGCATACTTTTTTAGAACTGAAAGTATTTTATCGTTCACATTAATGTGGATTTGAAAAAAAAGTGAAAATTAAGGTCCCTGAAAACAACCCTACAATTTTATGCACTCAAGTTTGTTTGTTTTTAAAGACTCTGGAACTCTCTTCGTAAATTGAAAGCATTTTTAGTAAATTAACAAATAAAACACATAAAACAGCGCCCAGTGAAATTAAAGTTTCAGTTATGAAAATATTCTTACGTCGTAACTTTAAAAAAAAATTCAAAACTCATTTCAATCAATCCAATCTCTAAATAATAATGATCAATCAATCTATCTTTTTCTTAAAAACATTTAATTGGTTAACTTTGTCCGTAAACTGTAAAAAAAATCTCTCTAATTTTTCATCGCATTGTGATAAAAAAAAAAGTATGCTGCCTGTGCTGTGAATTTACACATGAAGAAAAACTTGTATGTGTGTTTCTCTGAAAATGTTTGCTTCACAGCAGTGATTGGATGAACCCGTCTTCTCTGTTAAAACTCTATTGGAGTAAACTGTTCATGTGACTCTTTACTTCAAGAAAACAGCAATTTGCTGTCAGACTTACATTACAACCCTGTGATGTAAAAACCGTATTGATGTAATTTTACATAATTTTTTTACAGTGTAAAAAAGTAAAATTTGTTTTAAAAAAACTTACTTACAGTTCTTTCAATCCAAAATGCAACTTCGAACTACATTTCATTGTTTACAAACCGAATTAATTTGCCCAAAGCAATAAACTCCCGCCCTATTTCACAACGCAATAAATTATGCATGATAACATTCGTCTTGTACGGTTAATTAGAAAGTCCCAATTTCCATAAGTCAAAATGCGATTAATTAAATGGAAATTTTTCCACATCAAATGATTCCCTAAATGCGAAAAGGTGTCTAGTTTCACTAGAGGAATTTCCCACCACTATTATTTCTTTCAACGTTTTATTCAAAGGGGAAGCATGTAGGGAAATCTGTCTGAAGATTTGGGTCTTTTTAATGTTTTGCTATTCAAACACAACAACACAGTCGGACGCAGAGGCGATCATTCATTCTAATCTCCTGATTTATTCGCGTCGTGTTGGAGGTGGGCTGATCCTTTAAAATGATGAGTTGTAAATTTTGGACTCATGAGCTACAATAATGTAAGTCAACTTTTTGAGAAACTTCAATTGAATCATTTTTTCAGAAACCTCATAAGTCCACGAAGGAGAAATCAAATAAAAAAAACTGTTTAAACAGCAAACTTACATCGAAATAACTGAACAAAAAATGTAACAGCAATCTTTTGAGTGATATGCATAATTAAAACTTATACGAGCATTAAAAATAGAATTATTTAATATGTAAAATTAATTTTAAAGTTGCTGGACCTATGGAGTTTCTGAAAAACAGCAAAAAAAAATTGTGTTTTAAATACAAGAAAAATAATATTAATTCGTATTGTGTAGCTAAAATTTTGTTTACTCATCTCAAAACAATTTTAGGGCAAAAAAAAAGTCAAAAAATGAATCAGAACAATCGTATACAATATTGAACTTATGGGGTTTCTGAAAAAAAAAACATTTATCTGTGTTTCGTGTTCTATTTTAGCAATTCGTCAAGGTCGGTGACTTATAGGGTTTCTCCCCGAAACACTATATTCGGTTTCTTCCCATAGCTATGTAAACCATTGTTTCAGAGTCTAACAGGGTTTCTTCACAGAAGCGTGTTTACATATGATGAATTTATTAACATACAAAGTCAATTTTGATACAGTTGTGACTTATAGGGTTTCTGAAAAAAATGATTCAATTTAGGTATACAGGTAATGGGCATAATTCAGGTCTTGAGTGGCAACAGAGTGTTGAATGAAAATAAGTTCTTGCTCAAGCATCGATTGGTGAATCAATGTTACATGGGAACAGGGCACCAATCGGACACCTTTAGAAGTAGGAAAATCAGAAATGAAAGATGGAAAGAATTACTTCTCTGAAACTATCCAACTGTTTTCTGCTGCCTCTTTAAGCTTCTTGTCAAATGACAGATATTTAACACAGATTAAACTCCTCGTAATTTAGAACCATGATCAAGTGATGAGGTGGCATCCAACGAAACTTTTAATTACGTCATACGCTAACGCAGATAGAGTTTAGTTTAGTTTAGTTTAAATTATCGTCGCACTAGAGCTACACTAGGGCTATTGGCGACGGGCGTCGTATTTTAGAACCACAGTCAAGTGACGAGCCGACACCTGAGTTGGCACCCAACGCAACCGTTAAGGGCGACATCGTACGCAGCGTTGGGACTTTGGAGCGTATTTTAACGTGCACTCCCTCTTACGGGGTATTATTCGTCGGACATTTTTGGCTGCACGGGCCGTTTATAGGTCGGCAGTTATTTTGGCGATTTAACGCAGATAGAGATAAATAGTTAGCAGAAGGTTTGGTTTGAGCAGTTCTGGCTGAATATGTCTGCTTCTTAGCCCTGAACCGTTTTCTATGTAATAGCTTATTGCGATCATGATTCACTAAAAGTATTACATAACTTCAATATTAAATTGCTCCATTTTCCCATCATTAAATTGCTGTGACTTAGCCTTCTCTGCCTCAGCCGCCTCAGAACTTCAAAACACGCTTCAAGGCATGGATCTAACTGAGTTTTAAAATTTACCTTAGGACCGAAGCTTAATAAATTATGAATGAAGCCCTTCTTGGAACGTAGCCATCGGTTTTAGTTTGGTCCTATATAATTGCTATGTATTTCTTATGAAGGGAACGAGGTACGGGGTTACTACGAAATGTCTTCACAAGCCTCGTCTTCTGCAATCTGGGATCTTAGTCAATTATTGTGAGTGGTGGGAGACCTCCTGTCGAAGTTCCTTCCCGATCACGAGCTGGGGGGTTTTTAGCGGTAAAAAATGGTGGAGTTAGAAATGTGGTGTGGGTTTCAAATCATAGTTATTGTCTGTAATTGCTATCTGTTGATTTTAAAGGGGAAAAAAACATACACTCTTAAAACAAATGAGCGCTTTTAACTCAGTCTGAGTTAATTTCCACTCCTGTCCGTGCCGAAAATGCACTTCCCCTATAGGAGTGGATTTCACTTTTTTTGCGGAGTGTGTAAAAGAAATAAAAGAAAACAATCTACGTCCTACACTCTTAAAACGAGCGGTTTTAACTCAGTCTGAGTTACTTGCCACTCCTTTCCAGTGCCGAAAATGCACTTCTCCTATAGGAGTGGATTTCACTCTTTTTTTAAGAGTGTATATTTACATAAATATACTGTTATTTCTTTTTGACAGTATTTTTTTTTTGTAAAAATGAGTAAAATTAAATTCATTATTTTCTGTTTTTAACAAGCATTTCAACTCTTTGTGGATTCTCCGCTTGCCGAACCAGCTAAGTTGGGAGAGCGTTGGACTGATGATTTAAGGGTCCGTGGTTTGATCCCGGGTTCGGCAGTTTATTAATCCTCGGCAGTACTGCGGCCAGTATCTCCTCCCCCCCCCCCTATTTCTAGGGTGACCGGACGAAGTAAAATTTCGTTTTTTCGTTACAATTTGTCTGTTAAAAAAACAGCTTTTGCGTAAAAATTACAAATTGTTCCTATGAAATAAACAGATTGTCTCTATAATTTTTACGGTATTTTTATGGCACACCATCTTATAGTTTTTTTCTGTAAAAACTACTGACTAATTTTTACAGTGTAGCGTTTGTTCCTGGAGGAATTTTTTTTCTATATGGGAAACAGGTACTACTGCTAAAGGCCCCAATTTTAAAAGGCCACACATAAACCTAAACACTTCGAGGCTTTACACTGTAAAAACGTCCGTTGTTTTTACAGAAAAAGCAAGTCAGTTGGTGTGCCAGAAGAATACTGTAAAATTTACAAAGAAAATATGATTATTTAATACGAATAATTTGTAATTTTAACGCAAAGGCTGTTTTTTTTAAAAAAATTATAAAGAAAAAACAAATGAACAACTTTTATTCGACAAAACTTTTTTATTAATAAAAAACAACAGAAAATTAATTTTATTAGTTTAATATAACGGTCTATTTATTTTTTACATTTGAAACAGATAAACAGAATATATTAAGCTTTCTAAGTGTAATATATAAAAAAAATTAGTGACATAGTAAAAACAAATGATACAATTCAAGACAAAACTATGCGGAACAATTAGATTTAAAAAAAAATATATATTAGGAAAAATTGTATTATACATAGCCAGAACACTTAAGCTCAGTTTATAACTTGAACAAGTGAAAAATGAAAGGGTTATTTTTTATTTCTCATCTCTAAAAAACTAAATACGTGAAAGGTAAAATGGATGAAGCATTTGTTGATTAATTAGACTTTGCTCGTGTCTTTAAATTGGGGGGATGAAAATAAATCCTATTAATTATTTTATACCTATAAAAAGTCCAAAGAACTACATCGTGAAAAAAAATATTCTAGCTGCATAGGTATCTTGGTTTAATGATATGCACTTAAAGTACCATAAAAATATCGTAACTATGCAATGTCGTTTTTAAAGTTTTTTATGCATTTTAAATGGCCCGTTTTCTGAAAGTCTCTTACTAATTTTTAAATGCCAAAAACACCATTAGCTTTTTTTGAAAAAAGATTGTTTCGTTGATACTGAAAAGTTTTTCGAAAAGCTTTCTTTCATATTGAGTTTAAGAATGAAAAGAAAGAAATTTCTTCAAGAAATTCCCCACAAAAAAGGAGATGCGATGCAATTTTTATGATGGTTTTAATATCGCATTTTATTGTTTTAAATAATAAAAACCTTGAGTTTAAATCTTGATTTAGATACTTTTAACCCTTTATCACATAATTCCCATAATTTTAGTCGATGCCGTCTACATTTTACTAAAAGAATTTTTATGTTGTTACTTATAGCTGTATTTTTCAAGTTAGGCTATTTATTATTAATATAAATTTTTTTAATAAAACCCAAATGAATTATAACCACATAAAAAATTAAGTTTAAAGGATTTACTGGATAAATTAAAAAGTGTATAATTCTCTAGGTACGTTAAATGGTATTAATTAAAAAAAATATGAAGTATTAAAAAATATAATTAAATATAAGTATACACAGGGTTTTTAAATAAAAATTTCTTACTGTGATTTTTGGTTTAATGCTTAAAACAATTAACCATTAACGTTAAGAAAATTTAATAATTTTAAATTACGAACAAAATAATTACGCAATGGGGTTGTTTCACGACGTGGATGGCAAGAGCTCCAACGTTTTGTTTTCATTTTTTTGTCTGGAATTAATTTTGTTTTGGTATTCAAAAATTAGTTAGTTTTCTTAAGAATATTTCATTATTAAATTTTTTAAATGTCAACTTCTTTATGTGCTTTTGGTTGTTCAAACTATTTTTTAAAGAAAGCTTACATAGAAAGAAAAGTTCATAGATATCGGTCATTTTGAGAGTGAAACCGAAGCAACCAATTAAATTGCAGGAGAAAAATGAAAACAAGAGCTTTACATCATCTGAAACATTCCCATCAACTGTAACAAAATTCACAAACACGTGCGCGTGCGTGTGTGTGTCTTTTATTAGAAGATTGAGCTGCAATAACGCTGCAAACTACAATTCTATTGAAAAATTGTCTATACATCACTTCAAATATAAACTGAAGCCCCTATAAAAACGAGCATAGATCTTTTCGTTGCTGAAAATATGAAGCCCAAGCTAAAAACATTCTAGAAGAAAACAAAAGGCCCAGCAATCCGAACAATTAGTGCTTCGGGCCAAGGGAACAAAGCTGGGATTCTTCGTCTTATCTGCCGACGCAGTCTTGAAAATGCAGCAAAAGATATTTTCCGTAATTAAGGAAGTTTAAAGAAATAATAACATGGTTTTTAGATATTTGTTTTAAGGGGGAATGGTAGCCGAGTCTCCAAACCGAAGTCTTCTCTCTGTGTTTATCCAATAGAAAAAACAATTTTTCTAAATTTTCCAAATACTCCAGCTGTATTGAATACTTTTACAAAGTTTTTTCCTTAGATATATGATGATTGTATCTGACTTACAGAGCTCTATAACTTTTAAGACTAGTTTGAATATTTATTTTTAAAATTCAATAAATAATTTTACAATGAATTATTCGAACCAATTTCAAAAAGAAGATTTATAGAGACGTATAAGCTAATATACATTTATCATATAAAAAATCATATAAGCTCTCATACATTTACCATATAAAAAATAGTTTGTAAAACTATTCAATGCAGCCGGAGTATTTTAGCTTAGAGAATTATTTTTCCGATAAAATTAACAAAGAAAGAAGACTTTGATTTGGAGACACGACTACCGCTCCCATTCCACATGAAAACGACTCGAAACTAAAAATCGTTTTAATAGAACTAAGTTATTTTTTTCTAATTAAAAGTTCCTCATATTTTGTCAAAAACAGTGTTAAAAACACAGCAAACCACTCTTTGAAAAGAACACTAACATTTTCATCCCCCATTTTTAATGAGATGGTAGATTTTTCCGAACGCACCCAAAAGCGTTTGAAGTAGAAACTAACATCAGGCGACAATGTTTTTGTCCTGCGGCAGATTTTTTGTGCCCCTAACAAACACTTGAACCGCTAATTGTTAAATAAGGGTCAAGTCCAGTAGAGAACTTTCCACTACGCCTTCTTTATTACAATATTTTAGTAAAAAAGAACCGTGCACGGAAAACAGTCTGTGGACCTATTCCTTTTTAGAGATTCAGTTGCTTAAGAAAGTGAAGCAATAAAAGTGTACAATTACTGTTAAATGCCTTGAGGGGTAAACTCGAATAAGGGTTCGAATGCCTTTGAAGTTGTAGGAAACATGTTTAAAAGTAAGAACCTTTTGATAAGAAATTTCAGTTGAGTTACCTGGTAATTTTAAGCACCGAAAAAAGTCTGGAAAAAAATTGAGAAATCGGCATAGACTTTTTGAAAAAGTATTTTAAACGATTTGAAGTACTTCTACAAACTGTAATTAACTTTAATGTCTTTAAGTTCTTCTGCTTGGTGAATACGTTGTTTTTGCTTCAATTAATAGAGCACATTAAGATTGAGTTTCAAATTAGGTACTAATTTAATATTCATGTAATAATTGAGCAAAATAAAATAATATTATACGTAAAAACTATTTTGTTTGTAATAGTAACGTAGAAAATATATTATATACTTTAATTTTTACTTTTGTGGATATTGTTTGATTGGTCCATGTATGCATGTTTATTCAAATAAACTTTTAACTTTACGGTTTCAAAGCTTTTTACAGTCTCACGTTGAAATCAGATAAAGCAACTTAACATTTGGATCTTGAGAAGAAATATAACTTGGGTCAAGACGTTTTTTGCAAATATTTCAGAATTGCACATTATATGCTAAACTACCCGCGTTCAGCTGCTACCTTTGCCAAATTTTCACTTCAAGCACATTTGAACAAAAGTATAATTTAGATTTTTAGAAAAAACATATATTTTTTCTTCTACATATTACCATTCAATTCGACAAAAAGCTATTTTAGGAATTCTTACACTTCCCGAGAATCCCGAAGAAAGTTTTAACATGAGTTTTCGAACATGGCATAGAATATTGAAACAGAAATTGAACTCTAAATAGACGAGAATACGGGAAAACAGAACGGTAAAGGAATAATCTGAGATTTAATCGGAAGAAATTTGACGCAGTGCCAGACAACGAGATGGCGCGAAATTGTTTTGAAACTTAGTATCTTCTAATGCATACCCTCATTGTTCATGCATGGAAAAACCGGATTCGGATTTCTAGATTTTTTTTTTCTATTTGAGATCAATTGGTTTCTGAACGTTTCGGGTTGAGGATCAAGTAAAAAGACTCAACTGATAAAGAAATATTTCTATAAAATGTTTCTAAAAAATAATTATAGAAATTGTTTCGAAACTTGATATCTTTGTTCTAATGCAGACCCACATTGTTCATTGTTTTTAAAAACCGGATTCGGATTCCTATATTTTATTTTCTTTGAGATCAATTGGTTTCTGAACGTTTTAAATAAACAATTCTATATCTATTAAGTTTTTCACCTGATTCCCAATTTTAAACGCTCAGAAACCAAAATTGATCTCATCTTTTCAGATTAGTTATCAAGTAAAAAAGACTCAATTGATATCGAATTGCTTATATAAAAATTACTAATAGATATTAAACATTTATTCTAACATAATTATAGAAATCGTTTTGAAACTTAACAATTATGATCTAGCAAAGAACATCATTGTTTATGCATTGGAAAACCTAATGATCCAGATTCCTAGATTTCCTTCTATTTGAGATCAATTGGTTTCTGAGCGTTTCAAATGGAGAATCAAATGAAAAAAACTTAATTGATATAAAATTGTTTATTTAAAAATAACTATAGATATTATAAACTTAAATCTTTAAAATAATTATAGGAATTTTTTAACACTTGGTATATTTGTTCTAATGCAGACCTTCATTGTTCAAGCATGGGAAAACCGGATTCGGATTTCTAGATTTTCTTCCATCTGAGATCAATTGGTGTCTGAACGTTTCGGATTGAGGATCAAATGAAAAGTCTATATTGATAAAGAATGCTTAAATAAAAATTACTATATAGGTTATAAATTTATTTTTTAAGTAGTTATATTACTTTAACACTTTGTATATTTGTTCTAATGCAGACCTTTATTGTTCAAGCATGGGAAAACCGGATTCGAATTCCTAGATTTTCTTCTATCTGAGATTAATTGGTGTCTGAACGTTTCGGATTGAGAATCAAATGAAAAGTCTATATTGATAAAGAATGCTTAAATAAAAATTACTATATAGGTTATAAATTTATTTTTTAAGTAGTTATATTACTTTAACACTTTGTATATTTGTTCTAATGCAGACCTTTATTGTTCAAGCATGGGAAAACCGGATTCGAATTCCTAGATTATCTTCTATCTGAGATTAATTGGTGTCTGAACGTTTCGGATTGAGAATCAAATGAAAAGTCTATATTGATAAAGAATACTTAAATAAAAATTACTATATAGGTTATAAATTTATTTTTTAAGTAGTTATATTACTTTAACACTTGGTATATTTGTTCTAATGCAGACCTTTATTGTTCAAGCATGGGAAAACCGGATGCGGATTTCTAGATTTTCTTCTATCTGAGATCAATTGGTGTCTGAATGTTTCGGATTGAGGATCAAATTAAAATTCTATATTGATAAAAAATGCTTAAATAAAAATTACTCTATAAGTTATAAATTTATTTTTAAAGTAGTTATATAAGAATAATAGCAATATAAGAATAGTTATATATAATTTAATTTTGAACCTTACCAACTTTGTTCTAGTACAGACCCTCATTATTCAATCATGGAAAAACCGGATATGTAGATTTATTCTCTTTGAGATTAATTGGTTTCTGAACATTTCAGATTGGGGATCCAGTAAAAAGACTCCATTGATATACACTGCTCAAAACAATTAGGGGAGCACTTTGAGTACTTTTGTTTACCCTTTCAGTTCCAACTTCTTATTCTTTATTATAAAAATCTAAAATTTGTGAAATAGATTCATTATGCATCCAGAATGAAATGGTAAAAAACAAAGGAAAAAATCTTAATTTTTTAACTAAAATATAAGGGGGGAAATATTGGGATCATAACTTTTGAATAAATTATAACAATATTTTTTTTCAAAAATTTATTTGTAAAAAAAGGTAAAATCAATTTTAAACATCTAAGAATGCAAGCGTGAAGAATTTAGGGTCAATTTATTTCGTAAAATTTTTTGGGAGTTAATTTTATTTTACCATATTTTTCATATTTTCATTTAATAAAAACAAACATTATTTAATTCTTCAAAAGACATGATTCTTCCATCTAACGATAAATAAGTACGAGCTTAACTTAGTGAGAAAAATAATCGAAAGCTGATGATACCAAATGGAATCATTGGGGGGTGAAAGGGTTTAAACCATGAGTTCCCCTAATTGTTTTGAGCAGTGTAGAATTGTTATAATAAAAATTTGGGAATAGAAATTATAAATTTAATTTAAACTTATCACATAAACAAATTTGATCTAATGCAGACCCTCATTGTTCATGCATGGAAAAACCGTATTCGGTTTCCTATATTTTCTTCTATTTGAGATCAATTGGTTTTTGAACGATTCAGATCGGGATCAAGTAAAAAGACTCAATTGATATATTAAATTATTTATATAAAAATTATTATTATACATTGTAAATTTAATTTAATTAATTATAGAAATTGTTTTGAAACTTATTGTCTTTATTATTTTGCAGACCCTCATTCTTCATGCATGGGAAAACTGAACTTGGATTTCTAGAGTTACCTTTTCTTCATATCATTTGGTCTCTGAGTGTTTCATATTAGGGGTCAAGAAAAGACCCAAATGATATAGAATTGTTTACATAAAAATATGTACTAATGCATATTATTAATTTATTTTTTAATAACTACAGCACTTTTATTAAAACTTAACTTTGTTCTAGCACAGACCCTCCATTGTTCATGGATGAGAAAACCATATTTGGATTCCTAGATTTTCTTCTATTTAATATCAATTGGCTTCAGAACGTTTCAGATTTCAGATCAAGTAAAAGGACTCCATTGATGTAGAATTGTTTATATAAAAATTAATAATTTACATTGTAAATTTATTTTAATTAATTATGCAAATTGTTTGGAAACTTAAAAGCTTTGTTCTATAGGGCAGACCCTCATTGTTCTAGCATGGGAAAACCGGATTCAGATTCATAGATTTTATTCTCTTTGAGATCAATTGGTTTCTGAACGTTTCAGATTGGGGATCCAGTAAAAAGTCTCAATTGATGTAAAACTTTTTACATAAAAATTAGTAATACATATTATAAACTTAATTGTGAAAATCATTATAGAAATTAAAGTAGAAAGTAGAGGTTGAACCACTTTTTCGGGCTTTTCGCGTAGAAGTCGAATGGTGACTCTTTCAGTAGCTCTTTATTTTTACACCAAAATTTGGTTCAAAGTTGAACTAAACTTTTTTAACAGTGTAACTTAGCGTAAATTTTTGTTTGCAACACAACTTAAAAAACTTAATATGACCAAAATTAACTAACCTGTATAAAAGTGGGTCGGTGACAAATATTCTGAGACCGAATGTTTAGTACTGCTAATAAGATTTGTTATACTTTTCAGAGTCTTAAAACATTCATCACCTTTTCAAGGTTGGTTTTTCATTTCATAACAAAGCACTAAAAGCATTTTCGGCAATATCCCTGATAAACGTTAATTACTTCGAATCAAAGAGAATGATCTTAAAATTAAGTTCTTAACTCTATACATCTATCGACAGAACTTTTGTTCACTTCTAAGATAGATCACATCCATAGCTAGTAGCTAGAAATTCATGTCCCCTTAAGAAGATGGAGATTTTTTCGGGCAAAAACCAATACAAAAACGGCTTGCCAAGTGAAGTCATCAATTGCCTTGTAATAAGGCCAAACAAACGCTTTCGGCGAACTATTTGGCGCTATTTTACAGTAGAGTTTGTATAGGCTTACTACATAGAGTTGGTAATTTCTGATTATCTAATAAATCTATAATTACAAAGCCTTTCCTTTTACCTGTGAAGGAAATTTCTACCAACTTATTTGAATTCAGATCTTTTGCTACAGCCTACAACTGTGCAAATACTAGTCATTTTTTTATTTTTAATGAACACTTTTTAAGGAATAACATTATGCGTTTCAGCATGGATCTAACATTGAGTGAGTGGTTCGTTTGAGCTTACAAGAGTTGCTTAACGACTTTCTGACGGCTTCAATTTCTTTCTCGCTAAGCATCGTCATCTTCTTCCTTACTCTATAATCACATCGAGAAAAGACTCCGCTGGAAGAAGAATTGGAAGGCTGAAAACGCTTGCCTTAGTTAAGCGGGTTCAGCGATTTCATTGTCCATTCATTACTGGAACACTTAAATTACTTCCTGTTCTTCTTAACGACATATGTAATGTACTACTAGTCTGATTGTAAAAAATTAAACTGAGGAAGGGGTCTAGATGAATTTCGCCAAATCATTAATAAAATTAGAGAAAGGTTGCTGCTTTTGGCACCTTTTCACTGCTTTCTCAAGTTCTATCATAAAAAAACTAAAAGAAAATAACACTATTTGTGTGTTTGCTACGTATATGTTTGATACATATGTTAACAAAATAATGTGTAACGCCCAATTTGGAATATTTGAAATTGAAAGCTTTTTAAAAACAGTGAAGCTTCAAAAATGAAAGTGAATAAAGCGAATTTGTTTAGCATAAATTCACTTGAATCTGTACTTTTTTGTTACTTATTGACCTATTGAGTCATCTTTCACACAAAAAAAACTACACGAAAATATTTCGCTGTAAGTTTGTTACGGATATTGTTTGATAAATATGTTGCCTTATTAAAATAGTTTGTAACGTCCATTTTAGAATATTAAAGAAGAAGATTTAAAAGAAAGGAAAGCTTATAAAAACAAAGTGAATTTTGAAAATTTTCTCATATAAACTCATTTGAATAGACTGTGACTTGAAACCAAGTCACGTGACTTATGTTGAGCACCTATTAGGTTTGCCAATGCAAAGCCTAATTAATCTAAAATAACTTAGTCTTCTAAGTTGGTCTGAATTCGCGATGGGAGGTAATTGCTTTGGACTCCTCTTTTTGGAGATGAGATTTTTTTTTATTCTTTTTGTTGTTCTGGAGTTTGTTCTTCCCAATTTGAATTTTGGCAATATCGTCGTTATTTCTTTTATTGGATTTTTACGTGGATGACACATATAGGACTCCTTAATCTTTTTTTAACCCCTTAGTTTTGATGAATAGTGGTAATGAGGATGTTTTGGATGATGTAACTCTCCTGTTTTCATTTTTGCCGTTCCTGCAATTTCATTGGTTGTTTTTATTTCACTCTCAAAATGAGCATTTTTTCGTCTGCTATTAGATCAATTTAGATTGCTTTACGGTCAAAACTTGCTTGTATTCCTGCTATTTATTAAACTTTATGGGTTTTAATTCGATTAAATTTGAAGTATTCAGAGCCTTACAAAAACGTCTTTGTTGTTGGAAAACTTCAGTTTGGCTGATAATTTGGTCTTTCAGGAAAATTTAAAGAAATTGAGGGATAGCAATTTAACGTGATTCACGAACAGAGAATAGCTTTAGTTTCCGGTAAAAGTTTTTACACAACGTTGGTTTCAGTAAAGTAACAAAATATTGAATTGTTCAAAACAGTTCCAACCGTACCAAAAATGAAAACAATATCGCTGGAACTGTTGCCACTCACGTCGTGAAACATGCCCTTTCATAAGGGTTATTAGAATATTATAAATTTAAACTTTTTATATTTAAAACTGGTAAAATGTAATTCAATATTACGAATAACTTATAATTAACTTTTGCTTTATTATCCCCTTACTAGTTGTGTACTTGCGGTTTCCTTTTAATTATTTTAAGCTGTACGTCCCAAAAGGTAAATTTTCAATTAGGTAATTCAATTATTCATTTTCATGAAAAACCGATTTAACAAGGCTTAAATAATGCTTGGATGTTAATTTGGCAGCTACATACTTTTAAAAATGTTTTTTGCTGAATACATCATGAGATATTTTTTTGTCTTTTATTTTAACCCTAAAATGCGTATGTTTAACGTAATAAATGACAAAAGAGCCAGATTTTTTCCCCATAGAATCCTGTTGTATTCTGATAACAGAATCAATAGCATCAATTTCTCCCTCCATTTGGTTGTAAAAATGCATATTTCTTACTTAAAATTTCGGTGTTCGGATAATATTTTGAAAGGAGAATTATTTTTAATAATACGATAATTGTCTATCTGGTATTGATTATGATAACAGATTAAGATCTTTAAACATGTATTCCCTGGAAAACAGGAGAGCTAGGGGTGATTTAATACAGTTATTCAAGTTCATAAAACAGGGAGACATGGAGGGCTTAGATTTTACTTTAAATAGCCGGACCAGAGGTCATGATCAGAAATTGAATAAATCGAGCTTTAGAAGGGAGGTAAGAAAACATTATTTTTACAATAGAGTTGTCAATGAGTGGAATGCTTTACCAGATTATGTTGTGCATTCGAAGAGAGTAGAAGATTTTAAGAAGAAACTTGACGGACATTGGAAACTGGTAATGTATTAGATTTATTTTGGACCAACCTTGCTAGGCCTCTGGCCTGTTGTTGGTCGACAATTTTTGTATTTGTATTTGTATCTTAGACAATCGTTGAATATGATTGACAATAGTTGGGAATATGATTGAAACTTTACATTGTATTACAAAAGCTTTTTAAGCAGAAACCATAGCGCAAGCAAAAACAGTGAAAAGAAATCTAGGAATGAAAATGTCTCGTCACGTGAAATATGCCAATTTGATATTGTTTTTGTAAAGTTTTTGAACTATTCCCTCTTACATATTTTTCTAAAAAAAAACTCGATTCTTCTAAATATCTCAACTGTAAATTAAATTGCACTTTAACTTTCTGAGCGTTGAACCTAGCTATTTCTGTACTTTATGCACAAGTGTTTCGAGAAATAACGATAAATATTAAAATTTTATTTAAAAAAATACATTTTTATTTACCTTTTAATTATTTTTTCTGGTGGTTAAGGTTTTTAAGTTCATATCTTCAAATATAAACCAAATCAAATTCTGAATTTTTAAACTGATATGTTAATTCAAAAAATTAAATTTAAAATTTATACAGCGAAAACAACAATACATTTCCCCCCTTTCCAAGTCTCTCAGAGAAATAAAAGGTTGTTTTCAATTCTAAATATTTTATATGATTTTTAACACGATTTTTCATTTTAGCATTTACAAAGCTGCAGTTGTTCTTAAGGTGCTTTTGATAAACTTGACAAAAATAAGTGTAGTTTAAAAAAATTTCAAAAACTTTGGCGTACACACAATTTGCGTTAAATCGATCGAAATGAATTCTGACAGCACTAAGTGCTTTTTTAAAAGAAAAACAAAATATTTAATCCATTTCTTTAACTTTCTGTTTCGAGAGTTCTTTGATATAGAAAAGTAGAGAGAAGACTGGATAAAATAATCAGAATAAAAAAATATTCCGTAATTTCTATCCATCGCAGTTTGTAAAACATTTTCATTTTTTCCTACTTCAGGGCATTTTGTGGATCTGCGAAAAGTCAGGTTATTTTAAGTAACTAGTTCTGTTTGCTACAGTTCCTTTTTTTCCTGTGAGGTATACAGAATAAATAAAACCGTCATTTGACTGTCGGGTTTTCCAGCAACAAGCGTAATTTTACGAAATTTTTAAATGTTAATTTTTTTCTCAAATTTTAAATTTAACGTATGGAGAGTCATTAATGCTAAAAAATACCAAGTTTTTAAAAAATTAAGAAATTGAATTTTTAATTAGAAATTTAAATATTTATCACGCGACTTGAAAACAAGTTTCGACTTCAGCTAATATGCGTATCCCTCAGACGGTTAAGAATGTTTGTTTGACTGTCTGCAAAGCTATTAATTAAATTTTAACCAGCCACACAGTTTTGTAAAATCATTATGTATTTAAGTGAATGGAAGAACAGTTGGATCGTGCTTAGTTTGTTACTGTAATGGTTAAAAGTGTGCTTTGAACTCTTTTGCTAGTCGAAAGAACTCACAAAATAATTGCGTTAAAAAAAGTTTTGAAAAATAGTTTTTTTAATATTTAAAATAAATATGTAGTTCTCAGATTATTATTCATATATATTAATAAAAAATATTATTAATATTAAAAAATAATAACAACAAAAATAATAATAACAATAACAACATTAACAATAGCAGGAACAACAACAATAAACAACAATAACAATGATGATGACAATAATAAGAGTAGGAAGTAGAATTTTATATATTTAAACTGTAATACAAAAAGAATATTTCAAACTCCATTTTTTCAATTATTATTATATGACTTGGAAAAGAAACCATCTAACACCGTGAAGTCTTTCTCTATAACTATTTTTATCTTACCTCTTTTATCAATAAGTTACAAAGCATGTTAAAAAAAGAAACATTGTTATTGTGTTTCTTGTCCCTAGAATCCAGTGATATGTTCTCTATATTCATTTCTCCGCGACTAATGCAAGAACTCACAAAAAACACCGCCAAAAAAAACACAGGTTCTTTTCCCCAAAAATTTAACATTCAAAACGTTGATGGATATTTCGTCGGATGCCGTCTTCTCCACTTTATTATGTACGTTATTAACGGAAAAAAGAGTGTCAGAGAGTTTGTGTAGAAGCTATCTAATTTTTTAAACGCAGGAATAGCTGATGGGAAAAAGTTTTGAGCTCGATTTCACGTTTGGAAGAAGTTTTTTTAAAAAATACAAAATGTCGGAAATATAAATGGCAGTCTGGTAAATTTTAATATTTAAAAACTATTCATGAAATAAAGATATTAATCTTACTCTTTTGAAATGAAGAGAGAAATTAGGTAGAAAAAAATTCAAAGGAATGTTAAGTAATACGCTTTTTTCCTTGAAAATAGTTAATTAAGTATTTAAAAAAACTTATTAGCATACAAATGGCTTTAGTTTAATTATCATTGTTAGTTAAAATGAAATATATTTTTTAAGACCTACTTGAAAATTAATTTGCGAAAAAAGAACCATTCGGCAGTTAATTTTTTTGATTAGTTGCATATTTAGAATCTGGTTTAGTGTATAGAGTTGAATTTTTCAACAAAAAAATCATTTCATACTTCATCAAATATTAGTTTTGCCCAAGCAAACAATTAGGAAGCTTTGGATTTTTATAGCCTATCGCAGAGTATTAAAAACTAGCAAATAAATACCCGTTCTTCGCACGGCTAAAAGAATATCAAATCGATCCAAATATATGTGTCATTTAATTTGCTGTAGGATAATAAGCTTTACCTTTGTTTCCGTTCATTATAGAGAATAAAATCCCGTTACTTATATTGCTCTAAAATTCCAAAATAAAAATACATCACTATAAAACAGACATCCTCATATCACAAAAATCTTCCTCAATATGAACTTACTGTCATCGCAATTTTCCTGATAAATTCAAATTAACCATAATTGTATAACAATGTTATTTCACGTCAAAACCTCCATTCTGTTTTTTTAAAACATTTAGCTCATTGTCACGTTCAATCATTTTTCAAATCATTAATTTAGTTTCTGAAGGTAATGGCAAGAAAATAAAGCCATTTCAATTTTATTTAATTTTTGTGTTCATTTTAATTTCTTCTGTCGAATGGCAACACGAAAGGGAAAAAATTATCGGATTTGAGTGAAAGTGGTGTATTTTTTTCAGAAAATTAGAATTTTCTTTAAAAATGGAATAAATATGAAAAAACTAAGCCTCAGGTGCACACGTTGGTATTAAAGGGGATCTATATTAAAAATTTCGAATTTCTGAGGCAGTATAAGTAGGTCTTTTACGATCCACAGACAAACAGACAGACTCTTTTATTATAATAGATTTAATTATGTTAGTTGGACTCATTTTCCAAGAAGGTTTCCATGCATATTTCTTTTTACTTTAGATATTGAAAGAAACTGCGTTGAAGGAAATTCTCCTGCAGACATAATCCTTTTATCATTAAGCAATGAAGTTTAAACATCGGACTCTAAGCAAAAAAGTGGAATTTTTGTTATTTTAATTCAATGCGAAAAGAGGCCTTTTCCTCAGACAGTATGTTCCCTGCGTTCTAACACAAATCTTTGTAGACTATACAAAATAACGAAGAATTTCTCCATTAAACTTTTTTTTCATTATAAAATATTATAATATTTTCATTATTTATGTAAGCTTATAAAACTTTTTAAGGGTAAATAAATCAAATGAAGGTTTATTAAATCAGAACAAACCATTTTAGAAATGTCTAAATAAAATCTTAATTATTTAAAAATTAGTTTTGATGTTGACAGAAAGATAAATTTAATTTGATCTTAAAAAGTCAAATGTAGGAGGCATAAAAAGTTTAACAAAAATAAATTTGTTTAGAATTATAAAAGTTACCCATTTTCTTAAAATTGGGTATCTTTTTAAGAAACCTGAAACCTTTAACCTTTCTTACCTTGTTTAACATTAAGTTTATGTTTTTCTGAGATTTCGGGATTAAATCTAAAATTCTTATGCTTATTTATGTATCTTTTTTTTCTAGCTATATTAATGTTTCAGAGGCAAACAATAAATTCAAGAAAACTGTATCTCAAAAGAAATATCTAATATTATCCAATCGGCATCAAGATATAATTGTTACAAGATTATAATTTTAATAGAACTTTCCAATCGGCTTTATGTCCCTTATTGCTTTGTCTATAACAATAAAACCACTTTGGACAAAATAAGTCTGCCTAGCATTCAGTTTAATGGGTGACTTTGATACATTAGATATCCATTTCGGTCATTCTATGCATAATTTAGAAGAACAGGCAATAGCTTTCATATTTGTGTGTTAATTGCAACCGTCTAATAAAATTTGGGTAAAAATTATATATAGTTTTAAGTGTAAAAGCATATAAATAAGTTATACTTTAACGTCTGAAAGCATATAAATAAGTTATAGTTTAAAGTCTAAAATCATATAAATAAGTTATAGTTTGAAGTCTAAAATCATATAAATAAGTTATAGTTTAAAGTTTAAAAGCATATAAATAAGCTATAGTTTAAAGTCTAAAAGCCTATAAAAAGTTATAGTTTAAAGTCTAAAAGCATATAAATAAGAAAATAAGTTTTTTTTTAAATACCATTTGAAAGGAATGTTTCTATTCTATTTTACAAATGTTTTTTGCGCACTTAAAACTTACTATTTTTGAATTAAAATATCTATAAAACCAATTATCAACACAAATACATATTGATTTAGTTCAAGAAGGAATCATACCATAATTGTGAATAATAATTACCTCTATATTAAGCATCAGGATAATTAATACCCTATCTCAAAATCATTCCGAAAATAGATATTTTCTGGAGATTCTTCACACAATACATTTAATTAGGCAAAACATAATCAATTATTTCCTAATAACCGTGGCCCAAATACTCTCGTTTTGGTTATCAAATAAGGTTTACACTTACACATAAAGGCTAAATAAGACGGAGATGCTTGGCGAGGGAAAAAAATAAGCCCGTCTGAAAGTCGCCAGGTTGAATTTAAACACCCCAAAAAGCGTAGACATCTTCTGACGTCGTGACGGAGGGAGCACAGCGAAATTATAAACAAACCCAACAGTTTCATGCATAAAAAACATTTTTTATTTTAACAATCAAATGTTTAAACACAAATAGCGACCATTTGCTCAATTTCAAAGTACTCTTATGCTTTTTTTGCACGTTTTCATATGAAATAAACAAAGTTTCTCATGACATATTCCTGGTGGCAACAGCGAATCTTCATCAAAATATTGCCAAACTGTTGGCTAAGGGATTTGTTGGGGAGTATAGAGTTTAAGAAGAAGATGGAGATGGCTACCAGGCAAAAACCAATATAACAAGAAGTTCTTAAAGAACTAAAATAGCCTACTTTCCTGTTACTTAAATACTTACTGAAATTCTAATTGGGAAACAACTAGGTTCATAACAGTAAATATCATCAACAACCGTTTCTACACTAGATTTATACACATTCGAAAAAAATCGCTAAACACAACATCCAGCTATAATTTTAAACTTCTAAAAGCCAAAATCAACTATTTTTCTTAATATTCTTTCTCAAATTAACTTAATATAATTTATCGTCTGCTCAATTTATTTGTAGTTCCAAGAATAATTAAATATTTATTAATACCAAAAATAATGAAACTATTCCAAACTGCATTAAAAAAAATAAATGTAAATTAAAACTAAGCAAAATTGTATGCAAAAAATATGCCTTGCCGCTTTCTTGATAAACAATTAATGAACAATCAAAGAATCACATTGTGCTACATTTTATGACGTCATTCCAAAATGATTCAAGTATAAATTATTTTACTTCAAATAATTTTAAATAAAGTTTTTCATGCCATTGTTGATTTGGCAACAGTGATTTAAATGACTCAAAATTGAATTTCAATGCTAATTCAATGGGAAATTCGCCGACAGTAGATTTATATCCGTCCGGACGTACAGACAGGCGGACAAAAAGTATGAAAGTTGGGTCTCCGAGGTCATAGCTTTCTAACAAAAAAAAAAGAATTTTTAAGATCCGAATGATAGAACTGATTTTGGAAGGGGGTACGGACAGACAGACGAACGGACAGACGGACATCGACCGCATGTCAATACCTATTTTTTCATTTTTTTTAATTCTTTCGAATTAAAAAAAGAAAAGTAGGCTAAAAACCTTTTTACCAAGTGAAGCCATAGATCACCTTGTAGTAAGCCCAACCACGCTCTTTCGGAGAAGTATTTGGCCTTATTTTACAGTGGAGTTTGTATAGGCTTATACTTCATCGACTTGGCGATTCTTGTCTCTAATATAAACTACAATTACAACGCATTTTTCTCACCTGTGAAGGGAATTACTGAAATCTTTAAACAGCTAGCGTATTATGGCAGGAATGCAATTTGGCGACTTTGGCGTTCGTGAAAAAGTAAACACAGGGTTGCTATAGCAACAAGATTGATGCAAACACCTATTGAGTTGAACTGGAATGTTTACCAATTTAAGTACGTTTTTGCTACTTGGCTATAAAAGGAAAGTCGCCAAATCGAGACCGGCCATAATACGCTAGCAGTACCGAAATCTTGTGTAAATTCAGATCTCGTACTTCACCCTACAACTGCGAAAATAGTCATATTTTGATTTTTAATTAATGTTTCTTAAGGAATAAAATGATGCGTTTCATTCGACGAAACTAACATTGAATGAGCTTTTTGTTTGGGCTAACTAGGGTTGCTTGGCGACTTTCTGATAACTTCACTTGTTTTCCCGCCAAGCATATTCGCCTTCTTCTTATCTCTATGGTTGGGAGTGCATAAATGAAACAATCATGGCTTCACTTGGTAAACCAATTTTTGCATTGTTCTTCTCCCCTAAGAATCTCAATCTTATTATACCTCTGTGGGTTTACATTATTTCAAACTGAAATCTTCTTTCAGTTCGTTTGCTCATCCATCCCCGAATTTAACCTGATTGGTCGACCCCTTGTAAAAGGAGCAGTAAAGAGATTTGATGGGACGGTTGTTTATTCGAATGGCGCTAAGTGCTGAAACCTCATATTTCTTTTATAAAAATCTTATGATAATATTTAGCTTATAATGAGGAATTAAGAGTTTGTAGGCGTATCTTTACTTTACACTCTATTGGTCTTTTGGTTTGTTAGTAAACAAGCATTTCTTTACGCAGAAAAAAAATCTAAATCCATCTTTAAGGGAATAATATATTCGGCATAATACTACTTATTGACAAATATTATACATGTTATGTGTCTAAACTCATCTCTTCAAACTTGATTTAGAGTTGTGTTTTTTTCACCAAAAGTACCACCGAATCAAAGGTTAAACAGTACAGGGCGGTAAGTTTGTGTTAAAGAAAGGATAACATGAGAATCTATGCCAGACATCACCACTGTTCCCACAAGACGTTACAGAAAACATTTTCACTCGCGGGTGATTGGTTTTGTGTGCCCATGTGACATGCAAAACCAATCACTGGCGAGTGAAGATGCTTTCGGTAAAGTCTTGGACAGAGAAGGTGATGTTTGGCGAAGATTCACATGTCCTGTCCTTCTGTGTATGCCTAGCTTTCAGAAACAGAAACTTTATAATTTAACATTGAATAGACAATATTTGCAGCCGATCTAAGCGAGGAAATAAATGTAGTGAACTATTGACAGTATTTTCCAAACTAGCTATAGATTTGAACAACACTTAGTCCCTTTCTGATAAAACACCCAACACTTATCTACCCAATGCCGAATGATATCAATTTATAGACAAAAGACTAGGGAATGTTTGAAGTTTCCCCCGCTGGAAAAGAGAAAGACAAAAGAATTCACCTTCTTTCGAATTAAGATCGGCGTTAGTTAGTCGGAAACTGTTGCCAGGAAACGGTTTCTAACAAAGACCCGTCGGTATTTAAATGCCGTGGAATTTGATCGGATAAAAATAGAATTTGAAAGTTTCGGTTTGCCCATTAAATACGGGCTCTACCATTTTGCTGTGCATTCGTTCGGCGATTTGGAATGCTCGAACTAATCAAATAATAATAATCCGCCGTTTAGAATAATTTTGGAATACTTGTGTTTTGAAGTTAATTGCTGCTCTGGATGGGGCTAAATTGTAATAGAATAATGGAAATGGCAGTAAATGTTAGATGTACAAGTTAGGGAATGATTTAATGGATTAAAATATTTCTGCGTTTTCAAGTCCTGTTTACTTTAGTTATGTTCTGTACTACCGAAAATAATAATAAAACATAATTATGTATTTCAAATTGTGTTTATTCATGGCTTTAAGTTTTAGATTTTAATTCCTTCGAATGATAATATAATCGCATTTAATTTTTTAAAAAATTACGTAACTATAATCATTTTCTAAAAGCAATGGATTAAAAGGCTTAAAAAAGCACTAAATCTATGCAGTATTTATTAAACTCTTTTAAATATATTTAATTCATAAAATTTATAAAGAATTATTTTATTTCCATTTTATTTTAAACACAATAAAAAAAAAAGAACGTTTTACTTACGTAATAACATAAAATGTTGCTTTAACGAAATCTTAAAATTATCAGCGGCTAAAAAGTTTGAAATACAATGATGAGAATTGAGAATTTGTTTAATTTCTTAGGAAACATCGTTACGTCCAGCAATTTAGTAAAATGTCTACAAAATCACATTCCTTAACTAAAAGTATCATTCCAATTAATAAATTCGGAGGAGGATACTAATGGATTTTGACTCTTATTCTCTTCTTTGAATCAACGATTCTTCTTTGGTTTAGATATTTAGTTTAGATATTTGCATAAATATTATAATAAAACCAAATTATCATATATACTCTGTATTACACTCCATAACTGCTTCCGATAAAATCTTCTTTGAATCAGCGATTCTTCTTTGGTTTAGATGTTTAGTTTAGATATTTGCATAAATATTATAATAAAACCAAAGTATCATATATACTCTGTATTACACTTCATAACTGCTTCCGATAAAATCTTCTTTGAATCAGCGATTCTTCTTTGGTTTAGATGTTTAGTTTAGATATTTGCATAAATATTATAATAAAACCAAAGTATCATATATACTCTGTATTACACTTCCTAACTGCTTCCGATAAAATCTTCTTTGAATCAGCGATTCTTCTTTGGTTTAGATGTTTAGTTTAGATATTTGCATAAATATTATAATAAAACCAAAGTATCATATATACTCTGTATTACACTTCATAACTGCTTCCGATAAAATCTTCTTTGAATCAGCGATTCTTCTTTGGTTTAGATGTTTAGTTTAGATATTTGCATAAATATTATAATAAAACCAAATTATCATATATACTCTGTATTACACTTCATAGCTGCTTCCGATAAAATCTTCTTTGAATCAGCGATTCTTCTTTGGTTTAGATGTTTAGTTTAGATATTTGCATAAATATTATAATAAAACCAAAGTATCATATATACTCTGTATTACACTTCATAACTGCTTCCGATAAAATCTTCTTTGAATCAGCGATTCTTCTTTGGTTTAGATGTTTAGTTTAGATATTTGCATAAATATTATAATAAAACCAAAGTATCATATATACTCTGTATTACACTTCATAACTGCTTCCGATAAAATCTTCTTTGAATCAGCGATTCTTCTTTGGTTTAGATGTTTAGTTTAGATATTTGCATAAATATTATAATAAAACCAAAGTATCATATATACTCTGTATTACACTTCATAACTGCTTCCGATAAAATCTTCTTTGAATCAGCGATTCTTCTTTGGTTTAGATGTTTAGTTTAGATATTTGCATAAATATTATAATAAAACCAAAGTATCATATATACTCTGTATTACACTTCATAACTGCTTCCGATAAAATCTTCTTTGAATCAGCGATTCTTCTTTGGTTTAGATGTTTAGTTTAGATATTTGCATAAATATTATAATAAAACCAAATTATCATATATACTCTGTATTACACTTCATAGCTGCTTCCGATAAAATCTTCTTTGAATCAGCGATTCTTCTTTGGTTTAGATGTTTAGTTTAGATATTTGCATAAATATTATAATAAAACCAAAGTATCATATATACTCTGTATTACACTTCATAACTGCTTCCGATAAAATCTTCTTTGAATCAGCGATTCTTCTTTGGTTTAGATGTTTAGTTTAGATATTTGCATAAATATTATAATAAAACCAAAGTATCATATATACTCTTTATTACACTTCATAACTGCTTCCGATAAAATCTTCTTTGAATCAGCTATTCTTCTTTGGTTTAGATGTTTATTTTAGATATTTGCATAATTATTATAATAAAACCAAAGTATCATATATACTCTTTATTACACTTCATAACTGCTTCCGATAAAATCTTCTTTGAATCAGCGATTCTTCTTTGGTTTAGATGTTTATTTTAGATATTTGCATAAATATTATAATAAAACCAAAGTATCATATATACTCTTTATTACACTTCATAACTGCTTCCGATAAAATCTTCTTTGAATCAGCTATTCTTCTTTGGTTTAGATGTTTATTTTAGATATTTGCATAATTATTATAATAAAACCAAAGTATCATATATACTCTTTATTACACTTCATAACTGCTTCCGATTAATCTTCTTTGAATCAGCGATTCTTCTTTGGTTTAGATGTTTAGTTTAGATATTTGCATAAATATTATAATGAAACCAAAGTATCATATATACTCGGTATTGCACTTCAAATAAAATTCAAAGTAACACAGTTATAATTTAACCAAATTACAATTACATGTATCTTCATTTTGCAACCTCATACACAACATGACAAACCAATTCTGTTTATGTGGGGTTTTTTGCAAATCAACGGAACTATGGAATAGTGGATTAAAGTAGCTATGAGTGAACCAGTGGAGTAGAACCAAAAAAATCATGTTATGCATATGGATTACTAATGCACGTACAATGTTATTAAAGTACTTCCGTACTTATATGAAACCTAACCATTGTACAGCAAAAGATATTTGTATTTCATACCATGTCTACTTCCGACAAAGCTGCAAGTAACACTTATGATTTACCAAATAACCATTACAAGAGTTCTTATTCAAAAACCTCATACGTGACACAACATAACAAACCAATTCAGCTTTGGTAGGTAGATTGTACGTTTCACGGCTGTCAACTCCAAACCTTTATTCAGCTTTCCTAACTGCGTTTACTACAGGTAAGTGCTGAAAGCTTTTATTCGCTTCGCAATGAATAAAATACGACGCAATCCCAGGTCTGTCTTAACAAGCGGCATCGAGTTTCCCCGACAGTCCACTGTCAGATTTGTATACATTTTACCCAGTGTTAAGTATTTAAAGCACGGAAACCAAGGAATTAAATATTCAGTTCCTTTCTTGATATCTCCATCATGTTTGTAAACGCCCTACCTGCGTTTAGGCTTGTTTGCGTGCAGGCTTTGTACAGTACCATATTTATGGGATTGGGACTAGTATATACTTGCTGGGTTGTGCATGTATATTCCGAATGTAGATTTATTTGTTATAATGCGGGGAATTGAAGAGCTTATTTGAATGATTGGTTTCAGAAATCCTGGATGCATATTTGGGCAATGCGGATTTCTGCAGCAATGAAATGCAATTATTTTGGCTGACAAAATGATAGTGCATAACCTTAAAAACACGGGATATCGTACATTCCCTTCTCGATGTCTACTCGACGTTTTAATGATAATGATGTCGTGTCCATGGATAGAGATTATATGGGACCAAAGGTGTCATAGACCGCTTCAGCGATCTGCAGACAGTGGTCCTCATAAAGGTCTTCGTAGGGCGAGTTGGTGATTTGCTGCAATTTTGCCAGGATGGCTGGACAAGAGAAAATATGTTTTGGATCCAGTTCCGAGTCGGGGCAGTTTCTGCAGCTGGAGTATTTTCTAGTTCCATCTTTTTTGGATTTCCATCCCTTTGAAGTGGTCTGTCCTTAATCTAGTTAGGGTGGTCGCAGTTACCCTATTGGTGTTTAACTCACAAATTTGGTGTTTAATTTTAACACTTCTGCTGTTAAATTTTGCTTTGGCCACTGAGTTGATGTCATTAAGAGTGGTTTGGGGAAGAACGTCATTGTTAAGTTTTCTTGCTTCTTTCGCCAGGATATCAGCCGACTCGTTTCCGTTGATACCAACGTGTGCTGTAATACCACTGCAAAATGCATTTCTTGTTCAAATTTGAGAGTTGAAACATTCCATCATGTATAGCCGTGATCATCTTTGACTGTTTCTTTTTGATAGCTTGCAGGGCAGCTTTGCAATCGCTTAAAATTAGTAATCCCTCATATTTTTCCTCATCCAAAAGGTCAAGGTATAGCTCTATTGCCTTTTGTATTGCCAGGATCTCACAGGTGAAGTTGGAAGCTATTTTTCCCGCACCAATTTTATGTTTTTTAATGGTGCCATTTGCAAAGATGAAATTGATGCCGGCTCCACCGTCAGTCAAGGTCTCGTCCGATGATCCATCAGTGAAAGCGTAGACCAAGCCTTCTCCTGTATAAGACTCAATCGTCTTTATCCCTTTTGCTTTGATAGTGTTTGCTGGATCTGTTTTGGAGCGTTGTTCCAGGAGATCTGTAACAATTTTGGCGTTTGGAGGGAGTATGGTTGGTAGGACGGGCTCCTGTAAAAGGTCATAGGTGTTGTGTTCAAGGCCAGTCTGATGCCTAATCTCTTGATCAAACAGCAGGGTGGACGACCTTTTAAGTTCCATTGTCGATAAGTTATGTTGCTTATATGTTCTTCATTACGGCTTCTTGCCTTATTTGTAAATTTAATTACGTTTAGTTTTCTTCTGTTCTCCAAAAGCTCAAGGCCACATTCTTGTTGTGACTTTTCATTATTTGTCGAAGAAACAGCGCCAATGATGATTTTTGCTGCTCTTGCTTGTATTTTGTCCAGGTTCTTCAAAGTTGATTCTTTGGCGTGTGACCAGATTGGAGAGGCGTATTCCATTATGGGTCTGATTAGGGTGGTGTAGGTGGTTTTAAGGGTCTTGGGGCTGGAGCCCCATCCACTACCACATAGACTTTTCAGAATTCTTAGTCTTGGAAGGGATTTGTTAGCGGTTTTTTTATATGATCTGTGAAACGTAATTCAGGATCAAGGGTGAGCCCTAAATAGACTGGGTTTTGTGTCTTCGTAAGAGGTTGATCGTTCAGGGATAGTTTCAGTGAGAAGAGGTGTCTATGTTTTCTATTCGTAGAGAAGACACTGTAGGAGGTTTTCTGTGGGTTGATCTTTAGCATAAGAGATGCTGCCCATCTTGAGATTCTCATCAGGACGTTTTAATGTCAGAAACTATATAAAAAACAATAAATTAGAAATTAAAAATAATAGTAACAGAAAATATAGTACGATAAAAAAACAATTCTTTAATGACAATATAAAATACTATTTTGACATCGAATGTATTTCTATGTATTTAAAACCTTAAGTTCTTTCATTCAAAAAACCAATTGAAAACAATGGGCTTGTTTCACGGGGGATCTGGCAACAGCTCTGCGGTCTTAGTTTCATTTTTCTCGAATGACTTTTTTTGATATTCGAAATTGAGTTTTCTAAGAATAAGTTATTTTAGGTGTTATTTTTTAAAATTACAGTTTCTTGCCGTGCTGTTGGTTGTTTTAATCATTTATCAAGGAAAACTTGCATTAAAAGAAGTTGGAATTCAAAAAAAATAACAACTAAAATATTCTTAGAAAACTCAATTTGGAATACCAAGGCAAATGTAATTCGAGAAAAATGAAAACAAGACTGCGGAGCTGTTGCCAGATCCTTCGTGAAACAAGCCCATTGAATTTTTCACTTTAATCAATTATCATATTCAAACGTACACAGAGCGTCCATTTACATTTTGATTGACTGGTATTGTATTGTGTTCGCTTGTGCTTTCTAAGGGGGGTCGGGATACATATAAAATAAGCTAAACTATGTTAAATTAGTTTAAACAATTAATTTAAACAATACGCATGCTATTGTTTAAGAAAGTAAAAGAAAATAAAAACTAATCACCAGCTCTCCACTCCCTCTAATTTGCTTAAGGGGATACGGTACCCAAAAATTGGTCAAAATATCGATTTTTCCGTTTTTACCTTCTTATTATCTACAATATTTTTCTGGACATTTACTGAAAGTTTCATATAGATATCTTTTGTAGAAAAAAGTTATTGAATATTTTCTGGAGTCATTCCTATAAGTTTGAATACGTATTTCGTCTGCTTTCAACCTGTTTTCTCTGCTTCGCGTTTTTCAATTCTTGTGTTTAATATATCCCTAAGGCTTTTTTGATAATTAAGTTAGAATTTTGAAATTTTTAACCTGTGTTCTTATATAAATGGTGCACAAAATTGTGAATGGAATAAGGTCTAATATGTATAGTTGTGTTTTTTTTAAATGTGGAATTCAATAATTTGTATTTTTTTTGTGATTTTCAGTACAAATGCATGTTATTTTTTAACTGTACCTCACATTTTAAAATCCATGCACAGTTCTTGAACAAATAGTTCTAAAAACAAACTATAAAAGTTTGGTGGAGTTATTCTCAAAATTGAAAGAGGAGTACTAGCGTTTTAAAAAAATTTAAAATTTTGACTATTTTTTTAAATGAAATTTACTTGTAAATATTTGTTTTTATTGCTAGAAAATGTTTATTTAGAGTGAACATTATATAAAACCACAATAATTTACAAGTTTATGTTATTATTTCTAGAAATAATGTTTTGGGTACCGTATCCCCTTAATTGATTGAAAAAATTAATGATACTTTTCCCATTGTGCGGGTGCAAGCGATAAACTCGCCAAAAATGTACAACCGACAACAAACGTAATATTTCCAATGGTAACCTTTAACTGTGTATACTGTGGTCCTTTTACCTGTGTATACTGTGGTTTTAACTATGTATACTTTGAAAATAATTCCGTTTTTTTGTCAAATATGTCGTTTTTCGAGATTTGCACCCGCGAAGTGTAAAAGTACCAAAATAAATTTAACCGTTGAAGTTTTATTTGTTTGGTGACATATAAAAACATTAATTTTTTGCATTTTCTTCTTTAACATGGTTAGTGTTAAGTAAAATGATAATAGTGTGACAAAACTACAGTTTTTAATCAATCAATTTAAGCCGAAACTTTATTTTTAAAAATGTTTCCTCTGCTGGAAACAAACCAAAATTAATTAAAATTTTGCATAAAAGAACAGCAGGGAATACATTTTAACTGAAAAAACTACATTTACCTTCATTCGACTTTTATGAAACTCCAATAAATAGAAATTCCTTCCGTGAATAATTACAAGATCAACAAGGTTTTTAATTACATGAATTTAATGAAGCATTTTAATTTATCTACAAAAGAAGCATTATACCAATAAAGTTAATTAAAGTCAAACAAAGCTTGTAGAAGATGCTTTTTTAATACTTACATAAAGGCTCTGAAGCATTACCAAATCAAAGTTTGGGTATTTGACAAAGCTTAAATCTGCCTGTTTCCGGGAATTTTGCAAAGATTTAATAAAATAGCAAATATAAGTTTTAGCCCTTGTTTACTGACGAAATCAACAAACGAAGTGACACCCTTCCAGCCTGTTTAGGAATAATTCAGTACTTAGTACCACAGAATAAACATGTTTAACAAACTTTAATGATCGCCAGTCGCTTTGTTTTATTTAACCGCTTGACCGATCTTTATAAAGTGATCTCTTAATCCTGAATTAGTTAATGTACGAAATTACGTATTGTAAGTAATTCATCAAGTTCATCATCGGTCGCTAACTAGGGAATAAATTTATGTTTTTTTTTCTTTTTTTTATAGTTTATTCGTTTATTTCATTTGTTTTTATTTTACTGTAGATCAATCTTTATAAGTTACCTTTAATTACATACTTAAGTAAAAACCCATAAAAATTTAAATCGTATAATGTGCGAATTTTAAAAAAAAATGTAGAAGTATAAATCACATTTTATTTTAATTTAAATAATAAAAATAATTATAATTTCTTCTCTTGTTTTAATTCGGTTAGACGAGCATAAAATATTTAATTTAATGGTTATCTTCAATATTATTCACAACATCTTTTTCCTAAGTAAAAAAGAAACCAAATAAAAAACGAACTTTATCATTTATCCTGCGATTATAAGAAAATGTATTTTGTTAAAGAGATTTTAATTTATATTTCTAGTTAATTCTATAACCTTTTTTTCAACTTAAAGTGTATGACAGTTTAATAATTAATTGCGTAAAAAAATAGTAAATATTTTTATATCTCTTTTTTTCTGGGAAATTCTAACTTTCAATCCAAAGGTACTAGTAAATATTTAAATAAAGAAATAAATATTTTTGTTAAAGTTTATTATATTTACTGATGTAGTAGAAACTGTCGCATTCTGCATAGGAAAAAATTAGTTTTTAAGCTGATTAATATTCCATAATAAAGAATTCTAAAAAGAGGACCCTAGTTCAAAATCAAATTAATATGTAAAACAAATTAATACTAAAATCTATTTTCATTGAAGAGGAATGTCCCATGAATGTATTAATTAAAGTTACTAATTTCTTTAAACCTATTATATGGGACATTTTTTTTATTATGTATCCAAAAATAAGACAAGGAAATCTAATTCCTTTTTTCAGCCAACTTTCTGTAATATCGGCAGGCACATGAACGCTAGTCTTTTGAAGACGCATCTAGAAATTACATTTAATGTTTTTAAGATAACCCCAGAAGTTCGTTCAAAATAACTGCTTTAATATTTCGGCGAATATTTTATGAAAGTCATCGAAAATTGATAAAACTGATATAATTGTACTTTAAAGGCGCCTAATATTTTTACATGAAAACAGATGTTGCAATTCAATGCTTAAATTTTAATGCTCATTTTAACATGTAGACAATCTCTTACTTTCTCTCAATCTCTCATATATATAATTATATACTTTGATATCGGAAACCTAGTGTTAACTATACTGTTAAGCTGAAAAAAAATTTTACTCAATTCAATGGCAATTAGCTCAAAAAGTGAATAAATTACTGAATGCTACAATTTATTTTCATTTATAATTTACTAGCTGACCCGACAGACGTTGTCTTGTCTTTACTATGAATATTGAATTGTAATTGAAGGTTGATCGAAAAATTCATCGATCCTTGGCAAATGCAGCCAAAAATGTCGAAAATATACCCAGGAGTGCACGTTAAATATTTTTCAAAGTCCCGACGCTGCGTACGATGTAAAAGTTGCATTGGGTGCCTAATCAGGTGTTGGCTCGTCACATGACTGTGGTTCTAAATAAAGACGCCCGTGGCCAATATCCCTCTTGTATAGCTCTAGTGCGATGATAATTCAAACTAACCCTAACCCATACAACTGGATGGGAATAGCTACCTTACGCTAAATTTTTAACTTCGCCAAAAGCAGCCAATGCCAACATTCGATTGGCCATATCATAGCTGTACCAAATTGACAGTTTCATAAACATAAAGTTTTTACGCTATACGTAGACTGTAGAGGGAACTAACAGTTCTTAGAAGTATTCATCAGATCTAGAATAGTAATCGCCCTTACTGCCATAATACATTGTAGCAATATCTTCACTTCTTACCATTTATAAACATCAATTAAATTAAATTCGGAAACAAAAAAATTAAAAGATTTCAATTCAATAAATAAAATAATGATATTCAAATAAAAATCCTACCATTTAAACTCACGTGCTCTGACGTGCTTATACTTAATTTTCGTTCGCGTGAACGTGCTGAAAAAATTGAAATAAAAAGTATAAATTCTAATCTTACAATGCTATTCCTATGGAGACGCCACATTTTGCACTCCTACACCCGTTCGGGTTCGAATTTCGAATAACTCATTCATTAAGAACCTTCTCCTGACAATAACAAACACAACGAAAAAAGAATTAGTGAAATCGGTCCAGCCGTTCAGGCGTGATGACGTGACAACGAAAAAAGGGGACTTTAATTTATATATAAGGTTTTTCGTTTGATATACTACTAAAACATTTTCTTTTATTGCGTATGCTGACATTATTGTTTATCATATAGTGAAATATAAAAATTACAGAAAGTTTACAGTTACAATACTTTGATTCTCATCCATTATTCTCAATTAAACGTTAATTTAATCAGAGCCAGCGTTAAATCAATTCTTTAATTTCAACTTGCAGTTTCTATACTTATCAATAATTCATTTGTGGTTTAAATAAAATTACATTTAATTTTAATTTCATTAAAGATGCTAGTCATTTGTACGCTTTAAACTATATTAATTTAGATTATTTTGTTACAAATTTAATTACAAGAGAACAAGAAACATAGCAAAACAGCTCGCTATTTATAAAAACACAGAAATCATAACCAACCGGAAACTTATAAGTGGAATGTGCAATAAATGTATTAACGTTACCATATGTTCACCGTGTTACTCAAGAGAACAATAGTTAAATGAGGTCCTATGTTAAATTAACCTCCTAACTTATTCAAATGTATGCTAATTTGCTACCGGTTTCAATTAGAATGAAACTAAAATTAATTTTGCTAGTTATACTAGTGTGGATCCTTATATAATAGCTTTAAATCTATATACTCCTGCGTATATTTACTGAAAATTAACTGTAGGCGTAAAAAAATATTAACACACTTGAAATAGATGGTCATTTATAATACAATAATATTAAATGACATTCCTTAAAAAATTGATTGGTAAGTACAAGTACTAAAACAAAAGTCCTGATATTCATCCCTATTACTCAATTGAACTTTAGTTAAATGAAATCCTGCGTTAAATTAACTAAACTTGTTCAAATTTATTCTAATTCGCTCGCGGTTTGAATTTGAATGAAAGTAAATTTAATTTTGCTAGTTATACTAGTATGGCTCATTGATAACTTTAATTATATGTTTCTATGGATATTTATTGAAAATTAACTGCATCTGTAAGAAATATCAATATACTTGAAGTAGATAATCTTAGCCTGTGTCCTGACTACGACATCAAATGCCACAAATGCAACAAAACTTAACGACTTGGCAGAGTCAGCCACATGCTATTGCATCGCTTGGCGCCATTGGCGGTCGCCAAGTTTTGTTGCATTTGTGGCATTTGATGTCGTTGTCAGGACACAGCCTTACAACAATCCCCAGAAATTGATTGATAAGTACAGGTACTAACAATAGTCCTGCTCTTCAGATCTATTACTCAATTGCACGTTATTTAAATCAGATCCTGTGTTAAATTAACCAAACTTGTTCAAATTTATTCTAATTCGCTCGTGATTTGAATTAGAATGAAAGTAAAATTAATTATACTGGTTTGGCTCATCAATAGATTTAAATCTATAGTCCTACGGATATTTATTGAAAATTAACTGCATGCATTAAAAAAGTAGTAACATATTTTAAATAGCTAGTCATAAATAACATTCCTCAAACATTTATTGGTAAATATAAGTACTAACAATAGTCCTGTCTTCATCCCTATTACTCAATTGAACGTTAGTTAAATCAGATCCTGTGTTAAATTAACCACCTAATTTCGAGTTCAATCCCGAGTTAGGGCCTGATTTATTATTCATTCGTTTCCAATAGTTGAATGCATCGAGCTGGACCAATTCAACTCAAGGAATGGAATACGTGATTGGAATGGGAAAATCTTGACGAAATTATCTGCGAGGGCTTCTGCGATATCAGCGATTTGATTTTTCGATTTCTCTTATTCCAAATATTCTCGATATACCAGGGGAATTTAAATTAAATGCTGTGTTGCGGTTATTTTGTATATACTTTAGCATTTGCTTTAGGTATCGAGTTTATATTTCTATAAGACTGGATGGCTATGATTGCAGTTTCAATTTTAAATTTAAAATGGCTGCAAAATGAGAAAAACTGTTATTTTAAACTTCGGTGGAGTACTAGTGATACAATAAAAATTTATTCAAATATATATATTTAGTAATTAATAATTAAAGCATGGGTAAAAAATAAAGCGTTTAAAAATATTTTTATATTTTATTTAATAAAATATAGATATTTTGGATCACTTATTCATTTCAATTCCTTGATTATATTTCAAGGAGCAACCGAGACTCGTTTTCTTACAACACAATAATTAGTTTACTTAACTTAGCAATATAATTTTAATGCTTACAGATTGCACGGTTAAAAATTTCGCACTTTGTTTCACACAAAAAAATAGTTCCTAGTAATTGCAACGGTTGTGTAGTGAAACGTTTCAGTATATTTTGGGTGATAGGTTGAACCATTTTCAGATTTAAAAAATCAAAACTGGAAAATGGTTCAACCGAATTCCAAAAATCTGATGAAAAATTTCATCACACAGCCGTTGCAGCCACATAAAACCATTTTTTGGAGAAACCTGGAAATAATTTTTTAACAGTGTATATTGAGTTGATGCCTAATCATTTCTTTAATTTCTTCAATTTTTAGCTTTATATTTGGTAGAACTTTTTATTGAAGCTCTACTTCAAATAAAAAAGTATTAGCAGTTGACTCGCTTGATAAAGACAGAATGCCGGTTTGGTTCAAAAATTAATAATACGTGTATAAGGGCTATTTCATAATGTCAGGCCGATTTCTGATTGTATTCCATATGTAATGTCCTTCCAACTTTGGTTAGAAAGACAGCAATGTCTTAAGCCTCGATTCCACAGTCTCTTTTCCGTGGCAGTTTTTACGAAGGCTTATTAGTTGGTGGGCGAGTTAATTTACAAATTATAACTAAGTATTCGGCGTAAAAGCCGCCTGTGCCCTCGCGTACAGGGAACAGAGAATCAAGCCTTCACACTTTTCCTATAAGAAGTTTCGAGTAAAAAATGTGATTACTCATTTCTCGTAATTGGCTTGTTTCAGGTGACGTAGTCCTCCAGCTTTCATTCCTTGACTTCTTTCGATCGGTGCCTACTTCCCTCACGTGACATTGATTTAATAATCGAGGCCCGAGAAAGAATTTATTTGCTTTCAATATTTCTGTTAAAAATTAAGAATAAATTAGAATAAATTATAAAATAAAAATAAATAGAACATTTAGACTCAAGACCTGATACAGGCTGAAGCTAATTGTATGTAAATACGTAGCGACTGCGTTTTTTGTTATTAAACTAGGTCCTTTAGATGGAAACTTAGCCAGCTTTTTCGTGTCACCCAAAATAGGTCTTTTACCAGTACCTAAAAAACGAAAACAAATAATAAAAAGCAACCCTAAGCTGATTAGTTTATTCCTGCTTTCGTCGCCCTTTGTTGTCTTACCTGGGCGACGCACATAACTCGGGTCTCCATCGATTCCCGTTGTTTTATCGATCTTCTGCCCACTTTTACCTGTGAGAAATGTCCCCATTGTTTATTCGTGCCCAGGAATTATTGGTATTGCTTTTGTATAGGGCGGCCTTGATTTGTTTTTGAAGCGGAGATTTGTAAGAAAGGTTTCAAGAAAACCTTAAAAAAATGTTTTGATTGAAATAGTCCCAGGAATTATTGGTATTGTTTCTAAATGTGGTGACTTATCTTTGTTTCTGAAGCAGAGATTTGTAAGAAGGTATTTCCCCAAAACCATAAAAAAATGTTTTCGTTGAAATAGCCCCAGGAATTATTAGTATTGCTTTTGTATGGGGAGGCCAAGATTTGTTTTTGAAGCGGAGATTTGTAGGTAAAGTTTTCCGAAAAACATAAAAAATGGTCTTGATTGAAATAGCTCTATGAATTATTGGTATTGCGTTTGTATGGGGAGGCCTTGATTAATGTTGATTGAAAAGAGTTGAGTATAATTTAGATTTGTTTGATGTCGCGTGAAAATTAAGATAAATTTTTATGAAAACATATCCTCCCTCATTTTAACTTCAAAAATTTATTGGATATCTGCTATAGCTTGCTTGGCATAAATACCTTTTAAAGAAAGTTATTTTATTATTACCTTTCATATGTACGTACAACATATGTTTGCTATTCATATCAAACGATTTTTCTTTTTAATTACAAAATTAAAAATTCGAACGGGTCGGAACGTGGTTTCTTTGTGGGATAGAATTCGATGTATGTCTTAGCGGTGACGTCACCATGGGCGTGACCGTTCTGGTTTGGACGAATTAGCTGCCGATTGATTTGTTTGTGGAGCATAAAGACAACATTTGACGTAGCTTTGACGTCTTCGTAGTTGCGCCTGTTCCAGTCGTTCACTCATACAATGTTAGTCATTGGACGTTTATGAACGCGTTTCTATTAATTTAGTTTAGTCAAACTTACACCGCATTAAATCAACACCAGGGCTATAGTCAAATGACCTCATTAACGATGCTCTAAACTGATGAAGATGACGCCTGAGCTGGCACCCAACTCCTCAACCTTTAAGCAACATCTCAAATATTGCTTCAGGAGTCAGATTTAACCGTATCAAATATTTTAATAATTTTTACACATGCCGTTAATTTTCAGTAAATATCCATAGAAGTATAAATTTATAGCTTTTATTTTCATTCTTATTCAAAACGAGAAAAATCAAAGCAGCCAGCTTTAGATGGCTTTTGTACTAGAAAATGAGTGAAATATGTATAATATTACCTGTACAGTAATGTCTGATGTTTATAGTAATTAATAATAAGTCCTTTCTAAATTGTTGGTTCTTTTTTAGAGTACAGTTATATTATTTCATATGATTTAGTTTTTATCTTTCAAATACATATTGTGCTTTGGTAATATTGGGTAATTTGGTAGTATTGAGTAATTTGGTAATATTGTGATATTAGCTTTATCTAAATATGCAGCTCCGTAGCCCAGTCGTCAGAACATCATCCTTTCATACAGAGGGTCCCGCGTTCTAATCCGGAGACCTGCTATCGACAGGTATATGTTGGAAAAAATATAGATAATAAAATCGACTTAATTACAAGGTTCCCCGAGTACAATGGGACAGACGTATTCGTTAAGAGGAGTCCAAAAGTCCCAACGGTGTTAGCGTACACTCTTAAAACAAAATAGTAAAATCCACTCGTATAGAGGGAGTGCATTTTCGGGACCGGAAAGGAGTGGAAATTAACTCAGACTGAGTTAAAACCGCTCGTTTTAAGAGTGTAGGACGTAGATTGTTTTCTTTTACCCACTCCGCCAAAAGAGTGAAATCCACTCCTATAGGGGAAGTGCATTTTCGGCACGAAAAGGAGTGGAAATAAACTCAGACTGAGTTAAAACCGCTCGTTTGTTTTTAAGAGTGTACGTGTCGCTCAAAATACAGTTGGATGCCAATTCAGGTGTTGACCTCGTCACTTGACCGTGTTTCTAAATTACGACAAGTAATTTGGCTATAATAAAGCTCTTTAGATTCTAGAAATAGACAGATGGAAGCCTTCAATCTAACCTAACTTAAAAATTGCTTCAGAACCACGACAGATTTTCTTTTCCACCGTTTCTATCAAAATATACAGCTGTGTTTGTCCACTGACATTAATCGGATTCATGCTCCCCCCATGCTCCGCCCATAACCACCATACCACCCGTTGCTTTCACGGGGACACACCCCAGCCTGACACAACAACTTCTTTCAAAGGGGATATATTTATTAGTGATGTCAAAGAAAAAGACTAGAAGTTAATTTTGTACACTGTTAAAAAGTTTGGTACAAGATTGAAATATACAAGTTAATATGCATATTAAGGCAAAGAGTTTTAAAAAAATTATAATAAATTTAGATTATACGGGATAGATATTTGTAATCGCTTAGTATATTTTTCACTTTCATAATAAAATAACAGTCTGTCGTCGTGTGTCAGCTTGTCTTATCGATCGTGCTACTTACTGCCCACAGAATCCGAAATTTTAAGGGGGACAATCCCTTTATACACGTGGCACCGACAGTTTTTCATAGGTGTTATTTTTTAGGAAATGTCGAATTTTCTGAAAAAAATAGCACATTCGCAATCCGATCATTTTTGTCTCTTTCCTGATGCCATGGCTGAAAAATTAAATTAAACATTTAAGAAAAATTTAATTCAAAAATTATAATAATTTTATCTTTCTGCGCATTATTTTCGAAACTAAATCTCATTATTTGAAAAATAATGACTTTTCAGTACGTAATTCGCCAGTCTTCATTCAGGATTTTTAGTGGCTATTTGACTGATTTTCATTGATTTTTCTGTTGACTGCAATGTTAGGCTTTTAGCAAAAATGTATAGTTAAGCTATTACTGAACTACGATGGTTAATAAAGGCCATCCCCACTAGAGCTATTAATGTTTTATGTCTTTATTTTTTCGCCAAAGACGTTGCCAAACTCGCCAAATTATTAACTAAAATTCGCCAAATAGGCGATTTCTTTTATAAATAATTTATAAGCTGGTCGGTTGTTCGAAGGTCATTGTGTTAGAGCTGTATAATGGGTGTGGGTAGCTATATCTATTTTCTCGCCAAATTATTTTCCAAAACGCGCCAAATGAGCTAAAAGGTTTTATGTATTTATGAGGGAATTGTGATTACATTTATGAGTGCATTTTATAGCGTATTTTTCATTTTGGAATTTTAAGGCAATGAAACGGGATTTTATAATTTATAACGAGCGCAATAATAAGTTTATGATCCTATAACAGGGTACATGGTACACATATTTGGAATCTATTTGATATTTTTTTTATTCCGTGCGAAGAACGGGTATAAGTTTGCTAGTTGCAAATATTTTGTATCGCTTATGCATTTCAATTACAGGAACTTTTTAGCTGGCCCTATTTGAAGCGTGGATTCACAACTTTTGCGGTGAATCAAAGTTATGGTTTTACCACAAAACTGTTAAATTCACGCTCCAAATAGCAAAGGCAGCTAGAAAGTTCCCGAATTCCGGTGCAATCTTGCGCCAAATTTTGTGACAGCATACGTATTTTTCACCAATAATTCAAATTTGTAGCTTTTTGAAATAAATAGCTACTTTTTTAAATTATTTTTTTAGTGTTGTTGTTGTTTCTAATGCCACTCGGTAACCGAGCCCGGTATAGAGAACTACACTATTTTTTAAGGCGAAGTGGGGCGGCTTCCGTTTTTATTGAGCGCCACAAGGGAGGAAGTCCGACTTTTGCACGTCTGCATGACACATCCGTTTTACAGGAAGGTTTCTTTCACACATCCATTCTCACTCACATATCGGAATTTTGATCCAGAACAAAGGTCGATAACCCCCTGATCTGGTACCCCCAGAGGTATTAATTTGGTATGGGAACATGGAGGATTTTTGTTTACTTCAATGTCTTTTTAACTGTTGCGAATTATTTTTTAAATACATTTTAATCGTTTAAACGTGAAAAAGTATTTCTAAAAAAATGTAATCAATACAAAGTTTTTTCTTACTGTATAAGAAAAAGAAGGGGGAAAGAAGTAGCAATATTTTACGACAAAATCAAAATGAGTAACGAAAAAAAAATTGAAGAAACGTGTTCAATACTTTAAACTCCTTCATTATCTGAAATAATAGATATTTATATAAATCTAATGTGATTTGAAAAAAAAAGTTTAAAAAGTTTTCTTGTGTTGGCAAATGGTACACATAAGTTTTTCAAGATTACTTATTGTTTTAATAAATAGAAAATGAGCATTGAAATCATCAAATTCAGACATTTATATTCAAAGAAATATTTCTACACTTGATGCTAGACACGTAAGGTATGCATCAGATATGTTCAGATAAAGCATTTTTATTTTATTTTATAACTACATCCATTTTTATTTGCTAAAAATATAAATAAATAAATGTTTGCCGATTGAAAAGTTTCAAACTATTAACAAAATTAACTCACATAAACAAATATTTAAATCAAATTAACTCTCGTAAACAACTATTTTTAAAAAAATTAACTCACATAAACAACTATTTAAAACAAATTAACTCACATAAACTACTATTTAAAAAATAGTTTAAAAAATATTATTTTCTAAAAATAATATTTTTTTTTAATGTTTGTAATAGATGTTTTACTAACAAAAACTTTTTTTTTTAAATACCGAACAGATTACAAAACATTTTAGGAAGAAAATCTAAATAGAAAACATATATCTTTAAAAATAACCCTTATTTCACAATTTCACACTTTATCACAATTCGACAGCCGTCCTCCTAATCCAATCTCAAAGTGGCATCCCCCCCCCCCCCCCCCCCACTCAATAAGAAACAAAATTGGCCTCTGGCATGGGACTCAATTACAGATAGGGGAATTCAAGAAACATAACTTGTCCCTTTAGGGACTATTTGCTACTTCACTCTATTTTATAGCCTATCATAGAGATATCAAGTCAGAAGGACAGCGTGTATTTCGATTGATGCTGTGAAGTGGTTTTTTATTTGATTCGCATGTTACTCTTTTTTTTATAAATTGGATATGATAGGATAGCTTAATAGTTTTGACACGTATTTTTTTGGTTGAGTTAGTGTATTGGTTGGTTGGTTGGTTGGTTGGTAGACATATTTTCAGGCTTGTGTGCTTGCTCACAAAGACCCACTTATAAACCTTCGTCAAGAAGGACGGACAAGACATACACACACATACAAGACAGATGCTGCCATCTATCGCCACCTCCACAATTTAGACATGTCCCTGAAGGGGAGGGAAATAGTCTCCAGGGACCTGTACCCGTGGTAAACTGCGCAATGACCGACCACAGGACTTTCGGACCAAACAGATTTAACGAGCACGTACTCCGCATATACTCGGTGGGTCTTCAGAGGTGTCGAGACTCGATCGCGGGACCTTCCGATCCCGAGACCGAGATCTTAACCACTAGGCTCCCCACGGCCCTTGAGTTAGTGTAGAACTACAGCTTCAAATGACAACAACAAATTCTACGCTTCCAGATGTCTATTTCTAGTCTAGAGATATCCTAACCTATTTAATGCGTATTGTTATGTTAAGTTAAGGTCGAACTAGAGCTTTAAATGACTATAAGCGACTGGGGATTCATATGCCCTTATTTCTTTGTTTATGAATTGGATATAATATAACTTAATATTTTTAACGCTTTTTAGCTTCCACACTACGTTTATAACGTAAAAAGTGGAAGGTATTATAATCGTACAGGCCGTCCGTCCGTCTGTCCGTCTGTCCTTCCGTCACCCCCTTTCATAGTCAAAACTACAAATGCTACTGGCAAGTGTGATACGTCAATAAAATTCAGCGCAACGAAATTAGAAGACATTGAAAATCTCAGAAAAAAATTCGAATTCGAAGTACTTTAATTATTTAAAAAAAAACTGCAAAATTAAATGCTCATTTAAAAAGCATAAGAATCCATTTTTATTAGAATTAAATCACCATTGCCATTCGCAACAATCACTCCGAGAAACTTTAATTATTTCAAACAATAAATTAAAAGAAATTTATTTTTGCGAATTTGCTATTTTGGTAACTTCAAGATATGTTGTTTTGACTAATTTTTGATGCCTTAATCAAACAGACATATTGTCTTTAAATAGTTTTGATCTTAGATATAGTTGTTCTCCCTTATACTCCTAAAGTATTAAGTTTAGTATTTTTTAAGTACTAGAAAAATCTATACACTTGATTTGGCGAATAAAAGTATTTTATTTAAAGGATTAACTAATCTTAGATGGAATTCAAAATGGGGAAAATCTTTGTCAGGTAATCAACAATACACATACATAATATTACTTCTGGATATTATTGACATTTCTGTTGTTTTAAAAGTCGCTTTTTCATAAATAAATCAGTTAACCACACGTTTGAAAAATAGCTAATCTTTTTCAAATAAATATTTCATTTATATTTCAAAACTCACCTAACAAAAGTTTATTTTTGGTATGGATCTTTGGATATTTCAACATGTTAACCAACGATTTCAGATGAAAAAATATTTCGAAAAGGGAGCATTTTAAACATTTTAATCTTATAAAAAATATCTATAAATAATTTAAGATCTATAAATTGATATTTGAGAGATATTTACTAAAACCGATTAATCTTTACTTTTTTAAAAATAAATTGAAAAATTTAATAAAATTCAATTGTTTATAGGTATATCAATTACATAACTATTTTTTATACAAGTACTTAAGTAAAAAATATTCATAATGTATCTGAACATCATCATTGCTAAATAATCTACAAATACATAAAATTTCACCATACTTTATCACAAATTAAATATTGCTTTTCAATGATCATCTGCGAAAAGCAATTATCATATGTAAATTAAAGAATTCATTTTTTACAAGTTTCCAAATCTCAATAAAAAAAATTACCAAAAGTAAATCAAATATTTAAATACTATTCGCAGAAGCTTATAGCGAATTTGGTTTCTTTTAATGTTTTCGGAGAAAACGTAGTTTAATCTTCAAAGATTGCTACAATGAATGCCAAAGGGAATTGAATGAGAAAATTAAACATTAACCGTTAAAAAAAGAGCCATTGCCTTTAATTAAAAAACCGATATGGGTTTGAATTTTAAGATTTGGAATTAAAAACTGGATGTTTTAATGAAGTTTGAAGAAATTTTATTATCTTTTGTTTTGTGCTAGGGCTGCCAGATGAATTTTCTAAAACTGCGCCAAGTTTTTGCTCAAAAGTAGTCAAAATATGCCAATGGCAACTTCCAATACTTCACTTCCTATACAGGAACCATAGTGTTTCACGGTCAACCATTGATGAGTGCATTTTTCTCTAAAAGTAAAAATGAAAAATCATTCTAAAGCACACAAAAAAACACTGAAGTTGATTCAAGATTAATATAATAAATTACTATTGAAGGCATGAACTATTGAAGATAAATAAATATTTGAAGGCTTTTCAAAAATGTGCACACCAATCTTGATAAACCGAGTAACACCACACAAGGTTTTTTTATTTCGCGTTCATAGACATTGTTCTTTGTCATTTTTTGTACCAACTCTGAACAATTCATAATAATATATTAAGGTAAAAAATATTGGATCATAAAATGCAGTTTATGATAAATTTATTTCATCTGTCCTCCTTTCTATTTATGATAACTTAAAACACTAAACCCAACAAACAACTTCTGTTGAATGAATATGATTTACCATATTAGTCTTTAATGTTTTGAAACTGAATACTGCATGAATAAAATCCCCACTACTATCCATTTTCCCTTAAACGAACAATGAAACGTTAAACAACGTTTTTTAATGGGACTTATAAGTACCGCCATGGCATAACAAATTGGCGCAGGTAACAAAAGTTAAATTTTTATGAAGAATTTACATTACCTTTGTAGACTTTAATATTTTAAAACCATACTTTTCAATCAAAAAGTTCCATCTTGCCGCCCCCCTCCCCCCTTTCTCCAAATAAACAAAGATAAGTAAAACAACGACCTTATAAGAGACATTTAAGTGATAAGTAGGCTGCCAGTAGATAAAATTTTAAATATCTGGGGAAAACAGTTTTTGCTAATGATTTTAATTTGTATTAGTCACTTGTATCCAAATTTTGCCAAAGAGGCTCAATAAGCGAAAGCTGGCAAACCTAGTTTCTGCTGTAGATGTATGTTGCCGAACATCCAAAAGGAATATTTCACTTACTTTAATAATTATAGAATATTATGTAGAATAAACAATTATTTAAACAAGCTTTTATTTAATTAACGAATCAAAATTGAAACTTTACTTTAGCGTTGTTTCTTTATCATTCATTCAAAATAATTAAATAAAAGATGGGTATAATTGCAATTTTTAAATGGTTGTTAAATAATAATTATTTACCAAAATAAACAGTGGTTGAAACGATCATTATAAAACAAATATTATACAGTATGTGAGGTTGAAATGTCAAAAAGCAAATTTATGCATTTGGCATATTCTATAAGGTGCAATGTCAAAAGAATATTTCAAAATATTTATGTTCCCATATTCAAGCCAAAAAAAATAAAAAGAAACACCTTAAAACTAAAACATATGAAAAATAAAATTAAATATAATTTAAAAATAAAATGACATCATGTGTGTGCCCTAGCTTAATAAATAATTTTTCATATTACTACCCCACCAAAAATATTATGAATTGGTGAATTTATGATGCAAATATTATCACTTTTATGGAGTTGATCCTTTCTTTCTGTCGTTACATTTACATTTTAGATCCATTAGATTTAAAAGTAAAAAACGTAATTATAAGAATGCCCTCAACAAAGTTAGTCGTTGGGGTAATACAAATGTAACAAAGATTTTTTTGTCAAAATTTAGTTTGATGTTTGTATGTCTGGTCATGGTTGGTTGACATATATTTTCAGGCTTGTGTGCTTGGTCACAAAGACCCGCTTATAAACCTTCGTCAAGAAGGACGGACACGACATACACATGTTTAACATACAAGACAGATGCTGCCATCTATCGCCACCTCCACAATTTAGACATGTCCCTCAAGGCGAGGGAAATAGTCTCCAGGGAACTGTACCCGTGTTAAACTGCGCAATGACCGACCACAGGACTTTTGCACCCAACAAATTTAACGAGCACGTACTCCGCTTATACTCGATAGGTCTTCAGTGGTACCAGGACTCGATCAAAGGACCTTCCGATCTCGAGACCGAAACGGTGACCACTAGGCTCCCTACGGCCCCATGTCTGGTCATTAAAAGTGATATTTTTTAAAATAAACAAATGCCTGCATGGAACACGGTGTATTTGAAAAGAATAAAACTGCAGAATGGTCTGAACAATCTTATTTGTAATCTCAAAAAAGGTCCTATATTTCCGCTTTCAAAGAAGAGAGAGCCCTTTAAGATATATTGATGTCTTTGAATATGTATATTTATAATAAAAAGGCGTTTATATAGATAAAAAAGAGTTTAGACTAAGTTTTTGGATAAAAGATTTGGTTTTAAGTTTTTCACTAGTGACAATGTCGTGACTTGAAAACAAAACAATTAGTCAAGTAGAAAGTATTTTATGATGTAGCTATAATTCAATTTCAAAACAAATTCTAGTCTTTTAACAATATTATGGTCATAAAATTACTAGCTCTTTAATTTTTAAATAATAATTGTTGAATTGTGTAAAAAAAATGATAAAAAATTATCTTCTTATTGCTTTCAAGACTACAGATACTACCAATGTCAGTTGTAAAAAATAGTTTGTATGTAATACGGATTTTTTTTTTCGTATTCGATTTCCTATGCACTAAAAAATACAAAAACAAAGCAAAATCATTCCAAAGGTTATGGATTGTTGTCTATGACTATTACGTTAAAGTGGTCGACAATGACATTCATTTAAGTATTGAGTGTTGAACTACATAAAAAAAATTGATGAATATGGTAATTTTTAAAAAAAAATATTCGGTTTTGAAAAGAGTTAATCATATTTGTGTGAAAAATGAAATTCTCAATGACTCCTCACATGACCATGGTTAAAAACTGCAAGTCCCGACAACATTAGCCTAGGTGCAGCTCTAGTGCAACGTTGATTCAACCAAATGAGTCCTAACAAAGACTTTAAAAATATATTGTGCGTTACATTCTTTTACAATGATGAGTCACATGGCATTTTTATTGCCATAGTCAGTTCCAACACACTAAAGACTACAACAATAAGGCGCAAATTTATTTTAAAAGTTTGATCAATTTTTATCACAATTATTAACAAATAAAAATTCCTTACAATGGCATTTCTTTTTAAACACTGGGTGTTGAATTCTTCTGCAATAAGTGTATTTGATACGGCTTTTTTTTATTGTTAGATTCAATTTCAACCGCAACAATAATTCTAATTTATTTTAAAAGTGTTTCCATTGTTTACAATAATTATAAACAAATAAAAATTAATAAAAATGGTTGTTTTTTTATATTTTGAGTGGTCAGTTCTTGGTACGGAATTTGTATTGTTATATTAAGTTTCAACACCCTAAAGACAATAATAAGACAAATTATTTAGAAGTATTTTTATATTTGATCATAATGTTAGTGTTAAAATCTCCAACAATTACACTTTTTTTTAAATATCAAGCAATCGCCGTGAGAAAAGTGGTTGATCATGCAATTTATTTTAAATATTCGGCTTTAGCTAGAGTCTATAAATATCGCTTTGTACTAATAAGTACAGAAAAGTCACGACTACTCGCCAATACTAGTACAGAAGAAAAGGAAATAGGTTCTTACAAACTTTCTGGAATCCTAAAAGATAGTTCATGTTCCTTCTTCTTCGAAACAACCGATTCTCCGAACAGGACGTATAGCGCAACTTCGCGGTGAGCTTTTCCGGCCTTCTATTTCACCATGGTTATTTATATTTGGTGAGTCTGTTTCAAACTCACTAAACACTGCAATGAAAAGGCATGGTCTACTCAACTTTAAGGCCACATAAACTCTTCGTGACGTCACGTATCCGTCGGTTCGGATTGTCGGCTTTTCCGAAGAAAAAGGGCGAAACCTTTTCGTGTTCGGCCGACTATACTTTTCAGGTTCCGAACAGGTTCCGTGCCTCTCTTTAGGAACAGCTGACAATCCAAACAAGACGGATAGTGTGCCGTCACAGAGAGAGTCTCTGGCCTTATTACTTGAGTCGGCCAATACATTTTCAAGAATTATTTTCACCTATTTAATAAGCTTTATTACCTGATTGGTTGGTAGACATACATTTTCAGGCTTGTGTGCTTGGTCACAAAGACCCGCTTATAAACCATCGTCAAGAAGGACGAACACGACATACACACACATATAAGACAGATGCTGCCATCTATCGCCACCTCCACAATTTAGACATGTCCCTGAAGGAGCGGGAAATAGTCTCCAGGGACCTGTACCCGTGGGAAACTGCGCAATGACCGCTCACAGGACTTTCGGACCCAACAGATTTAACGAGCGCGTACTCCGCATATACTCGACAAACACAAACATCCATGCCTTACCGGGATTCGAACCCGAACCCAGAGGCTCCAAAGTCTATCTCCCTAACCGTTGCGCCGCCGTGTCGGCAAATACCAGATACACCTTCAACATCCCAACAAAACTAAACTCCTTTTTCTTATTATGTTAACACAACCGAAATAAATTCCACGCTTTGAAGTTAATGTAGTTTAAGCTTCCAATCTACTTATTAAAGGGGAGATCTTGTGTAATGATCGGACGTACAGAGTTCTCCCAGTCATAAGTCATGTAGATGACTGCTTTTGTCATGCACTAATGACAATGGATTTTTTCATCGTCATTTAATGGACTTTCTGAGAGAGCCAAGGGTTAAATTATAATAAGACATGTATTACTCATGTTTTTTATTGGAGTTTTTCATTGTATTTCTGGTAGTTGACATGTAATTTCTTTTGTGTGAAGTTTAATTTGTCACTCGTTCTCGAAAGGAATTGAAGGTGGGAAAAGCGTCGTTAAGGATTTTGGTTTAATTTAGAGCTTGTTTGGCAAAAAGTTCGTGAAATGTGGTTATTTGAATATATTTTAAACAGAAATATGGAATTTTGAATATCTGGATATATTTTTATAAGGTTTTAACAACTCCATTCACTTTTTTGTTTCCCTCAATAGCGTCTGAAAGCTCAATTTTTTTATTTACATATTCTAGTTCATGAGTGCGAGTCAATTAAACGTGGTTCAAAGTGAAGGACTTTGCACCAATATCCCTCGAATAGCTCTAGTACGGTGATAATTCATCCATGCAAAGGCCTTACCATCTAGAAAAATACAAATATTGAAATACAAATATACAAACATTGAAATCCCATTTTCTTTTTATTAATTGCAAAAAAAAACTATACGGCTATTTAAGAGATTAAGACAAACACAAAACAAGGGTTGTGAAACACCTTGCGACTTTTAATTACCACTCTATAGTACTTATTAAATACTCTAGAATTCGGTTAAATATTTTACAAGAAGGTTTACGTTTTCAGCAATACTTTTAAAACCAAAAACTTTATATGGCAGATACCTTTTGCGCAGGTAAGGTTTTCTCTAAACTCTATTATGACGTCAGAAAAGTACTAGAAACTCGTGTACCAAATTTGATGTCTATAGCTCATTTATATGGAACCGTAGAATTGTTTAAAATAGACAGACGAACCAATGCTCAAAAACCACTTTTTCAGTATCAGGAACCTCCAAAACTTGTGGTTAACACAAAATCTCTATTTCGGATTTCTGACTTCATAGCAATTCTTTTATTACCATATATTTCCTATTGGGTAAGTTAAAGAAAAAAATTAACGTTGAAATAAAATTCATTTGAATTATTTGTTTTAACATTTTTAACTAAATTTGTATGGAGTAAACAATATTGTATTCATTGAATGCTATAGGTAAATAAGTAGAAAACGAACTTTATAATATTACCATAACTACTGCGGAGATTACTTGCGACTTAATTATGAAATATAAAGTTTGACGAAAACCCATTAAAATAAGAATTTAAATTTGAATGAATAGAATTTTGAAAATTAATTATTAAATTATGCCAATAGAGATATTTGTAAGTCTAGCCAACCTGAATTTAAGAATTGTTCAAAATGCTTATGCTTAAATGTCAGTACAATAACAATTCATGTCTAAACAACGTGTTTTGGTAAAATTTCTCATTAATAAATACTTAGAAAACCACATTTTTTTCACTGATAAAAAGAGCATTAATCACTCGCCTTTCTGAACGTTTGAATGAATTTAAATAAATATTTAATGAACAATACGCAATAAAATTGTACTCATACACTAAACTGTCAAGTGTTTAACTATTCTTTGAAATTTGACATAACATAAGTTTAATAAAAACTGTTTTTAGTAAGCAGTAAACATCATAAAGTAAAAATTTTAATATTTGGTAAGAAATAAATAATTTATAAACTACATTTACATACTTTAAACACCTCTGTTGAAGAGCAATCAAACAAAAAAATTTTATCATGAACAACTGGAAAACTTTTGTACAGTGAAATTCAAAGCGACAGAAAAGTGCAAATACACATATCCTCTTGTCTGGATTTTTTTAAATATTATATTCAAAACTTTTTCAAGTAATATGCTAAATTAATATTCAGACAGAGAATTCATTGTTGAGATATTGTGGAAGTGAATATTTTAGTTATCCCAAGAATTTTATTTGTGGTTTTATGCCCCTTTAAATATAATTGTAGAAATATTTTTTAAAGTTTAACTGTATTTGAAATCTTCTGTTTATTTGAATTCCAAATTTGAATAACGTCCAGACGAAAGTAATTGCGGTGAATCTTATTTAATTTAATTTCTATAACTTTCTTTGTTTCGGCACCCCATTTTGGGAAGTAAAATTTTTGCACACGGTACTTATCTTTGCACCCGAATCCTGTAAAATTACGAACTAAAACTAAAGTTCTGTCAATCAAATTTCTCACCCGATAGTATAAATTCTTATATATTCTTTTAACCAATCCCTGCATCACCAGACATCATTAAAGGCAGGACAAATTCATTCCCAGTGAGATTCGAACCGAACAAGACATCACTTTTGCTCCTACTTTTAAGCCAAAAGGACCTGTGGTGTTCTGAACCATATTTACTTGTTATTGATTGTTATATGTAATTTGTGCTCTGGTTAGTTATATTAAATGTCTTAAAAACTTTCTGATAATTCCAACATTTATTCATCTACAACACCGGTTACCACGCCTCATTGGTGACCCGGACGTGATCGGTACCCACTCCAACGATGCTCTTGCTACGATGCGCTCAACCACGGTTGCTACTCGCTGCTAATGCACTCAACGCTGCACACAACTCAACCGCAGCTCAACGCACAGCAAAGCAACCCGCGCACGGTACCTTACCTCGTTGTTTCTAGGAGGGGAGTGGTGTGGTTGTTCACCACACACGCAACCTCAATATGCCATCAACAACTAGATGGCGCTGATTTACAGCCACGTTTCTACCACTATTCCAGATTACAACGTTAATAGTAGTATATAAGCCGAGGTAACTCCTCTCCACTTTGAGGATCCTTTTAGTAGACTGTGGGTTACTGAGGCCGCTACATAATCATAAAAAGTTAATATGATTTTTAAAAAAATCAGTGCTAAGCAATCTATTTTAGTAGAGTCAAAATAAAATTATTTAATCATATATGTAAAAGGACCTCGGAACTTCCACAAGGCCCATTAGGCACGCCCCCAATTATTAGGGATCCCACATTTCAGGGATTTTCTTGCTAAATTGTGTTGCCTCCTGAAACTTCAGTGAATTGTGTGATGTTGTGGCTCAGCATTATTTTTAAAGGTAGGAAATAAAGTATTTAAATAAACAATTTCAGCAAACAGATTTAAATTAATGCTTCTTTTCAATGATTTGCTTTAAGCTTTTGATTTTTATTCAGACATTGACCATTATACGAAAAATCAGATGCAAAAGTTTCCTTAGGGGGCTCCCAAAATTATCTGTGCCTATATAATCCGTATTATAATAGATCAGGTCCTGGATATAGCAAAACCGGTTAGAATAGTATTATAATAAAAGTTATAGTGAAATATTTGACTTTTTAAGTTTCACATCGAAAGAATTACTTCCTAAACCTAATTATAAAGTTGTATTATGATCATCATTAAATTTTCATTGGAAATTGTCAAATTTATTATTATCAGCAAATCTAGCGAAACATTGCTTTCTTTAAACGGAATTATCTAGGGAATTCGTATAACAAAGACATAAATTTCATAAACTAAATATTCATTAAAACAGATTTGAATATATTAGCCATAAACAATGATTAAAACAATTGAATAAACAAGCTAAATAATGAAAACATTATGAAATACAAACATATTTTTGATGTTAATTGATAAACAAAAAACTTTCCCGAAATATGATTTTCTAATACATTATAATTATCCAACAAGGGAATAAAATTAAGCATCTATGATCACATTTTCCGTTAAACTTTGTGAATGCCAAAAACAAAATTTTTTTAATCAGCATATTCTAATCTTCTATCATCATCTTAAGGAGCAAAGAAAACAAAATAAAGATCACGACATATCTGCGGGAGCTTCAATATCATTAATTTTCTACATTAAATAAATATTTCTGAATATAAATGACGTTCTTATGGTATAAAGTTTCACTTTTTACTCGTCATGAAGAAAAATGTCTTAAAGATTTTAAGTGCTATATACACTGTTAAAAATTGTGTGCTTGGTTTCACCATGATATTGGTTCCTAGTAGCTGCAACGGCTGTGTGGTAAAATGTTTCACCTTTTTTTCGGTGTTTGGTTGAACCATTTTTCTGGATTTTGAAACAAAAACCTGAGAAATGGTTCAACCGAATACCAAAAAATATGGTTTAACGTTTCACCACACAGCCGTTGCAGCTGCTAAGAACCATATTTTTGGTGAAACAAAGTGCCTAATTTTTAACAGTTGTATGAGAGATATGAATACCTATAAGGCAACTGTGTACCTAGGATCATAGTCCCTAACATTAAAAGATATTTTGTTTTTAGCGTTGTTACTCATATGGGTAAATGCTAACTCTCTCTATGTGCTTTTATTTAAACTATTTTTAATTCTTAGATAATAAACTCGTTGCATATTGAATGTGAACAAAAAATTTTGGGTATTCAAAAGTAAGATTTTTCGTTGTAAATATTTTTTATTAAAAAAATTAATCCAATATTTTCTTACTGAATACTATTGAATAAACCTATCTTGTAAGCTCATGTATTAATTCATGTACTAATCAAAACTCCTCCCAATGTTTATGAATATGAATACAAGATCTTTTGTTTAAAAATAAATGTTAAATCGTGTACTTAGGACCATCGCCCTATATTGAAACAAAGTATCGTGCATCTGTAATACACTGCCAAAATCTATTTATAAGTAAAAAAAGGATGACTTTTTTCTGTAAAAATATTTTTTAAGATCTTAAGTTTATTAAAAAAAAAACAAAGGGTAAATAGAAAATCTGTGAAATTAAAGGTTTCATTAGCAAAATTATACAACAAATGGAGTTTTCGATAGCTAGGATTATGTATGTGTTTTTCAGTGGAAGAAAATGAATCTTCAAAAGTGTTACATTTACTTTCATATAAAAAATCTTTTCAAAATTAGCTATATTTTGATGTTGCAGTAATAATAGACGTAAATGGAGTACTTTATAATAGTCATATTATAAAACTGTTTATTCAAAACAAATATCTCTAAAAATTGTGGCTATTTAAGTAAATAAAAACTAAATTTTTTTATCAAATTGCTTAACTAATTTTTTGTTAAATTAGAGTGACAATGCATGCAGCTCTTAAGACATTAGTATCTTTAGAATAATTTTAAAAGTATTCTTGCAATTCTTTGATTTTTGTTTCTTATAAATTAATGAATTTATCCTGACTGATAGAAGCCACTTTTGTATGCTTGATTTTTACTTATTGCAGAGATAAAATTAAATTTTAGAAAACGACCCTAATGTAAAAAGCTAACGGGCCAAAGTACAATGCTGGTTTTGCATAAAAGTACAATGGTTTCTAAGTACATTGCCGGTACAAGTTTTTTTTTTTAAAATCATCGTTTCAGTACGATTTAAAATTATTAAAAGCAATAGTTAGTTTTGATTTATATATAAAAATTTAAAAAAGAATTTAGTATTATGTGTATAAAAAGTTAAATATTTTAAGTAGTAAAAGACTACAAGTAAAACAAATCCTGTATAATTGAACACATCAAAACAATTAATGTAAAAGGTAGAAAAGATAGCTATAGAAAAATAAAAATCTAAAGTTGTTGATAAAGTTTTGATATTTTCTCACTTCAAGCAAGTAAATATTAATTAAAATTCAAAATCAAAAGTATAGCATAAATATATTTGTCGACATATATTTTGCTAGCTAACTACAACTCATGTAATATGCTTAATAATTCATTTGATAACACTTATAATATATACTTTATGACATTTATAATGCTTTTATAATATCGTGCAAAAAAAACTAACTTTTTCAAATCAATAATCGTGGCAAAAGTGATGCTTTAATCGTGTTTCAAAGTTACTTTTACGCACTAGTGCGACAAAGTAAATAAGAGCATCTGATTGGTGTAAAATTATTTATTTGAGGGTGATATTTTATTTGGCGGCTTTGTGATTGGTGTAAAATTCTTTATTTTAACCTGATTCTTTATTTGTCGTCTTATTTCCAATGCCAATATAAGAAATACTTTTTGCACGTGATTTTAAAATAATCATTAATATAAATAATCACCTTCAAATCATTTGAACTTGATAATAAAATAATTAATAAGCCAATCAATAAATGTCAATTCAATAAATACTTTTTTGCACTTCTACGTTATTATAAAAAAATAGTGGATGACAACACGTTGAAAATAGCCTTTTTTAAACTCGTGAATTTATTTTCACCACTGGTTGCATAAATAACTATTTACTAAATGATATTTTAGATTTTATTATATGACATTTATAATGGCTCATTTTATGATTTTCATAACTATTCACTCTTCGACATATATCGAAATTAACTTTATGGCATTTATTTTAAATTTTGTGTAATGAATATCAATAAAAAAAACTTAAATGCTTTCTAATTCATCTTCCATTTACAACAATGATTTAAATTTCTTTTCTCAATAAAAGTAACTGAATTTAAAGCATATCTCATTCAATGAGGAATTTTACACTAACGAAGATGAAGTAAAGAAATTTATCCCATAATCCTATAGCAGGGCTTTTCCTGGAGCTTTACGTCAAAGTTAAAATGGCCCATAATACCAAAATCCACTTTACGAAGGTGGAAACTTTATGAAGACAAAGGAGCAAAGTTATTGCCGAGTAAAGGGATTTTACAATTGCTCAAATATATATCCAGTTCTTGAGGTGTTGTTATAAAAAATAAGAAACTGGTTGAATTAATCGAAATAATATGAAATAGATGTACTTTTGTGTTTTTTAAAGTGTTTTTCGGATGAAAAACAGTTTAAGATGAAATAGATGTACTTGTGTGTTTTTTAAATTGTTTTTCGGATTTTTTTTTTAGAGAATCCAAACAGACAATTAGTGTAAAATTAATAAATTACATTAAGATTAATCTTCGTTTGATCCCCATACTAATGCTCAATTATTTTCTTTTAATTTTCAGAACTGTATAATTATGACATAAAATTTTTAAACGAAACAATATGAAGTTACTTTAATTGTCCTGTTTCAAGTGACGTATTTCCTTCCAGCATTCCTCCCAGTTCTCCTTAGATAGTTGTTCTTTTTTTGGTGCTCAATTCCCACGTGACATTGATTCACCAATCGAGGCTCTAGAAAGAATTTATTTTCATTCAGATTTTCTATATTGTCACTCAAGACCTGAAACATACATATTACAAATAATGAGTGAATTTGATACATTAAATATGACTGAACTATAAAATTTATCTATCCATTTATTTTACTTTTCTTAAGTCAATTATATAAATTACATTTTATTATTGATTTTTTAAAATTCTTGTAATCGTCCTTTTTAATAGACTAAGTGACTAATTGACCTTTTTAATAGAAACTAATTGGAAAACACATTCCAGAAAAAGAATGGAATGATTGAATGAATATTTCATGCTGTTATGGCTGCGAACGTTTTAAAAGCCTATACTTTGACATAGAGAGAGACTAATTTTTATATTTAATTAAAAAACTAATAGGAAATTTGAAAAAAAAATGCATCGAGGCATAAAGGAGACACACCTTCCAGAAAAAGAATGGAATTCTAAGATGAATATTTCATGCTGTTATCGCTCCGGACATGTTAAAAGAGCTTACTTTTTTTAATATAGAGAGAAACGAATCAACTATTAATGTACTTAATGGACAAAACAAAATTAATATAAACTTTGAGAATATACGAAATGAAATTCACGAAAAGCGAAAAAAATGGCTTTAGCAAACTTTACTCTTTACTTATCGGAATCAATAGATTGGAACAAAAGTCTTAAAAAATCTCTACATGGAAATAAAAAATTTTGAACGAACCGATTAAAAAACTTTATTTTTGAAAATTACGAAGTTTAAAAGAAAATTTTGTCATAGATATTTAATTTTATTCCCTTGTGTTGGGTATATATTATACTGAAAATTATATTTCGGGAAACTTCTTTGTATATCAATTAACATAATAAATATTTTGCATTTCACTAAGTTTTCATTATTTATCTTGTTTGTTTCATTGTTTTAATCAGTTCGTAAACGCAAATTTCGTTCACGAATACTCTAAAGATAACTCTAAGATAACTTTAAATACATTAAAAACTTTTTAATTTGAATTTAAAGAACAAAATTATGTAACATCTCGTTTGGGTACAAACATTATTCTATAAATCACAAAATGCCGATTATTTTATTATGGCTAGATGTAGAGTACATATTTTTAATACGCATTTATATCAATATCCTTTTTGCAATTTTTTATCAAAATTTTTATCAAATATTTATCCCAATATTGTTTTCAACAAAAAAACTGATATTAAATAAAGTTATTACTCCAAACTGTGCCCTCATATGACAACTTGCCAATACAAATGCTTTAAGCCCATCAGGAACTATTAGGTCAAGCCCCATACATCAAAACAACCTATCCAATCCACCAAACTTCCCAATCAATCCAAACGCACATCCCTCCCCCCAATACATTACCCAAATTCAAATCCTCCCATATTGTATTCCGAATAGAATAACAGCGAATTACAATATGTTTGAATTGTACATCTATCAAAGGTTGAGGAGTCATTAGTGTCTGCCCTCCATCGAAAATCGAACTAATGACGTCTTAGACTCAAGAGCCCATATATCTCATGGGCCGACAGATAGGCGTCAATAGGAGATGGATTGAGATATAACGTGGGACATAACTCAGGGCCTTATTGGAGGCGACACCTTTGCGATAAGGGCTTTGTTTTCTCATTTATTTATGAGCTGTTGTCGCGTTGTTGTTCTTAATAGACGGAATGGATATCAATACATACTGTGAATTTGAAATGAAGTGCATGGACTTAGGCTTCTTATTTAGTTGGTTAAAATATAGAAGAAACTTTACCCAAAGTAATATTATTAATAATTCCATTGTTTACTAATTTATTTATGAATTAAGTTCGATTGTTTGCTGCTTGTGTATTTAATAGAATAAAAGTTAATAGAATTTGAGTTCTTTTATAAACTTAATTAAAATATTAATCTACAATTTAATCAAACAATTATAAATTTGTATAATTCCTTTGTTTTCTGATTCATTTATGGCAATTTAAACTAATGTCATCTTAGGCCTATAAGCCCATATCTCATGGGCTGATAGGAGCCAATAGGAGATGGATTGAGATATAACGTGGGACATTACTCAGAGCCTTATTGGAGGCGACACCTTTTGCGATAAGGGCATTGTTTTCTAATTTATTTATAACCAGTTGTCGCTGTTTTTAATCGATGGATGTATTTTCGTGAATAGATATGAATTATGAATACATACTGTGCAAGAAGAAATGAAATGCATGAACTTGGGTTTCTTATTCAGTTGGTTAAAATATAGAAGAAACTATAATATAGAAAATTATCTAAAATAGTATTATTAATAATTCCATTGTTTACGAATTTATTTATGAGTTCATTTCGATTGTTTGCCATGATAATAGAATAAAAGTTAATTGAACTTGAATGTTTTATTAACTTGATTAAAATATTAATAGAATATTAATCAAATCAATATAAATAGACAATTCCTTTGTATTCTGATTCTTTTATGGAAATTTAAACTAATGGCATCTTAAACTCAAGAACCCATATATCTCATGGGCCGACATATAGGTGTCAATAGGAGATGGATTGAGATATAACGTGGGAGACATTACTCAGGGACTTATTGGAGGCGACACCTTTACGATAAGGGCTTTGTTTCCGAATTTATTTATGAGCTGTTGTCGCGTTGTTTGCTTCTTCCGTTTTTGTTTCTAATCAATCTGTACGTTTTCGTGGATATATGTTATTATATCCCTCTAAAGTATGATTTTGTTTTATTTTTACCCCCAAAAATATAAATTTCAGTCTTCGCTGGCCATACATTAAGATAAAAATATATTTTTTTAAATCTCTTTGCGTTAGAATTCAATTATTTAAATTTTTAAAACGTTGTCATCGCCATAGCCTTAGGTAAATTGAATATAAAAACTCTAAATATTTTCCTTAAAAAAATATTAAAATAATTAAAACATAGACACTTACATACAAGTTTTAGAGTTACTGACGAATTTCCTATTGCCAATGAAAAAGAGAGCATTATGCATGAATTTGGCTCCAATTTATTTTTAAAATAAATCTAATAGTTAAAAATGTAGAGACATTAAATAAGTATAATAAAAAAATAAAAGATTCCTTTTTTTAAAAAATGTTGGATTCAAGGAACAATGTTCATTTGAAATATTAAATATATAAATTTTTCACAGTTTATTCACATGAAATATACATGGGTGATTGCAATGACAAACGTCACTACGAATAAAATATCCAAAACTCCGCATGGAAATCCAAAATATACCAAATGAAATATCTCACTTTTTCCGTTATGAATATAAATTCATAAATGCAAAAAGGGCACACGTCCATAGACAGATTTCCGTACCGCTTACTTTCGTTCACTAAGTGACGAAAGGAAAAAGAGTAGAAGAAAATTCTCCAATTAACTTGACCACATTCACATTTAGCGATTTGTCTAAGAAACCCTTTTTATTCCCGACGAAACCCCATAGAAGTGTCGCGGCCAAAAGATTTATTTAACAATTCCACTAACTCTCAGGGAGTCATGTTTCTCCTAAAAATGGTGTTGATAAGGGCTCTGGTTGACATTCAGATGTCTAGACATACGATGATGCATATGTATAAGTAATAAATAGGCGTCACATTTGATGATGAATAGACTAGTCCGGTTTTGCTGTTCGTGATTGATGTCCAACATGGGACTCAGAGGGGCTATAAATTCGGGTGTTAGTATATGGAAATGAATTGAAGGTTATTTATATTATGGATCTTATTTAGTTAATGGATTATATAAAGAGTTCTGCAGATTGGTAAAATTTGTGGCAAACATAATTGTTTTAGAATTGAATAACGGGAACTATATCGCATGTTGGATTGTAATTAATAACGAAATACTCAAAGTGAATCTAAACATCACCCATCTTTTTCAGCAATATTAAGTCCAATGGACATTTTTTAGTTCTCCCCTTTCATTTTAAGTTTATTAACTATTGTATTTTTCATAATTGAGTTATAAACTTTTTTGCTATGGTTATACTTTTTTTACAAGGTTATACCTACAGACTTTAAAAACTAAGTGATTATTTAAATAAATTTCTAAAAATTCTTGAAGTACAATTAACTATTTTAATAGTTTATTTTTATACATAATTCTCTTATTTTCTTTTAAACTTTGTGCTGATAAGGGCTATGGCTGACATTCAGATGTCTAGACTTACAATACGATGATGCATAGGCAATAAATAGGCGTCACTTTTGATGATAAAGTCCGGTTGGCTGTTCCTGATTGATGTCTAACACGGGACTTAGAGGGGCTATAAATTTGGATGCTTGTATATGAAAATGAATTGAAGGCTATTTATACGGATTTTCTTTAGTTAATGGATTATATAAAGTGCTATCCGGTTTGGTTAAATATGAGCCAAAAATAATCGTTTTATAATTGCATCACGAGGGAACTATGTCATATGTTGAATTATGACTAATAACTTAAGTACTTAAGAGGTAATGGGAGCAGTAGCCTTGTCTCTAAACCGAAGTCATATCTCTGTGTTAATCCAATGTAAAAAAAAAATTCTAAGCCAAATTACTACAGCTGCAATGGATATTTTTGCAACTGTTTTTTTTTTTAATATAATAAATGTAGCTTACTTTAACGTCACTATAATAGCACTTTTTTAAATTGGTTTCTATATTTTTTTGTAAAATTATACATTGAAAATATTCAAACCAGTTTCAAAAGGTGATATTGGAGGCACGTTTAAGTTAGCTACATTTATCATTTAAAAAAGTGTATAAATATTCAATACAGCCGGAGTAAGTTGACTTTGAAAATTATTTTTTATGGTTTGGAGACCCGGCCACGCTTAGATTTCTCGTCCACTATTAGGTCTAATGGACATTTTTTGGCTCAAAAACATGATTTTTAAGTATAACATATATGTATTTACTAAAATAATTTTTTAGCAGTACACTTTTTTTATCGTATAAATTTTTAAAAACTAATTGATATTTAAATAAGTTTCTTAAAAGTATTGAAAAGTAGATTTAACTATTATAATAATGTATTACCATAAATTAATCAAATTATTGTTTTTTATTTTGCACTAGGTATAGTGAACAATGGTTTCTTTCAATTTTTGCATCATATAAGTGTGACTGTGAAAAAATATTCAGGCAAATGCAATAGTACAAATTTTAAAGATCAAACAAAACGCGCATTGTTTAAAAAAAGCCGTGTCAACAATGAAACAAATAATTGTTACAGTTGCAATCACCTTAACAATACTTTTTTAATTTTGTTGTTTCAGTCATTCTTCCAAATACCTAACATTGGTTGCCTTTACTAAGAGTTCGTCAATTTGATGTTAGATTTTGTAAGAAATTCTATAATGTAATTCTTTTACCAATTCAATGTTACAAAAATCAAATCTTCTATTAATTAAATGAGTAAAATGTAGCTTTTACAACATCATTGCATATTTGCAGATCACTCGCATCCGCCATGACGTAGTCAGTAGACCATCTACTAAGCAATTCTCTATCGTAGATTTAAGCATATGAGTCCGCATCCAGAAATCAGGTTGTACTTTTTAACGTTTCTATTTTATTTCAATACTTATGAATTATTGTAATTTTTAAGGAAAGCATTTACATTTTGATGACAAAATTTTGGATTTCGACATTCAAATACGCAATATTCCTTAGATCAAAATTTAGGTTACACCTATATATATTTGTGTTTTCTTTGTATATATACGTTTTCTTTTATTTCCAAAAAAATTATTTATAACTTATTCATTTTTTGGAAAAAATATACTTGGACTATATGTGCATTAACTACTATATCTATTAAATTATATATTCGGACTATCCAACATATTTGTGCTCTTTTACGAAACAAACAGTACAGAAAGTGAATATTTTTATGTACATGAAAAATGTATATTAATGTGTTACACTTAAATATAAAGTTTCAGCTTTACTTAATTATATTAGTTCACGGCAAAATATAGTGTTACTAGAATACATTTCACGTTTATTTAATCAATTTATTCTTATATAAATAAAACGTCATGTCCGGGGATTCATAAATCATGTCCGTGTGCCTTAATAAGTACATGGACATGATGATGAAATTGTAAATAACGGCTCACTTTTAGAAAAGTTTTAGGCTTAAGAGAACGAAGCATGCAAACTAAGTGTTCGCTCTCAAGAAGAGGACTATATATGTTAATTTTTTGGTTTCGTCATGCTTATGTTAATATATATGCGCCCCAAGCGGGTTGCTTTATTGTTAGTTCCTAATACTAGTTCTTACTATTAGTTCAGTGACTGTCTGCCTGTTACTTATAAATAAAAATACTTGTACCTTATCTTCCACAATTTAATGAGTACACATCATATGGCCAAACACAACTTATTTCTTTCTACAAATAACAAATTATTAGTTAAAATCGTTGAATTACCTTCGTTTTTTTTTGCACATAGAAATTACCCAATGATTTTGTCAATCGTCCTTTTTTTTTTACTTTTAGCGTCTAATTATTTTTTTCATTTTCTGTAGTATTCAAACTATCGACGTGACACAAAGTTTAAAGTGCATGATTGAATAATGATATAACTTACTGATACTTTAAATATTATAATGTAATATGACCCACATTTTAGGTAGACCCACATTTTAGGATTAGGTTTTTTCGATATTAGTATAACTGCGAAAATAAATTATAACAGAGCACCATAACACTTAAAATTTTAAGGATGAAAGAAAATGTGTTTTGTTGTAAAACCATACAACAATAACAAATATTTTTTGAAAATGTAAACCGCAACAATACTTTTCACTAAGTTATTTCAGTTATACTTTCTAAACTTCAAGACACAGGCTGTTCTTTTCCCCAAGGTAAATATTAACAATTATGTTTAGTAAGAAATTAGTTTATATTATTTTCATTCTATATTATAGCAGATATCTTTAATAAACAATAGAAAGTATTCATGAACTTAAAAAATGAATTACAAATCAATGAGTAAAATGAAACATTTCTAGATCGAAGCGGGCACTAACAATCGTTCAAGCTCATTCTTGAATAGATGGCAAACTTCATCAGAGAACCGCAAAAAAATTAGCTTTTACACCAAAAGAAAAGATTTAAATTTACTCTTCATTAGTGATACCTAACTACACTAAACATAAATACATAAAACTACACTAAACATAAAGTTAAGCTTGGTTACAACGATACAACTAGTTTATAGCGCCATAAATGACCGGTCCCCCGAATTGCCAATTTGACCTTATTGTTATAATATGTCACCACTAATAACGAAAAATTTTAATTAGCTTCTCGGTTATATAGCTAAAAATATACTTTTACATTATATCCAAAATGCCTTCCGAAAAAGAAATGCGTTGTCACTGTAAAAATTTTATTTTATTCGCCAAAATATACATAAAATCGCCAAAATTTAAATTTAATTTCCGCCTAAAAATTATTTTTAAGGTAGGAGAAATTAAATTACAACTAATTCTGAAGCATATAGGGTTAAAATGTATTCAATAGATATCATTTTATAACTTTAATTTAAAAAAATCCGAGTTCTATAATATTACGTGTAATATTAAGTGTAGTAAACCATGTAAAATATTACATGGTTTACTACACTTAATATTCAATAATAAGTATTAATTTATAAGTCATAAACATCTTGGTCTCTTTAAAACTCTATAACCGGGTTAAACTGTATTACAATGTGTTTTCGATATTTCCTCACAATTGCAGATTTGTAGAAGTCACTTAGTCAGCCATCATGAATGAACATGAAATCGCATTAAGAATTTGTGTTGTGTTTTTCTCTCCTCTTTAATTTATTTTATTTAATACTTAGATGGACTTCTCATACTTAATGCATGAATACATTTTTACGACCCAAATTCGCATTTCAATATTTAAATCGGCAAGATATTCCTCTTAATACAAAAATCAGTACAATTGTAAGTTACAAAACCAGCGTTTTTAACTGAGGTTATGATGAAACCATACCTTAAAGTTGCTCCCATGATCATAGTTAATGAAAACAAGAAGTTCATAAAGAACTAAAATAGCCTACTTTCCTGATACTTAAATACTTACTAAAGTTCTAATCGGGAAAAAACTAGGTTCTTACAGTAAATATCATCAACAGCCGTTTCTACACTAGATTTATACAGATTAGAAAAAAAAAATCGAAACACAGCATCCAGCTAATAATTTAAACTTCTAAAAGCCAAAATCAACTATTTTCCTTAATATTATTTCGCAAATTAATTAAATATTATTTATCGTCTGCTCGCGATTTATTTGTAGTTCGAAGAATAATTAAATATTTATTAATAACAAAAGTAATGAAACTCCAAACTGCATTAAAAAAAATAAGAAATGTAAATTAAAACTAAGCATAATTGTATGCAAAAGTATGCCTTGCCGCTTTCTTGTTAGATAATTAATGAACAATCAAAGAATCAAATTGTGCTACATTTTATGACGTCATTCCAAACTGATTCATGAAAATATTATTTTGCTTCAAATATATTTAAATAAATAAAGTTTCTCACGTCATTGTTGATTTGGCAACAGTGATTTAAATGACTCAAAATTGAATTTCAATGCTAATTCAATGGGAAATTCGCCGACAGATAGTAGATTTATGTCCGTCCGGACGTACAGACAGACGGAAAAAAAGTATGAAAGTTGGGTATCTGAGGTCATAGCTTTCTAACAAACAAAGAATTTTTAAGATCCGATGATTAGAACCGATTTTGGAAGGGGGGTACAGACAGACAGACAAACGGACAGACAGGCGGACAGACAGACGGACAGACATACGAACAGACAGACAGATGGAGATCAACCGCATTTCAATACCTACAGTGATTTAAATGACTCAAAATTGAATTTCAATGCTAATTCAATGGGAAATTCGCCGACAGATAGTAGATTTATGTCCGTCCGGACGTACAGACAGACGGACAAAAAGTATGAAAGTTGGGTATCTGAGGTCATAGCTTTCTAACAAAAAAAGAATTTTTAAGATCCGATGATTAGAACCGATTTTGGAAGGGGGGTACAGACAGACAGACAAACGGACAGACAGGCGGACAGACAGACGGACAGACATACGAACAGACAGACGGACAGACATACGAACAGACAGACATACGAACAGACAGACAGATGGACAGACAGACAGTTGGAAATCAACCGCATTTCAATACCTACAGTGATTTAAATGACTCAAAATTGAATTTCAATGCTAATTCAATGGGAAATTCGCCGACAGATAGTAGATTTATGTCCGTCCGGACGTACAGACAGACGGACAAAAAGTATGAAAGTTGGGTATCTGAGGTTATAGCTTTCTAACAAAAAAATAATTTTTAAGATCCGATGATTAGAACCGATTTTGGAAGGGGGGTACGGACAGACAGACGGACAGACGGACATCGACCGCATGTCAATACCTACTTTTTCATTTTTTTAATTCTTTCGAATTAAAAAAAGAAAAGTAGGCTAAAAAAAAAGATTTTGTCAAGAAAGCCCACCAGGGAAAAGTCTCCGCGTCACAATCCTCTTAGAAACCAATATTATGGTCATTTTTAGCCTACTTTTCTTTTTTTAATTCGAAAGAATTTTAAAAAATGAAAAAGTAGGTATTGACATGCGGTCGATGTCCGTCTGTCTGTCTGTCTGTCCGTACCCCCCTTCCAAAATCGGTTCTATCCATCGAATCTTAAAAATTCTTTTTTTGTTAGAAAGCTATGACCTCAGATACACAACTTTCATACTTTTTGTCCGTCTGTCTGTACGTCCGGACGGACATAAATCTACTATCTGTCGGCGAATTTCCCATTGAATTAGCATTGAAATTCAATTTTGAGTCATTTAAATCACTGTAGGTATTGAAATGCGGTTGATGTCCATCTGTCTGTCTGTTCGTATGTCTGTCTGTCTTTCCGTCTGTCTGTCTGTCCGTCTGTCTGTCTGTCCGTACCCCCCCCCCCCCTTCCAAAATCGATTCTATCCATCGGATCTTAAAAATTCTTTTTTTGTTAGAAAGCTATGACCTCAGATACCCAACTTTCATACTTTTTGTCCGTCTGTCTGTACGTCTGGACGGACATAAATCTACTATCTGTCGGCGAATTTCCCATTGAATTAGCATTGAAATTCAATTTTGAGTCATTTAAATCGCTGTAGGTATTGAAATGCGGTTGATGTCCATCTGTCTGTCTGTTCGTATGTCTGTCTGTCTTTCCGTCTGTCTGTCTGTCTGTCCGTCTGTCCGTATCCCCAGGCCCGGACAGGCCCGCCGGCCCGCCGGCCCGCGGGCCGATGCGCCTTTTTCCAAAAAAAAAAAAAAAAAAAAATGACTCATTACTTTTTGAACCCTACATTCATCTATCTCCTCGAAGGGTGAAATGCGCATGCGCTTTCGAAATACGATCCAACGGTAAGAAGCGGGAGAGAGTGAGTCATTTTATGCTGTGTCTTGGGTATGAAACCTATGCATTAAAAGGCGCCTTCACTTCGTTGACGAGACGATAAAATAAACGGTTATATTCAAAGCAAACAATTTTTATTCTTTATCTATTTTAAATGAGGCGCGATAATACGCACCGAAGGTAGAATTGTTAACAATTCCATTTTCGTAAAAGAGGGCGTTCGACTTTGATTTTAGTTAAATTAACGTCACCGGTCACACTAGAGTTGAAGTGGGCTATTAGTAATGGACATGTCGGTCAATTGACAAAGAACAACGCAACCTTATATACTTATAATATTTATTGGTGGGATTTGCTTGTCTTGCTTGATCCATTTGGGTCTTGGGAGGTAGTTGGATGAAACAGAATCTTCAAAGGAGGTAACTACCATGGCATGACGCCTCAACACATTCGTCCGAATAAATTTTTACTATATACATTTTAAGTGGGACAATTTGATAAATATTAAAAGAAAAGGCGCCTCCTTTTCATAGAGACGCCATACGGCTCCCTAACACTTACATAAATTTTGATGCTTGGTGACGAAAAGTATTTTAGGCGTTTCATTCATACATATGTTGTTGGCATTGGTTTTTAAGAGGGATCTAAAATATTGGAGCGCCTTTAATTTCATATTAGGGGCTTTTAGAATTCCTTGTAAACATTTCTTAATTTTCCGAGTAAAACTCATTTAATTTAATTTGCTAAGCAGAGCGCCGGCGTGGCGCGTGATTGAGGCGTCTCATGCCGTACTGAAGATACCTTCTAAGGCTCTGTCCTCGTCTAACACTGATGTTGCTGGGCAAAAAGATAATTCCGCCAGTAAATAGTGCCATGACTATACCTTGTCTATCTAGAATGCGAGCCTCGAAGGCATTTTCCTCCCCCATCCCCGCATGTTGTTTTCTTCGAAACGGCGTCAGCATGCTTTTTCTCCACCCTACTTGGGTTTGAACTGTTCGGATAGTTAACCTCACAACAGAACCTCAAACGCGTTAGGTTTAGAAAAGCGATGCTCCCCCCGTTTCCTAGAAAACCAAGCGAAGGGATGGGGGAAGAGCTCGCATAGCAAATAGACAGACTATATAGGTATAATTGAAAAATATAAAAAACCATGCGCCAAGGAGCAGCATCGTCACTTGACTTTGTTTCCAAAATGTGAGACTTATTTTATTGCCAATTGACTTAGATTAGCTATAATGCCACATTCTTCAACAAGTGATGTTAGTGATATAAAAGGCAATTTCTTTAAACACTTTTTCGACATGTATCTTGTTTATTATTCTTGAAAACCTATGATGCAAAAAGTAATTTCAATCGTTTCATTCACACCCATAAAAACCATGCGCCAAGGAGCAATGGGGCGCCTACGATATCACATAAGGCACTTTTGGACTTTCTTATTTACAATTTTGATACTTGGTGCCGAGACGTACTTCATTTCTTTCGTTCAAAAACATATCATGTCGTCTTAATTGTTTTTTTTAAATGAGGGAACTAAAGAAACATGTGTCAATGAGTATAAGGGCGTCTTTAACTTCAAATTTGGAGCTTTTAGACTTTCTTGCACACATTTCTTAATGTTATAAATAGCGCCTTGTATATGGGAGTATGAGACTGGTACGCTAAAGATGTCGAGGACTAAAGTCCTGACGCCACTGTCGATGCCGCTCTGAGGTTGCGTTGAGTGCCAGGTACGGCGTCGGCCTCGTCACTTGACTGCGTTTCTAAAAATCCCCGACTGGGAAGAAACCTGGCTGGTTCGAAATCTCAACAAATTTATAAATTAATGCCGTTGTGCTTAATTAAGGGCAATTTAATTACTGATTTTTGCATTAACATTATTCCGTTTGGGAAGAGATTAGAGAATTTTCTTTTATTACTATGTAATCATAAAATAAACTTGGTTCGAAAATTGGAGTATTTATAATAGTCCATTGTTAATGTTCATTTGCTTATTGTTTTCGTTTTATAATTTGGATTTATTTATTATGTGGCCTTGGCCTTATACCTAAGGACATATATTTTTTCTTATAATGGGAATATTTCTTATGATGTCACGCTCTCTATACTGCGATTTCATTGGTTGTTTTGTTTTCTTTGACAAAGTGTTGAAACAAGCTCATTGGTTTTTTTATGACGCCACGCGCCCCGATACTCATCGCCGATTGCCCTATAAGGCGCTTTTGAACTTTCTTGTTTACAATTTTGATACTTGGTGCCGAGACGTGCTTCAGGTGTTTTGTTCATATCATATCACGTCGTCTTAATGGTTTTTTTTAATGAGATAACTAAAGAAACACGTGTCAATGAGTGTTAGGGCGCCTTTAACTTCAAATTGGCGCTTTTAGACTCTCTTGCACACATTTCTTAATTTTATAAATAGGTGGTCCTATAAGGTGTAACTGATGTGGTAGAACAACCAGTGACGGCACTCATAGTCATATTGCTTTCCAATGTGTACTGCACTTTAAAACTAGATCTTATTAGACGATATGCACTTCTGGTTCTGTTCAGCACAATTAGAATTACTTAACAGTGAACAATGTGATCCACATACAAAGCTTATTAAATTGATACAAAAAATTGCAATTTAATTACAGGGACTTCTACTTTTACTGATCCCTTCAGAATTATAATTCAAAACAAAAACAAAAATTGCACTGAAATCCTAATGTAAACTTTAAAAAATAATCCCAATAAGTCCGATAAAAAACATAAGCAGTAATCTTCGAAGAAGATCTGCGTAAGAACTAAGTTTACCCCTCATCGGGTTATATTGTTGACGGTTATATTTGAAATAACGAATTTATTTGTGCTTTTTTTTTTGTTCGTCGTCTGAATGGCGTTTTTCTTTCCCACATTTTTGAATGAAATTTATAAAAAGAATTCGAAGCTATTTTTAATTCTCCTTTAAATAAGTTTTCTTTACAGTAAAAGCTATCAGGTGTCCAAGAAATTAGATAAAAATTAATTTATTTAATTATTTTAGTTTTTAAATCATTAAAATGGCTGGAAAGGTGATATGCAATCTAAAATGGCTTCCAATTTCTAATGTATAAAAATGTTTCTCTTGGCCTAGCTTTTTATCTATTCTATTATTCTATTATTATTGTATTTTTATAGGACTTCTCCTCAACATTTTTTTTTTCAAAAATTTTAATTCCTTCGTTAAAAAAATAATTAATTTGCGAAATTTTCAGTATTATTAATGTATTTCGGAAACCCGAGATCCATAGGGGATATTAGTTTTTAGTCAGATTTACCAACGGGCCCTTTATGACCGGCCTAGGGCCCCCAGTAATTTAAACCTTAAAAAATATTTTATTTTTAAAAAAATGCAGAAATAAGATATATTGGCTTCTTAAAATTCGTAATTAGTACTGTAATGTTCCCTGACTCTTCATTATTTTTTTTGTCAAAAATGTTATAATTTAATCCTTTTTGAAAATTGAAACTGAAAAATTGTTTTTCTTCATAAATAAATTTCACAAAAATGGCCCCTTATCAGAAAAAAAATATTGATAAGTTTAATTTATTGCAGATCCAGGCCCCGTTACAAAAGGCGACTAAGCCAGATTTGTTTAATTGTATTTTAATTTTTTTAAAAATCAGATAAATTTTTTCAAGTTCAGAATTTCATCGTTCGCCATGAGAAGATTCTCGAAGAAAACTACGTAGATTATTGGAGCAAATAGTTTATTCAGTATTTTTTTTCCCATGAATAAACAATTTGCGTTAATAATCTACATTTTTTCTTTGTGAATCTTCTCATTTATCATGCGCAAAGTTGAAGATATTTTCTGAATATTCATCGCTCGAGTTGATAAAATAAACACAACTCGTCACGTCAACACAAACAAGCTGAAAAAAAGGGGGGATAAATGGAAAGATCCCTGTTCCTCAGACTCGGTACACACGATAATGGTTCAAGGGAAGTTTTCGTTATCTGAGGCAATAAAATTACCCCCGTTTTCCACGAAAGACGTTGCAAGGGGATATTTTCCAGACTCCCACAGGGCCCCACTCCTACAGGGTTGCTATGAATACAAAAGCTATAGATGAACTGCACCTTATTTTGGCCACTTCACTCTAAACTGGCCACATCAAGATATTTGATTGATTTTTCTACTATGTTTTGGTCCCAACAGAGAATATTTTGTAATTTTTAATAGAAACGAGGCACTAATATTAAGTGGGTATTTTGATTAGGATTTATGTTGATTAGGATTTATGTTGGATTTATGTTGATTAGGATTTATGTTGACGTTTATGTTGATCAAGTGCAAGTTCATTAGTATTAAAAAATATATACTCTTTAAGTCTTAAATACCCTTCATTTATAAGATGGTTTGAGGGTTTTAATAAAATGCCTGTTTTTGACTTAATTCCAAAACATTCATGAATTTTTCTCCAAAAGAAATAAAATTCATTCATTTTTTGACCAACTTTCCATTTTGTTTTTATTCGAAATAATTTTTAAAAAAAATAAATAATAATAGAAATTGGGTATTGACATCGGGGAAGTTTCCGTTCACCTGTCTCTATCCCTCTCAAATTCCGTTGCAACCTTCTAATCTATGATTTAAAAATATCTTTTTTTTTGTTTAAAAGGTAAGGTATATGACAACAGGGACCATCTTTTATACTGTACAGAGTATACGGGTTACGGCTGCATGTCTGTACTTCCGGACGGACAGGGACAGCAGTGGACTTAAGCCTTAAAGTGTATCTTGTGAAAATTTTGCAAATCATTTAATTTTAAATGTGAAGTCGAAAAATAACTTGAAAGATTTAAATACGTTGAATTTCGCAATAGACATACAATGTGTTTAAAAACTACTTTTTTCGCAAATTTGCTGAACTAGATTTGTAACATATACTGTAAGCAACATTTACTTTTATAACAATCATATTTTAAAAGGTACATCGCACATAGGTAAACAGTAGAACATCAAGACAATCTTTGAATTTGTAGTGTCGTGTGTGTTTAGAGAGAGGGCGAGGGAGAGGGGTCGACACAAGTACTTTCCGTGGGAAAGGATGGTTGGCGATTTTTCTCGTAACCTCCACTCCAAGAACAAAATCCGAATCCCTATTGTCCAGCTTCTGCAAAACTTATCTATGATTTTTATCAAAACAGGAGATGAAACCTTTTAGGTTTTATGACCATGGAAGAAAGACACGGTGGACGAGACCGTAGCAGGCTACCGTAGCTTGTTTGAAACTCGAGGCAATTATTTTTACGACCTCCCACACTTTGCTTTCGAAACATTTTCCGAGAAACACTAGTACGTTTTCTCAGAACTAACCAGATGTTTGAGGAATTTCCTAGCTGGCCAATGGACAAAAAATAGATAAGACGCTAAATTTATTGCTGGTACGTCACTAAAGGTCGTAAGTTCAATCCTTAGTCTTAGACTCTTTGGTTTTTGGCAGTATAGTACTTTATTCTGTGTTGAATGGTTTATGTTGACTTTTTCCCCTCTCTCTCCGTGGATCTCGAAGCGTTTTATGTCATTCCTGAGTTTCAGAATTCCCGTTTAAAGGTAAGAAATTAACAAAACTTCATTTTCAAACAATGCCAATTCTTCATTAAATTGTACTTTCGTAAAATATAAATATATTTTTATTGTGCTATTTTTATAAATATTTTATTTGAAACAGGTATTCAGATAGTAGTTGTTTTAATTTTTGATCAATCACGAATCGTTTTTCTCTCAGAATTTTAGATCTATTAGTATGATAAATAAATTCCTATTTTACTGTTTTGACAAATTATTGTTTTTTGTTGTATATTTGTTTTAAACCAATTAAGTTTGTTTAAAACAAATAACTGTTACATAATTTAAAAATTAGGACTCTTGCTTTTGATTGGATTGTAATTTACTTTTATTCTTAAGAAATAGTCTACATGTACTTAGATTAATTTATACTAACTCATCCTTTTATAATTTTAATATTGCACAAAAGGGAAAAAAGGAAGCCTTTGGGGAAAAATTAACTGTTACATTTAAAAAGTTAACAAACTTTTTTTCTTTTAGAAAAGGTTATAACAGGAGTATTTTACTTTTTCATTATGTGTCGTAAATAATACAGTTATTGCCAATAAACTAATTTATGTTTTGCATTAAAAAGTAAAATATGAATGCCTTTTTATAAAATGTTGTCTCCTATGATAATAAATGATATTCGGGTGATATGATTATTTTGATTTTTATTTCGTAAAAACAAACATTTTTTGAAAAGTTTTAGTCATTATATAGACCTCGCGTATCTTCTTAGTTGTAGTACTTTTGCAATGAATAATTATTTAAAAATTAAAATCGGCTATTTTTCGAAATTTGAAAAAGGGTAATCAAGTGTCACCAATTGACTGAAGTGAAACCTGGAGACTTGATCCTTGAAGCTTCTAAATAATATCTTTTATTACTTTGTTTCAAAAATTTGGATTTTAAGGGTATTAAGTTGAAAATATATTTTGATCGTTCAATTGGGAAATTTTCGCTCTTGTCTCTCTGAGCGCGCTGAAGTGAAAACTTGTTTTCACTGTATAAGACTAAAGTGTACATTTTTAACTGAAAATTTAAGTTTCGAATTTTTTTGAAAATTGTATTTCTGTAGCAGATTAATAACTCTTCCAATATTTAAATTTTAAAATTCACTAAAATTTTAAAATGTATAATTTTTTTGAAATATGTGTTATGCTGGAAAACCTGACAGTCAAGGTGACGGATTTAGGATTGACATCAGATTGACATAATGCCTCAGAGGATTGACATAATGCATATAATATATCGTTTGTATAGTTTTTATCTAAAACAATATACTAATTTTTTTAGAAAACATAAAAATTTTATATTTGAGGCTTTAGAATGGAAATAGAAATTAATAATAATACCTTTAACAATTTTTTTTTCGATTAATTGAAATGATTTTTAGGAAAGTTAAAAATAAGGGTGGAGGTGGAAAACATAATATTAGGATATTACAGACGCGATATAGCGAGAGGACACTTAATAAAACGATACACTTGCCGATAGATTTGTTTCTTTAATAGGATCTTGCTCAAAAATTATATATATCGAGATGTATGATTTCAGAAGGGGAAACGTCTGTGAACAACTAAATAAAGCGACTGCATTGGTCTTTAACCTCATTTTTTAAGGTGCAGTGGAATAATAGACAATTTATTTATTTATTTTTTTGTATTGCTACCGACGCCGTCGTCAAATAACTTATAAGGGATTTTTGATTATGATATCCATCACATTTCAGTTTAAACACTAATAATTATAAATTGCATTTAATTCGGAGAAACAATGAAAACATTGAACAACTTGTATCAAATTAAACAAAGTTGGTAAATAAAATACGTTAGGGGAATGGGGATGCGCCCTTGCGAATCCAAAGGGCCGGTAAACTTGCGCCTTTTTCAGGGAGCCAGTCCGGCCCTGCGTATCCCTCTTCCAAAATCGGTTCTATCCCTCGGATCTTAAAAATTCTTTTTTTGTTAGAAAGCTATAACCTCAGATACCCAACTTTCATACTTTTTGTCCGTCTGTCTGTACGTCCGGACGGACATAAATCTACTATCTTTCGGCGAATTTCCCATTGAATTAGCATTGAAATTCAATTTTGAGTCATTTAAATCACTGTTGCCAAATCAACAATGGCATGAGAAACTTTATTTATTTAAACATATTTGAAGCAAAATAATATTTTCATGAATCAGTTTGGGATGACGTTATAAAATGTAGCACAATTTGATTCTTTGATTATTCATTATTTATCTACCAAGAAAGCGGCAAGGCATACTTTTGCATGCAATTATGCTTAGTTTTAATTTACATTTCTTATTTTTTAATGCAGTTCGGAGTAGTTTCATTACTTTTGTTATTAATAAATATTTAATTATTCTTCGAACTACAAATAAATCACGAGCAGATGATAAATAATATTTAATTTATTTGCGAAAGAATATTAAGGAAAATAGTTGATTTTGGCTTTTAGAAGTTTAAATTATAGGTGGGTGCTGTGTTTCGATTTTTTTTTCTAATGTGTTTAAATCTAGTGTAGAAACGGCTGTTGATGATATTTACTTTAGGAACCTAGTTTTTTTTCCGGATTAGAACTTCAGTAAGTATTTAAGTAACAGGAAAGTAGGCTATTTTAGTTCTTTATGAACTTCTTGTTTATTATAACAACAATAACCACACGAAAATATAAAACTATTAAAATAAGTCGATTAATTAGTTACTTACATTAAATAATTATATTAAAATAGAAATAGGTAAATTTAATTAATTAAATTAACTAACTAAAATTCATTTCAATATTTTTTACTAATACCAGAAACAATTTCTAGTTGGTTTAAGGCAATTAAATTTTCAATTAAAAATTAAAATTTTATTATTACAAGTTTGCACTTCAGCCAATTTACTTATCCTTTAAAGGGATATAAATTTTTTTATTGCATTTCCGAACGGTGTTAAATTGTTATAAATAATATTTTAAGAAGATATATTTTTCTTTTGAATTAATTCAAAAAATCTCTTCATGTTTCAGATACAGATTTTCATCCAAGGAGAAGTTCCAGAAGAAGAGATGTTTTACTTTAAATAAGATGTAAAATATATTTTATCCATTTCAAGAACAGTTGAAGACTTAAACATCCAAGGACATGATCAAGGAGAAGAGATGCTTTACTTTAAATAATAGGTAAAATATATCTTCTGCATTACAAGAACAGTTGAAGACTTCCAACAACCAAGGACAAGATCAAGGAGAAGAGATGCTTTACTTTAAGTAGTACGTAAAATATTTCTTCTCCATTACAAGAAGAGTTGAAGACTTCCACATCCAAGGACAAGATCAAGGAGAAGAGATGCTTTACTTTAAATAATACGTAAAATATATCTTCTCTATTACAAGAACAGTTGAAGACTTCCACATCCAAGGACAAGATCAAGGAGAAGAGATTCTTTACTTTAAATAATACGTAAAATATCTCTTCTCCATTATTAGAACAGTTGAAGACTTCCACATCCAAGGACAAGATCAAGCAGAAGAGAAGCTTTACTTTAAATAATACGTAAAATATATCTTCTCCATTACAAGAACAGTTGAAGACTTCCACATCCAAGGACAAGATCAAGGAGAAGAGATGCTTTACTTTAAATAATACGTAAAATATATCTTCTCTATTACAAGAACAGTTGAAGACTTCCACATCCAAGGACAAGATCAAGGAGAAGAGATGCTTTACTTTAAATAATACGTAAAATATATCTTCTCCATTACAAGAACAGTTGAAGACTTCCACATCCAAGGACAAGATCAAGGAGAAGAGATGCTTTACTTTAAATACGTAAAATATATCTTCTCTATTACAAGAACAGTTGAAGACTTCCACATCCAAGGACAAGATCAAGGAGAAGAGATGCTTTACTTTAAATTAAATGTTAACACACAAAATAAAAAAATAATAGGAGATGATAAGTTTTTGAATCCAGTTTATGAGACTTTCGTGTTAGGAGAAAATATTAATAAGAAAACATCTCTATTAAATAAATTATATTTCTATTTATTATTATTATTTATATTTATAATTATATTATTAAGATCAGCTAAGGACTTTCACGTTCAATTGCGATTTCAAGAAAAGTATACAAATATAGCTTATGAAAATTTTGAGGTTTGCTTAACACTGTTTAAAATCAAATGCATCATATAATAAAAAAAATTATAAAGTAAAAAATTAAAAGAAATAAAACAAAATTTTATGGAATAAAATACATTTATTGTTATAACAATAATATACAAATACATTACAAAATAAGCTTCATGTCATGCCTGCTAATAAACTAAAAATGTATAAAATGGCTAAGTAAAGTTAGTCTTTGGCATTGCTACAAAATATATTTTCTCAAGTGAGCAAAATGTACATTCATTAGTCAACATGTAAAACATTTTTTAAAAAGGCATATTGCTAGTATTGTAAGTGATATACACTCCGGAACTTCATGGTACGTGGAAAATATCTAAGAAATCTAAGATTGTGTTTGGGGCTGGGGAGCCCAGTCGGTTAGGCACTCGCCTAGCATGCGAAAGGTCCCACGTTCGGGTCCGGGCATCGCCAAAATAACTGCCGACCTATAAACGGCCCGTGCAGCCAAAAATGTCCGACGAATAATACCCCGTGCAAGGGAGTGCACGTTAAATATCCTTCAAAGTCCTATCGCTGCGTACGATGTCGCCCTTAACGGTTGCGTTGGGTGCCTATTCAGGTGTCGGCTCGTCACTTGACTGTGGTTCTAAAATACGACGCCCGTCGCCAATAGCCCTCGTGTAGCTCTAGTGCGACGACAATTCAAACCTAACCTAACCTAAGTTTGTGTTTCAATGAATTTAATTGTGCACATACAGTCCCTGGACAAATTATTAGATGCACTGTATTTTTTTAGTAATTTCATGTTTCTTAAGAGGTTTTTATGCAATAATGGTATATTTAAACTACAATATTATTGATTGGCAGAAAAAAGTATCCCTCTGTTGGATTGGCCGGGTAATAGCTCTGATATGAACCCAATTGGAAATGTTTGGGGCTGATGAAAAGAGAAGTGGCTAAAGATGTGATTACCAACAAAGTCCAGCTCCTAGAAAAGATTATTTATGTGTGGAATCATCATCCTCAAATGCAGGAGACAGTACAGTCTTGCATTGATAGCATGCCGCGCAGAATTAAAGCTTTGATAGCGGCTAAAGGTGGCTCAACTAAATATTGACTTTTACTAACATTGATTTCACTTTTCTTTAAAACTTAATAAACTTATGTTTTTCTAAATTAATGCTGTTTTATTTATGTCAAATAAATCAGTAATTGATTGGATAATATAGTAAAAATAAAAATAAAAAAATCAATTTAAAATAATAAAACGGTACAGTAACACCCGGTAATTAATATTTTACATGAAATCTTGCAGTGCGTCTAATAATTTGTCCAGGGACTGTACAATAGTAAACAAATACATATTTTTAAAAATATTTATAAATAACCAAGCTTTTCCAGAAATCAAATTATAATACAAAGAGCATTGATGGAGGGTATACTTTTTTAAAGTTTACTCTTTCTTCTGATAAGATATATCATCAAACTTAACTATACATATGAATAATCTCAATATCAAATCCAATTCAACTGATTTCCTATGTTATAACAGTGTATGAACCAATATTCTACATAATTATAAAAAAATATTTCCAAAATCTTAAGTAACAGAAATACAGGTAAAAAAAGAATTTTTTTTTAAAAATCATCGGACAACAAAACAAAGTTAAGTTGTTTTTTAAGGTATTCAGTAACTATAAAATATCAGAATTAAACACTAGGCACGGTAGAATTTCAAGAACCGATGTTTTTTTCCTTAACCTTTTCAATCAGGGTAACAAGTTTTTCTATTCTTCATGCACATATCAAAGTACATATTTTTTTTTAATTCATATCCATGGAGGAAGGCATCATACTTAAAATGATTGTTAGAATAATGGCACTTAACTCATTCAGAACAAAAAAACATGCACGTTAATAATTCTTTGACGATTACCACTGGGAATGCAGATCTCGTTCAATATAAAAACAAAGTAAAAATACACATTACTGTCACATAAACAGATTGTATCTATTTTTGTTATTCTGGAATTAAAAAAATTGGCCAGCAACTCTACCAAACCACAATAAAATAAAAGGCACCATGTTGTATTTTAGTAAAAAAAGTGTGGCATAAAACAATATTTTCTAATCATCAAATGATAATTTGCTACTTAAAAAAATCATTGTCTATTTCTATCCATAGCTGCACAATGTGTAGCTATGGATGTACAAAACTTTATTAGATATTTCTTTGAAATAAAGGTAAAGTAATTAATTCCACTTTTATTTTATGGTGCATGTGACAATGTAACCCTTGTATTTCTTTACTAGGTCTAACTTAGAAAACATGCAATCATAGTTGAAAATCAACGAAAAAATATTGATTGATTTAAAAAACATCTAAAAGACCCCTTTGTACTCATTAGTACAGATCATAATATCATACCTAGTTGAAATGAGTCAAAAGAAAGTAAGAAAAACAATCAAAGGCACTTTATGTATAATGTGTACCTAAATGATGGAATGGCTGTTATTAGCTTTCCAAACATAAGTTACAGATTGTAAAGAAGCACTATACCAAGTGCTTAAAAAAATAACCCCTTTCAGCCCTGCTGTACAATAGTAAACTACCTTAGGCCTCTTATAAGAGGTCCCCAATATACTATACAGGGTGGCCCAAAAGTAGCCTAACAGTTAATGTTGTACCATGGTACGAACTTGTGATTTAAATGTAATAAGAATTTAGAACAGGTATTTGACATAGTTTGTTGTGGCTAAAAAAGTCGTACTACAGCGTATCTTATCCAAAGAGTAGCATTCGGATATGATAGATGTAGAACAGGAATTTGACATATGTCGAGGTAGACAATGTTACACTCGTATTTAAGATGTACAATGACTATGATGTTAAAATAAAGCTTTCACTTTTGACTATGATTCTTAATTATGATGCCTGTCGCCAATAACTCTCCTGTAACTCTAGTACTACGATAATTCAACCAAACTAAACTTAACCTGTTTTAAAATAAATTTTTCTATATAAATAACTGTATACCTAACTAACTGTATACCTAACTAACTGTTAGGCTACTTTTGGGCCACCCTGTATATAGGTTGCAGATTCTAGACCTTTCTATATATCACACTGTGCTCGGAAAAGTGACCCTTTTCCTTAACCTTTTCAAGTTGACTTTTCCGAGTTATCAATGCTAAAATATTGAAAATTTAAACATCTAGTGATAAGAGCAAATCTTAAATCGATCGGTAGAATATTTGGAATACAGTTAGGAGATCCTTTCATTTTCTATAATGAAATGCAATGGAAGAAATAAACTTCAGGCGATATTTCTGAAAAACTAGCTATTTGCAGATAGGTCACTTTTCCATGCCCTGTGCAATATATTGCAGGGTGTGACAATCAACTTGGCTTTTAAGGATTTATTGTGAAACCTAGCATACAGTTTTTCATGTCGACTTTTACACTGTGCTGCTGTTTAGTTCGTCGTGTTTCTTTTCCAGCAAAATGTACAACAGAACATACAATATACCTACAAGTGCAACAAGAGAAGCAACCATAACAGATATATCCTGAAAATAGAAAACACGAAACAAATATGTAATAACAGGTAATTGATACTATGTCAAGTAAGAAAATTACATTATTATTATAACGTTTTAAGAAGAGGATGAACCTTTTTTTAAATCAATTGATACTTGTATTAGTTTATGTATATTGTAGGTATAAGATAGCCTACGTTATAATACTTCATTATTTGAACATTGATACTACGTTAATTTAAATAATTGAATTTGTTTAATCATTATGGCGTATAGATTGAATTTGATACAGAGGACTCCTATTAACAACATATAAGAATAAATTGAATGAAAATCTATTGATATGTAAAAAAATAATTCAAGCAGCAAATTAAAACAAACAATAATTGAAAGAGAAGACGCACACTTACATCATCTTCAAGATCTATCATTTAACCAATACATTTCTCAAGCATAGTTTTTTCTGTATATACAAGTAATCCGAGTCTAAAAATAAGCCTAATAATTTATAGAGAATCATTCTTACTTTACAACTGAGAATGATTATATTTTGTAATTTGAAGACGTGTGATTACGATTGGTGAAATATTGTCATGTTGAACTTAATCAGTTAAATTTTATTATGCTAGCAATTTTTTGTATTAAACTAAAAACTTAGAAGAGGATTGAAGAGGTTGAATTTGTTTAATCATTATGGTGTATAGATTGAATTTGATACAGAGGAAAATTATTAATTAATTTTTGATACAGAGGAATATTATTATTAATTAAAAATAATAAAATAATTAATAAAAATGAAAAACAGATCATTTGGATAACAACAAATTCATTTTTCAATTTATATATAACTAAATAAATATAATAAGATTTTTTACAACAACAGTGTTACTAACTTTATAGAGATTAGAAACTCCTTTTTTAGCTTGAGATTTAGCTTTGGTTTCTTTTAGCTCAGCTTTTGATTTTTTGTAGTCTTGCTTGCCTAGGAAAATAAGTGCAATTTTAGCATTAAAAAGTAAATATTTTTAATAAAAAAAATCAGCGATTGAACTATACATAAGGTAAAACAATGATTTTACACATATTCTACTTTTAAAGCTACACAATAACTGCTGCCTAATAGATCACATCTGTGCATCCATATTTTGATTTAAAAAATGCTAACTTATTGATCATATTACAACTAAATAGCAACAACTACTTCATTTTTATTGTTTCATGAAATATCAATGTTTTTGTTACAAAATCATGTTTTTCAGTGACTAAAGAAAGCATTTATGTTTGCCATAACAATCCAGAAAACATACAAACATAAATTTGATAAATGAAAGCATAAAACTAGTAAAACTGTTAGGCTGTCTGAAATACAGTAATTTCTTTATTTGTGTATTATTTATTTCAATTAAGCAGTTAGTATTTTTCCATTTCAAGGGAGCAAGTGCTAAAGTCTGCAAAATGTACAACTGCCATCAAATGGAATTTAACAAATGGTAACTTGTAACTGTGCATACTATGGTCCTTCAACTATGTATACTGTGTTTCGCCACCAGAAAATTCTATTTGTCATCAAAAATTCTGTTTGGTGAGATTTATGCCTGCAAAATGAGAAAGTACCAGCAATTGATTTAATTTATCAGTGATCTTATTGAACAGCAAAAAATTCAATTTTTAATATGAAAAACATCCTGTGGAATATAAAAGCTACGATTACACATGAGCAAAACCTTTTTTTTTTTTAATTCTTAAATCTGATCTTATTTAATGCAGACTTAAGAAGACTTCTTACATGCAAGTTAATTAATATGCATATTTACACAATTATATAGAGTTATCTATATATATAAAAGGCAAAGTCCTGACTGACTGACGGGGACCTATCTTTTGGGACCTATCGTATGCGAGGCGAACGCCTTTACCGACTGGGCTCCCCAGCCCTGTCGAGTTTTCTAATATGGAGTGGAATGTTTACCACATTTTGGGCATTTTCAATTGTATAAGGGCAAATAGACACTGGCCATTATATCACAGCTATTCTGGCAATTTAAACAGGGCTTATGGGAAAGCCCTCTAACTTCTAGAAGGGCCAGGATACAATCGGATTTCTTTTTTAAAATTAATGCTGATATTAGAATGGGAGGAAATTATAATATACCGATGGAGTGCTGACCAGTGGAGAAGGGATCAATTCAATTGGTATGAAATAAATGTTTACATAAAAAGAAACAATCACCATTATTAAGAGTACACCCGTGCAATGCCGGATTTATAAAGCTAGTATACTATAAACAAACTAAAAACTTACAAAGTGAAGAGAAACCCTAAAAAATTACTTATTTTGAGGTGTCTGCTTATCTTACAATTTTGATTATTTATTATTGGTTACTATATGTTGAAATGAAAATCAAATTGAGGAAATATCTACACGGTTAGAACATAACAACTTTTTGAAGCATATTTATATGGGATTTTAAATTATTATCAGTATTGATTCAGTAAGCTACTGTAGTAATTGTAGTTGCATTTACTGGGGAAACTACTTCTTACCGATTTGTTTTCTATAATTGTCCACAGGCAAGGCACTGGTCTTCAGGTTATCTTTATTTCGACCCATTTTCTTTTACCTGAACAAAAAGTATTATTACAGTTACTGAGGCAATACCAAAAATAAATATTTATTTTTATGTTTTAAAGAGTATAAATAAATTACATTGATAATTTAGTTTGTAGCAGTTTAAAACCTCAATCAAGCATACATACATCATTTGATATTTAAAGCTTTGAATACAATAGTAAAACGAAACTAAACTACACAAAAACACCGCTACTTGCTTTTCAATTTCTTGAAACTTAATTCATAAAATTTATTCCGAAAAACAATTTATAAATAATTAAAGATCGGAAATAGATACAAATTTGATTAGTTGTACAAATCATGTACAAGGGAAAAGAGTTTTACTTTATATCTTTGTTAGATGTATAATCTATATAAAACAAATCGAAGTAGTATGCATAGATTAGACGAATCGAAATGTACTTTTTTACATAGAAAGAAAGTGTGGAATGTTAATTCAATGAGATCAAATTAATATACTACAATCTTCTTGAATATGTATACACGAAAGCGAATCGATAAGAAGAAAATTTCTGTTTTTGTTTACACAGTTGTCAAGTAAGCATTTGTAGCGTTTAGTTGTTTTTATACTGACAACAACACCAAGATTTTAAATTTTAATTCGTGTTTAAATGTTTTTTATTATTTTTTAAGTCATCGTCTTTTCTGTTTCAATAGTATAAAACATTAATTAAACTGTAATTATAAAGCATATAAGCATTTCTGGTGAAAAAACTTTATTTTAGACATATTTTTTTTCTCTGGCAACGTTTTTGCAGAAGAGGCGTTATTGTTTACAACCTTGGTTTCGGTTCACATGTCAATTTACAGACGCTACAATTATAAACTATGGATTGGGATTATTAAATATTTATTACTTCTATGCAATAGAAATCGAATCTAAATTCTCTAATTGCTAATCCAGTTTGCTTAAAGTTGTACAATCACTTTATAAACTACTTAATTACAATTAAAATGTCATCATATCAACAGGAGGTGAAATTATGTGTTTTGGGGGTAAGATACAAAATATATTTTTTAAAAATTCGTACTTTCTAACACATTATGATAATACTATAATAGTAAACCAACAAAATTGCATTATATTTCATTTAGGACTCTGGAGTTGGTAAATCGTGCATTGTCCAACGATTTGTGCACAATACATTTAATCCATCAGTGGAGAGCACGATTGGGTAGTATTATATAAATATATATATTTACTTAACAAAAAAGTAGTTAAGTTCTGGGATACTTTTGAATGGTTCAAATGTGTTGAAAAAAGAACTTATTAAATTTTAGTTAAAGTTTTGGGATCCAACACATGTGTTGGGACACTCCACCTGTCCTAACACATATAAAATCTAGCTGGCAAATTTACACAAATCTTGAGAATCATGTCAAACAGTGTGAATCTTTAAAAATTAACTATTTCTCAAAACCCAACATGTCAATGTGTGTTATGGTCAAAGTGTACAAAAGAAAATTTATTTCCCACAAAAGACAGAGTTCGGGAGTCATTCATGTAGTTTGCACTTTCAATATGAAATCTTCTGCCTCCTTGTTTATGAAAACTCAAATATGAGTCAACGAAAAATCCATTGGCATTGCTAAATACAAAGTTGCTATGTGAATCAAGCAAAGCCAAAGTCAAATTTTGAAATGAACAAAGTTAGCCAGAAAGAAACTTAATAAATTGAAAACTGGATTGGAACTTAAGAAACAAAAGGCATAAGGTCCCACTTATGGCAGAGCATAGTGTGTTAGTGGTTTGCATTATAGTGTGTTTTGTTTTTGATGGTGTAATGTTGTTTTTTAGGGCATCTTTCATGACAAAGTGTCTTGTGGTAGATGACAGTACGTATAAATTCAATATTTGGGATACAGCTGGTCAAGAACGGGTAAGAATTATATAGAAATAACCAATTTCATAAGTTATTTGCAAATAAAATTTTACTAATAGAATTTTTTTCATGTATTTTGTAGTTATTTTTAATGTTTTGTTTGTGACTGCCTTAATTCAAAGTATCATCTAAGTACAAAAAAGCTTTATGACCCAGTATTTAATTAACCTAGAAGCTTAACAACTAATCGAGATATTTTTAAATATGTATTAGCTATAAGTTTTGGCACTAAATGTTTTTTGCTAAAAATGCAATTGGCTTATTTCAGGTGAACATAGTTCTTTCCCGCTTTCATTCCTACATTTTCATTGATCCATGCTGTGTCCTCACATGACATGGATTCACAAATCAAGGATCGATAAAAATTTATTTTCATTCAGCATTTCTGTTGCCTAGTTAACCTTAATTAAAAATTGTGATTTTAGTTAATCAGAAAAATTATGATTAAGCTATTGTTTCTTAATATATTTTTCTTTTAGTATAGATCCCTTGCCCCTATGTATTACAGAAATGCCGGAGCCTCAATCATTGTATACGATGTTACTAATTATGTAAGGACAATTCACACAATTATATACTAAATTTGTTTTTCTAACATTCACAATTTTTTGTCATATACTTGTAAATTCTAAAAAAACAAATGGAGTATTACATGAAAAAGTGTCTTATATCTGGGATTTAAATTAATTCTTATTGCTTCTCTATGTTGTTAGAACATTTAAATAATATTCAGTGCACTAAGTGAAAATATTTAAGTTTTTGATAAGTTGCCTTTTGGATGCAAAATACAATTACAAATATATTAAACAATTAAAATGAGGTCTCTTAGAGATCACTATGATGGTATATTATGTTTAGAAATTTAATTAATTTTTTTTAGGATTTAATAACTAGCTTTAAGAAACACCAATTATTTACATTAATATTGTTTTTGATTAAAACTTTATTTTTACATGCACTCTCAGGTCAACTGAGCTTTTACAAGTAAGCATTGATAAATTTATAGTTTTGAGAACTAATTGTTTAAAAAATGCTCATTGTTATTGTTTCTATGCATTAGGTGTAAAAGCTATGTCGGTGGTCTACTCTGTGTATTGCAAGACTGGTTTTCAATATTTTAGATAAAAATTTAAAGTAATTATGTGGAAATTTATTTAAAACTTCTACCATAAATACAAATATAATAAATTACCTTATACAAATGAAGATACAGCTATGATATAATGGATATAATGAAAATTTAACGTAGGGTTTCTACACCTATCGATTTGTATAAAATATGAAGTAGAATGTTTACCATATTTGTGTATTTTTGTTGCTTGGCAACAAAACCGAAATCGAGACCAGTAATTATATCAAAGCTGTTCCCCAATGACCAAAAAAATACAGTATATACCTAAAAACCAAAATATTGAAAAGACAATGTAATCTGTTTAATGTGAGTGGCCTGTGAGACACCATCATTATTTTTTAAAAAAATCTAAAACAATTGTCTATACACATGTGATTTGTAACATTATCAGAGGGATTATAATCTAAGTTTTCTTTCAACAGACAAGTTTCCAATCTGTGAAAGGATGGATAAGGGAATTGCAGCTCCACGGCTCTTCCAATGTCATCATGGCCATTGCAGGGAATAAGGCAGATTTAGATGGCAGAAGGGAAGTTCCCACCAAAGGCAAGTTTTGTTTGAAAATTTGGTAACCCATTTAACTTATCATATTTGAGTTAGCCTAAAAAATTACCAAACAACTAAAATAAAATGTTGGTTGGTTGGCAGACATATATTAGGGTTTGTGTGCTTGGTCAGAGACCCACTTATAAACCTTCGTCATAACATAAAAGAAATATACATAAACAAACATAATATAAAAGAAAGTTGCGCCCTAAAAGGGAAGACTGTAGGCTGCGTAGCCTATTACTCTATATGCATAGGATGACAAAAACATGTTAGTGGTCTATTTACTCGACTTAATAAGCGTGAAAAGGTGATGATGATATGGGAGGGTATCATGTGAATATTGCATGCAACCACCCCCTATATATGATACAACAGTATAGTCATAGATATCATAGTTAAAGTTTTAGATTGGCAGATCATGTGACCTCCAATGCTAACGACGGGACGCACATGGAGGCCAAATATATGGGGCAAAATGGCCAGTGTTGCTGCCACTTTAAGGTGAAAAATACTACGAAAAAATACCATCTAATTTTAAAATTACAAAAAAAAATACTAGAAAAGGATTTAAAGTCACTAAAAAGATTCCAAAATGCAGCTAGTATTTTGACGATATTTTTTTGTAATTTTAGAATTGGATGGTATTTTTGCGTAGTATTTTTTCTCCTTTTTGTGGCAGCAACACTGGCCATTTTGCCTCCTTATTTGGCCTCCATGCACGTCCCGTCGTTAGCATTGGAGGTCACGTGATCTGCCAATCTAATAGTTTAACTATGATATCTATGGGTATAGTAGACAGGCCTCTATCCATTTCACTCCTCTCCGGTTCCACTGGACAGGTCACCATCTTTTTGCCACAGTGGACATCGTAAATTAGGGGTCTCATCTTTAGTCGGACATAGCAATGAAACCGTTTTGTATTATTGTTTACACTGTCTTATTGTGCAATCGTTCTTATATCAATTCATAAAACATTATATTTACCTTAATTCATCTTTTTAAAAATGAGCTATACCTGCAAATGTTGATGAATGTTGTAATTTCAATGTTCAACATTCTAAATATTGGGCATTATTGGTTGAATGGCGGCCAATGTTTGTGGTGCTACCTGGGAAATCACTAACCAGTTGATAAAAAACTTAGTGAAGACTAATTTTAAACATTAGTATCTTTCAGGTGTGCTTTTCTTTAAGTTGCATTCAAATTAATTTTAATTAGAGATTCTGGCTTTTATAACAGCCCTTGTTATAGACATATGAATGAAAATTATAAAAATTATATGTCCTATTGGCAACAGAGCATAAGTAATTAATTAACTTTTGCGAATTTATTCACCTAATTCCATTTATTCCACTAATTTTATTGTTAAATTGTGATGAAAGATCATTGTTATTATTTCCCTAGTAGCAATTTTTCATCGACCGATAATCGAATTTTCATCGTTCACCGGTGAGCCGATGAGAATTCGAATATCGGATTTTCGTTGAAAATTGCCCGATTGCTCGATAACTGCTCGGTTATGTCCTCACGGTCGAAGACCCTACGGTGAGTTTTTCCGATGAGATTCCGATCAAGGGTCAAGAAGAAATCGATAAGAATCCGATGAGTAGTAATCGAAATCTCATCGTCCGATGGAATTTCGAACACTTTCCGATAAAATTCCGAACAGTTTACGACATGTTAGTACAAAAGATTTAAACGAGATGGCGCCACTATTTTTTCTGTTAGTCAGGTAATATTTCGAATTTCACAAGGGGGACAGAACCCCCAATCTCGGGCTCCGCGCTCTTGACTTGGAACTGGAACTGTGCGTTAGACCTCACGGCTATGGACGCTTGCACTGTATTTGAGTTTAAATAAAGAGGTCAAAAGGTTGATCGTTAAAGAAGTTTTATGTTATTGATTAAGAAATTTTGATTTTTCTTTTACAAGTTGCAAACTCCTTTTAAATATTAATTTAAGTTAACAATACTAATAGAAATATGTTAAATTTAAAAATAACTCTTGGTAAATTACGTATTGAAAAGTTGTTTGGTTCATAATATTTATTCAAAAATCTATTTTCTTTAAGTTAAGTTTTTCTTTAAGTTGAAATTAATCATGGCCAAAAAGTTAAAAATTAATTCCCAAGTAAATAAAAGAAATAAGTTATCACACAGAAAAAATATTTATTTTCGCACGCAATTAAAAATGTTGTGTGTAAGTAAATAAAAAATAACTATTACCAGTTTGAACATAATACCTTTCGGATATGAAGTTTTCGAAATAATTTAACGCAATTTGTATGTACTAAAATAAAAAAAAGCCACATTTTTCGGTTTCTTATCGTTACGATATCGATTCGTCATAATTTTCCGAGGAAACGTACATTGATTGAATTTTCACCTTTGACCGATATCGAATCGATGACTTTTATCGATAGAATTTCGTTCACCGATTGCCGATATCGCCTCGTGCACTTTCGGATTACGGATGCGATCACCAGTGTGTTTTTGCTGAATCCGATGAACGATCGATGATCGATCGAGCAAATTTCGAGAAACAATGCTACTAGGGTTAAGATGCTTGCCTTGAAATGCTCTTTCATAATGTGACACAACTGACCTTATATAGTATGGTAGGGTGGCAATTTTAAAATAGCCCCCAAATAACAGTTTGTGTTTTGGAGCCATTTTCATACAGTCCTAGGTTTAAAATATGGATACTGGTTAAAATATAACTGTTGTGAGTTATTCTTTAAAATGTATATTTCCTTTTCAGAAGCTAAAGACTATGCTGATTCAGTTAATGCAGCCTTTGTAGAAACAAGTGCTCTAACAGCAGTAAACATTCACGAACTTTTTACGCAAATTTGTAAGCAGAGTTTCCAACTTTTTCTTTTAATGTCTTTGATTTTTAGTTTCATTACCATTTATCATATTTAGAAATATAAAAAGCAAATTCTACTTTTTAAAAATATCAGATACTGTTAAATTTAATGAATCCTTTTGACTTAAATTGTAAAATATATTACCACCTGTTATCTTTAGAAACTTTTTTTAACTTAAAGAACTGAACCTTGCTTTCCTTATATTTTATGTGAGTTGCTGATCAAATTACGGGCAATCCCATTGGTTTGGAGCCCATACATGACTGCGGGTCTCCAAACCAAAGTGCCCCTGTGTTAATTCCAATAAAAAAAATATTTTCTAAGCCCCATTTCTCCAGCTGTATTGAATATTTTTTGGAAGTGTTTTTTTTATATGATAAATTTAGCTGATTTACAGGTCTTTATAATCCCACTTTTTGTGTAAAATTATTCATTAATTTTTTTTTTAAATATTCAAATCAATTTAAAAAAAATAATTTATACAGACCTGTAAGTCAACTACATTTATCATATTAAAAAAAACGTTTGTAAAAATATTCAATACAACCGAGGGAATGTGGCTTAGAATTTTTTTAAAAATTGGATTAACACAGAGGCTGAGGCACTTGTTTATAATTTATCAAAGCTTTAATATTTATTAATACCCTAGTAGCATTGTTTCTCGAAATTTGCTCGATCGGTCATCGATCGTTCGTCGCATTTAGCGAAAACTCACCAGTGATCGCATACATAATCGTTAAGTGCACGAGGCGACATCGGCAATCGGTGAACAAAATCCTATCGATAAAAGTCATCGATTCGATATCAGTCAAAGGTGAAAATTCAATCAATGTACGTCTCATCGAAAAATTATGACAAATCGATATCGCAACAATAAGAAACCGAAAAATTTGGCTTTTTTTTTATTTTAGTATGTACATACAAATTGCGTTAAATTATTTCGAAAACTTCTTATCCGAAAAATATCATGATCAAACTGGTAATAGTTATTTGTCATTTACTTACACACAACATTTTTAATTGTGTGCGAAGATAAATATTTTTACTGTGTGATAACTTATTTCTTTTATTTACTTCGAAATTAATTTTTAACTTTTTTGCCATGTTTAATTTTTGAAAAACTTAACTTAAATAAAATAGATTTTTGAATAAATATAATGAACCAAAAACCTTTTCAATACGTAAGTTACCAAGAGTTATTTTTTAATTTAACATATTTCTATTAGTATTGTTAACTTAAAGTAATATTTAAAAGGAATTTGCAACTTGCAAAAGAAAAATCAAAATTAAAATTTCTTAATCAATAACATAAAACTTCTTTAACGATCTACCTTTTGAGCTCTTTATTTAAACGCAAACTTACTGCAAGCGTCCATAGCCGCAACGACTAACGCACAGCTCCTAGTTGCAAGGCAAGAGCGCAGAGCCGGAGATTGGTGGTTCTGTCCTCCTCCTGAAATTCGAAATACTACCTGACCAACAGGAAAAAATAGTGGCGCCATCTCATTTAAAACTTTTGTACTAATATGTCGTAAACTGTTCGGAATTTTATCGGAAAGTGTTCGAAATTCCATTGGACGATGAGGTTTCGATTACTAGTCATCGGATTCTTATCAATTTCTTCTTGACGCTTGATTGGAATCTCATCGGAAAAACTCATCCTAGCATCTATCAAGCGGACATAACCGAGGAGTTATCGATGTAACGGGCAATAGCTCAGGTAAACGCCGGCAAATGATGAAAATTCGATTATCGGTCGATGAAAAATTACTACTAGGGTATTAGAGTCAAAGTGAAACTAAAATAATAGTTACACATAAATGCCTAGCCCCCATCACTAACTATTATAAAGCTGTACCACACCTCAGAATTTCCTCCTCAGGGCCCTATCAACGGCCCTTAGCTAACTCCTTAAAGCACCAACATGTCATATAGTTACATAGTGCTGCGCTTGTGATGTTATTATTTCATGCTTTTTTACCTATATTTAGGTTTTACAAGATGCCTCGTCTTGATTTTGAAATGAGGAATGGATACGTGGATATAATTCATTGGTTAAACATTGGTTACAACATGGTTAAACATTGTAGATTCATATACTATTAATCAGAAAACTTTCAAATTGCACATGGATTGTCGTACCAAACTAACCCCATGGGAGGATATAGTTATTCATTTAGTTTTCTCGGAAGGCTTTTTGAATTAATAAAGCAAAGTGCAAACCAAAAAGTTATACCCCCTCTCCTGTTTTATCCTTTTTACTGCAATTTATAATTCTGCAAAATCAAACTATTGTAAATATATAGAAGAAATACAACAATGTTTGTTTTGAATCTGAATATAACCCAGAATGCACCGCTTCCTTGAGGGCTTTACGTCACATTTCCCAGTATGCACCGCTTCCTTGAGGGCTTTACGTCACATTTCCCAGTATGCACCGCTTCCTTGAGGAACAATGTGTCATATGGTACAGCTCTATACTCACCCTTAATGCATTTGATAGTTTAATAAATTCAAAATTAAACTTCTGATTTGATTTCAGCTCTCAGATTACCAAGGATGAGAGCCCTAAATGAGCCAAATCATGAAATACGTTTGAATGAAAAGAGTGGAAAAAAGAAGAGATGTTGTAACTCCGGTTGAAACAGGTTAATTTTAAAAAAAGCTCTCATCTTATACTATTCATGTTCATTCTTATCTATTTTTGATGATTTTATAGAAATTTGTAATGGAAATTTTTATACAAGATACATATTCCTATCCAAGTTAAAAGTAACCATGTTGAATATTAATGAATATATTTTTTGGTGATTATATAGAATTTATTGTTGGAATTGATTATACAAGATACATATTTTTTTTATCAAGGTTACAAATTTTAAGGTTCATATTGAATCATGTTCTGAATAAGTATATATCAAGATTTTATACAATTTTCTGAGTGATTATACAATATATGTATTATATTCTGGAAATGTTTATTCTGTGTTGTTTATACTGTAGTGTTACCAATGAATCTGTTACAATTTTAAATGTTGATATTCTTATAATTTGTTTTTGTTGAATATATATTTATTTTTACTGCCAATCTTGTTTTATATACATTGGCACAACCATTTTTCACAATAAAAGTATATGGTCGCTTTGATATGTTTAATATATATGTATAAGTTGATATTTGATATAGATATGATATTAATTAAAATGATATATATATAATTGTATAAATTGTTATAAATTATGTTTATATAGTATATAATTGATATAGTAATATAGTATTATATATAGTATGTATATGTATATTATATTATGATATGTATATATATATATATATGGATATTATATTTAGTATATTATTATATATATATATATATATATATATATATATATATATATTATATATATATATATATTATATATATATATATATATATATATATATATATATATATATATATATATATATATATATATATATATTGTCCTTCCTTTACTCCCCATAGTAAGTCTATGGGGCAGTGTTTAGGGCACACTGGCTTTGATTTTAAGTTTATGAACATTTTTTTTTATATGAGAAAGTCTCTAATGTTTTTTAGGTATTTTATTCAACACCTTTTCATTTTATCTCTTATTAGATTTTTACAAAATTAAGTTAATTTTTTTTTAAATTTGACACACAAAAAAAGTGTTTATAAGAATGCCTAGAAAACGTATTGGACCTCTTTATTCACAAATCAGATAGTTTATAAACTTAAATAAAAGCTATTGATAAACTACTTTATAGATTTAGCCAATGAAAGATTTGAGGAGTTTGAATTTCCCTTAGAAATGAAAATTCAAAATATCTGAAGGTTAATGCAAAAATGTTAAGTAATAGTATAAAACCGTTCCATCAGTTCCCATAACTATTTTGGTTTAGGGTACTTGACTGTATCGCTAAAATACCTTCCAATATTAAATTAATTATAGTTTGAACCCAAAAATAACAAACATATATATTTTTTGCAAAATAAATCTTTAAATAATTCATAAAAATCATTTTAAAATGGCTTATTTTTTTTTCATCGGTACGTCACGTGATCACAAACACATCGATTTGGCTGATGTCACTAGTATATATAAACAAACCAGTGTGATGTTTTTTTGCTTGCAATTAAACTGGATTTAATCTAATTTACTATTTAAATAAGAATTATATAGATAATGGAAGGAGGTTTTACAGAAGCGGATAGTTCAAATTTGCTTACAGTAGATTCCAAAATGGTGTTTCAAAGTTTGTTTATAGTTACTAGTGACATCATAGATACCAAGTGACAGCCACAAAGCGTTTTCGGACGTAATTTTTCGTCCTAATTTTAAAATTCATTTTTCTCCCTTTTATTTGGTATTTTAAAAAAAAGAAAAAATATGGGTCTAATATTTTTGGCATAAGAATATTTTAAGCCAATAAAAAAATTTTAGTCCAATGCCCTATTCAAGCAAATTGCACTGCAAACAGTCCATATAATTTGACGAACACTGCTGACTTAGATATGTTCTAGCTCTACAATTTTAGTATTCAAAATCCTTTTCACAGTCAATGTCCACAAAAACATTAGTACCTTGTAGAGTAAGTAATGTTAACCATTGTTTTTTTAGATAAAAAAAGTCTTAGTATGTCTTTCCTTCTCGCTCCCTAGAAAATGACGAGGTTTCGCCCTGTATATCTTGCTTCCGTACGTGATATTGGCAGTTAAATATTTTTCAAATTATTACCACCTTATTTTAGACTTATAAATAATATACTTGCTATTTTAGCTATGATCATCCAAATTCGGTGACATAAAACGACCATCGATCATTTGCATAAATTATATATTGATTTAAACATTTACTTAATATACTTTTGGTAGTAATGAGAGTTATTAAATCTAAAAAACACAATTATGCATCAATAATATCAATCACAAGTTTTTTAAAGGAAAATATAAAAAGAAATACGAACTTTAGAAAGGGTGATTTTTCTATAAAAAGACAGGTTCGAAATAACTCGCTGTTCTTGTTTACAACTTCAGTAGTAGTTGCTACGTCTTTAGGGACTTTCATTGTTGTAATTGATGCCTTTAGGTATGAAACGTAGCAAATGCATTAATAGTTTGCACCACTATATCAGTTAGTAACACAAAGCAAGGTGTCGGCTCGTCACTTGACTGTGATTCTAAAATATGACGCCCGTTGCCAATAGCCCTCGTGTAGCTTTAGTGCGACGATAATTCAAACTAAACAAAGTAACACAAGGCAACGATAATTATAGTACCTGTGCAGTGTACCCAATATGAACACCATAAGGAAAATTGTAAAAAAATTGAAAGGCTGTTTTTTTTCACCCCCTTACAACGTCACAGGACTTTTCAAATTTGTGACCACAATCTTGAGACTGTAGCCTATCCTCATTAAAGTTAGTGAGTTAATATTTATTCTCGTTTAATTGAAATAATAAAAAAAAATTACAGTTGTCCATATAAGGAACCGCCTGTCCCTATATCATGGACATACATGTCCATATTAGGTACTGGATGGAAGAGTAACTCTTTCAAAAGATTTTAGAAGAAAGGGGATAATACATTTCTTAAAGTATTGCGAAGGAAGGGAGGCAGAGTAAATATCTTTAAACTTGCACTTTAGAAGTAAGGGAGAACGTTTTCGGTTGTGGCTCTTCGAAGACCTTCAAAGTGCAGCATTGTCACTAATATAAACATTAATTTATTATTAATTAGATAAATAAAATCCCATGAATTAAACAGATGTGTTATAAATCCCTGTCCATTTAGGGTTCAAGTACTATATTCAAAAAGTTTGGTTGCCTAAAATGGAAAAGCTAATTTTGAATTACTTTAAAGTGTTGAACACGAATATTATACTTGAAAATTATTCAGGTGTAGTTTTAGAGATATTCAGAGTAAATTGTTATTCCTATAACATGTTACACGTTACTCGGAAACAAAATTCTTCAGCAGCCAAAGGGTATAAAAGAGAAGCTCAAAAACATGCCCAATAAAAAAAAAGGAAAGTTTTGAAAGTTATTTACTATCATCGCATTTGTTCGAAACATAGTAAGAAAAATTCTGAATGGAAAAGTCGGAGAGAAAATGATAGATTTGCAATTGTTCATTGTTCTTAATATAAGTTGTTATTATAATTATAAATCTTGACATTCAATGAAGGTATTTTTAACTTTTTTTTCTATTGTCTTCCTTGAAAATGATTTAAACTTTATAAATAGATTGTTTAAAATATATTCAGGAAGAGTATAGCTTGGCCAAATGGGATCTTAATTTAGCTTACTCGTCTCAACTGCTAACTCAGCACGTTTTTAATAAACATAAGACTCATAAAAATTATTTAAAAGTATTGATGCGGATTAAAATTATTTATTATTTCCAATTTATGCCGCATGAGTTATTCTTGTTTAGATTAGAATTCTAAAATACACAGACATATATATCTGAATTAAGGGATTTTTGTTTTTTAAGAGCACATAGAGTTTAAAATTTACATGAAATCTAACAGTTTATTAAAGTTTTAATTGTTTAGAAACAATTTAAGGTAGAAAATATGTTTAAAACACACAATTGATAAAAAAAAGTGTTAAAAAGTAATTAACATTCTATACAGTAATAAAAAAGGCACTTTAATTTTTTTTTTTTCATACTCTTATCTATAAGGTTGAAAAATTTGGCTACAATAGTTACAATAGCTAATTATTTAATAAAAATGTCGTTGTAAAGAGGATAGACTGTAGAATATTGGTTCGTGATTTTGAAACACATAAATATAACAAAGGTTGAACTTGATATCCTTTTATTCCGAAAATACGACTGTATTTTATGTTGCATGATAGCTTTTAAATATTTTTTATTCACCTCATCATTATCAATATCATTATTCACCGATATTAAGAAATATTTAATGAATTTATGGTTTTAAGATTCTGATCCACTTTTTGCATATCAAATTATGATTTTTATGGATAAAATATATACTTACGAGACAAAATAAATCGAATATTTAAAAAAACCAAATCTATTTTATTAAAAATTTTGTTCAAATAATGTATTTCAATAATGAGTAAACAAAGATGGTGTTCATTGAGCAAAACAATATATATAAACAGTTTACTCATATAAAATTTAAGTCTTAAATAGATTATTTAAATTTTATTTTAACAGTTTGTAAATATAATGTAAAGCGTATTTTTTTTAACCTACTATAAGGACCAGTGGTAAATGAAGTTTATTTGTGAAAAATGTATATTGTAATATTATTTGAAATTTTCAAATCAACATGTAGGGAAATGTAGAACATCAGAAGTATTACACATTTGCTCACATATTGTTACTGACAACCACTTATTGATTTATACCAATTTATTAATACATAATTGAGGATAAATACTTATAGCAATTTGCCATACATTTAGCGCCAATACAAGATTGACTGGAATTACCTGAAGTATATTTGAATAATTTGAATTTTTTGATAATTTGAATTAATAAATATATTGAAGTATATTTGAATTTACATCTAGACACATGTCTCTCTATGCTAACAAATTTAACTACTTAAAACTTCGAAGTAAAAATAAATTTTCTTGGCTTAATTATTGTTTAGGCTGAAACTTAAAAACGATATTTCTTAGAAAAAAAAATCTAAATTTACTTTTTAAATATGCATACCACTTCAAAACCCAACTCAAAGCCAAGTGTTATATTTTTTTACTTCACTTATACAAAAATAACTTTTATGGCAGACTTCTACAAAGTCAAGTGGTTATTTCTTGGCTGGGAAGAAAAAATAAATATTTAAATTCTCAGACAAACGCTAATTAGTTATCTACAATTAAAAATATATACAAAAATACACAATATTATCAAATAATAATGCTATCCACTTTTGAGTTTTACGATAAAAATAATACATTCTCATATCACACTTAGTTAAATAATAATTTAAATTTTGATAAACACTTTGACAAAACTATAGTTAAACTCATAGTTTCCTTGCACAGAAGCCACGACGATGGGCCGAGCTATAAAACGCGCCGAGCAATCAGATGAAGAGGAAATTTCAGCCGTTTTATTTTGTCTTCTTTTAATTCTCCGCGCGTTTTATAGCTCTGCCCGTGGTCGTGGCTTCTGTGCAAGGAAACTTTAAGTTTAACTATAAACAACTATTTATGGGTCTATGATTCTTTTTGTTATTATTTTTTATAATCCATTAAAAACTCGTATATTCTTACTTTATTAGGTTTTTCGAAACACACATACATTAAAAACACACCACGTTACTACATAGAAATATAATTGCATAGAAACATCTAAAAGGACAACAATTTTATATTATAGATATTAATCTTTAAATTTATATGTGATTATTTGAATCATGTAGGATGTATAACATTTATATACCCTTGAAGTATTTACCATAAATTTTTCATACTTTATTTTAAAAAAAACAATTTGAACATCTATTTTGTCAGGCACAAGTTAAAAGGAGAAAAGATTTAACAAATAGTACCATATTCAAATAAGAAATAATAAAATATTTATACAAAAAAAACTATTTTTACTCGACATGTAAGTGTAAATATGTTTTTCACAACTTTGTAATTTCTGTATAGAACTCTTAAAACGTTAAAAAGTAAAATAGTAATGTTTTAAATTTTATATTGCAAATAGAGACGAAAAGTAATTTTCCTGGCACTCAGTACTAGGGTAAAGTACCCTGCGGTCGAAATACCTTACGTTTCCACATTTGCATCCCCTCTTTTAATTATTTTAGTAAAAGAAAAGTTCAAAAAATTGCGACGTTTTGGGGGGGAAATCATACTTAGGAATCGGAAAATTACATTAATAATGATATTATACTACATTTTACAACCGTGGTATACTATATTATTACCCTAAAAACTGGTATCTCAAAAATTGAGAAGAATAATATACAAGTATAAAATAACATTTTAATAAAAATTTGGATTCAATTTTACTTTGAAAATATACATTTTTACTTTATTCATACATTCTTCTTAGATTTATTCTTATTCTGACATTAAAAATGTTCTCAGATATGTTTAATATGCAAAAAAATAAAGTATTAAAACTTTAAATAGTCACCACACAATATTTTAAAAAGTATATAGTTCATAAATCATTTATGTGAAAACAGAATAAAATACTTTATCACTTGCGGTTGTATTTAAAAAAAACAATTAGTGCTTAGTGTCAAGAACAATTATAAATCTACGTTATTTTTCCCTTCGTGTTTTTTAGTTTCATATTTTGAAATTTTAAGTTATAAATGAATTTATTATTTTTCTATATGCTATTGTTCCTATAAACTATTGTTATTTTTATAGTATAAAATAACAACAGCATATAATCTACATCAAAAACCGTTAACTGTTATAAACAATAAGATTGTATTCTCCGTACTCCTATTTTTATGCTATATTGGGTAATAAATAATTTTACTATTCGGCAGTTCTTATTGTTTATTATAGATAAACTTAGTTTTACTGTTTTTTTATTATTTAACCATCTGTTTTATTTTATTACAGTAATACATAATTGCTAACTATCAAAACCCACAAATACTCATATTTAAATAATTACACAAGATTATTATCTGTACTATTTTTGGTCTAATATTCGGACATAATTACGCATACGTTTCGAGATACTAATATACTATCGACATAATTTAATAGCATATGCATCTATACATACGTATCGTAAATATATATATTTCTTATTGAATAAATTTAGATAAATTATAGAATAAATTATATACAGTTCTCTATAAATATATTCACATATATGTTTTCTAACAGAAAATATATCCACAAAATACAGATTGCAACTAGAAATAAGTATTCTCTTTGGCATTATAACTTTTCTACATGTTATAACATTTTCATAGTACTACTTTAAACTATTTAATTTTCAAAATTTTGTTAGATTTTAAGAACATTTCATTTTGAGTGTTGAGCACAAAATTTGAAAATTAATTATTTAAAAATATTATTTAATTGACGAAATTAAAGAATTAATTGGTGAACGCTAATAGAGCGAATTTAATAGTTTTCCTTGATTTTAAAAATCTATTTTCACAGTTTCAAAAACCTTTGTTTAAATTGCAAAAAAAAAGAGCCTCATGTAAGCCTAAAGAGCCTCACCCTATATTGCTTTTATAATCTCGGACGAAAAGTGGCGTAAACATAAAATAAAACTGTGTATAAAACTACTCTCAAACACTAATGTGTAAAAATGACTTTTACACACGGGTTTGTTGTGAGCGCCATCTTTGGCAAAATTATTAATTACAAAAAGTTAGTTTTTAGCTTCCACACTACGTTTATAACGTAAAAAGTGGAAGGTATTATAATCGTTATGTCCGACTGTCTGTCTTTCTGTCACCCACTTTCATACCTCAAACTACAAATGCTACAGGCAAGTGTGGTACGTCAAAAAATTCAGCGCATCGAAATTGGAATACATTTAAAATCTCAACAACAAAAAAATCGAATGTGAAGTACTTCGATTATTTAAAAAACTGCAAAATTTAATGCTCATTTAAAAAGCATAAGGAGCCATTTTTATTAGAATTAATCACAATTGCCATTCACAACAATCGCTTGAGAAACTTTAATTCTTTTAAAACAGGGGTTCCCAACCGGTGCATATTGTATATTGATATGGACATGTTTTGCTTCTATTTAAAAGTGAGGAATATTACATATTTATTTTTTGAAATGTAAATTAATTTAGCAAATGATAACAAATAATTATTGAATTTTGAAAAGAAAATATATGAAACTAGCCAAAGTTAGAGTGTAAATGTTTAATGTAGAATTAATACTGTGTTTGGGGATTTTTTTCCTGTTGAACACAATTGTTGTGTGGAAACGGGCTGAGTGACAGATTCTGTAACAAACCTACTTATTTTTCTTTGCTTGATACTAAGAGAGTACATTTTTTAATCCCCAGTGTACTAAGTAACTTTTACACACGTGTTCGTTAAAAGCTTCATTATTCAAATATAATTTTGAAAAATTCATATTTGTTATGCGTTATTATTTAAAATATATTATGTATAAGGTACATTAGTGCACTTATGTTTCAGTACATATTCGTACATTTCTTAACCATTATGAAATCTTAGGTTTCCAAAGAGTTTTAATAGTTACACTAATCAAATATTTGAGTAACTATTTTTGTCAATATGTAAAACAAAAATTTTGAAATTGTCCAAAACTTTGAAAGTTATTTTCTTTTGTCAAATTTCAAAATTAGCCATTTAATTAAATTTTTTACATTGATTATCTTTGCGCTTTTTGAGTTCTAAAAGAAATTGGTTCAAATTTTTATCAAAGTATAAAAGGTTTGCATAATGGTTAGTAGAGATAGAGAAAAAGTGAGCATATCAGTATTCATTTTTTCGCAATTTATTCCTATGGCAATTTTTATTTGTCGAAATATATAATTAAAATTTGGGCGTCATCCGTTTTTTTGGATATGATTAGAATGAAACACTAGTATTTCCAATGTTAGGAACTTAAAACGATTAAAACGGAACTTAAACGGAACACTTTAAAATGATTTTCAAGCCTCTTTATAAAGTAATTATTTTGATAAATTAGAAAAGCTGTTAAATTGGGAATACTGCATATTTTATTCAAAACAATGCAGTATATGGACACTTCATGAAGCTCGATATTAAATAGAAAAATAAATGTTAATTTTATTTTCTGTGTGTTCACATTCTAATTATAATACAATGAACACATGCAAATTTTTTTTTGTCGAAATAATGGCAACTTTAATACGCACCTATTTATTAAAAGGCAATTTATACGACTTCAATTACTCCGAAGCGAAATGGCTCAATGTAAAAAGTGTCTAGGCTATTTTAGACATACAGTTCCTGGACAAATTATTAGACGCACTGCAAGATTTCATGTATCAATGAATGATGAAAAAAAATACCTTTAGAAGGACATTTTTGTTCCTAAACTTAAGCTATTGAATAGAAAATACTATCTGCTATACTTAATACATATATCGACATCTTTTTTAATGATATAGCATTCTTTGGTATGTTTTCAACATTACTAAAAAAATACAGTGCGTCTAATAATTTGTCCAGGGACTGTACGTGTAAAGATGCTAGTTGAAAGGAAAACAGTGTACAATTACCATTTTCGAGAACTAATTTCAGTAGCCATAATTAATGTAACCGTTCTTTCGCCAAAATTTGGTCGCTATCGCACGTGTGTGGCCTTAAGTTTATTTTTTTTTACCAGAACGGCTCCATCCAAGTAGGACTGCACTGCACAGATGTCTGATTAGCACTATGGCCGTGATAGCTAAAACAATAGTTCTTTCCCCCATTATTGTCCCAGTACTGGTTCCCATTGACCTCGTAAAGAATCGCGAACTGCAAATCGCTACGTTCCCTGTTGAGGAAGATATTAAAGGCAAAACTGTCCGCCCCGTCTCTTGTCGAATCCGACACATAGGAAGCATTAATATCACTCGAAGAAGCCCAACCGTTCGTGGTATACCTCGCCAGAACTCTCTTGTTGTACCCCCAGTTCATGACTCTGCAAGAGCACTGGACATTGCAATCCGCAATGACCACGGTCTCCAGACATACACCAGTGGCCCGAAGTCTTTCCATGAAATCAGGTTGCTGTCCTGGTATGGCAAATAGCGGGTAGAGGGCATTTGTACCAACTGCACCTGGGACACTTTCCCAAGTTGACTGCTGGCGACAGGTCAGGTCTACTACCATCGATTGCGGAGCTGCCTGTGTCACTGGATCATGACCTTTGGCTATGTCCAAGTCGCTGAAGGCTGATGACGGCACGTTGGGAACATCGCCGCTGATGATGTGACGGACGTCTTCTAAGTCCAAGCCAAGGACGTCTGCGAACCGGACTATTTTCTTTCTGCTGGGTGTTCCAGGAGGTGTCTTGCCGGTTTTGAGGGAAGTGCTTCTGGATATCATCGGCCTTTTCTCGTCGAAGACTCTGAGTCGGGATTCGTATTTGTCTTCTAAAGACTCGAGTTCGCTGATTTCACAGGGTTCTTTACTGTGAATGGGACTGCTTAATTCAATTTTAACGGGCGACATAATTTCATCCGAAAAATTAAAAGGGTCGCTCTTAAGTTCTAGACATCTAGACGATGGTGGGAAATTACTTTGATTATCGTTTAAAAGTTCTTCACAAAATAAGGCATTCGAAAATCTTTTGTTAAGAGACGAAATTAAATCATTTGCTTCTGGTGAGGCTACAGAAGAATCTGAGATATTTGTCAGTTCAATTGTTTCTTCTGGGCTATTGATGATTGGACAGTCAGATGTGATATTAATTTGATCATCAAGTAACTGATAGGTAACTTGGGGTGTCGTTTCTAAAATAGTTTTTGGAGTTTGAGTAATGTCAAAAGAATCCGTATGAATTACAACAGTTAAAACTTCTTCATTCTCGGGAGTAAAAATATGTTGATTATCACAACCCATTGTTGATGCTATGCAGTTTTTGTCACTTGATATATTTGAGAATTCTATGTGCTGATCAAATAATTCTAGATTTTCAGGAACCTGAATAGGATTTGAAAAAGTATCTGCAGTGACACTGCAGTTGCCCATGTTTTCTAAAATAGAACTGTTTCTTAAATCATCATCTAGATCACCGCTAAGGTATGCCGAATAACTATTCTTATCCTGATATTCAATAAATTCATTTTCACATTCTTTAGTCCTTATTTTTTCTGTAGTTATAATTGTAATATCATACTTTTTATTATTAAGGCATTCAAGTGAACCAGAATCACTGAGTTCTTGAGCAGTATTTAATTTGGCAATTGTTGAATCTGAATTTTTTTCGGACGGATAATCACATGAATTCGGCCCAGTAAAATTTTCTATAGAATTATTAATATCAATGATTTTATCAGCACCAATTATGTCTTTAGAATTTGTATTTGAAACAATGTCGCTATTGTTAGATTGAGTTGTCGCGCATTGGTATGTAGATAAGGAATTTTCTAATTGAATAGTATTTTCTGTGTCTTTGGAAGATTTAGGAATATTAGCTTCATCACGATTATCACTAGAATATAAGCACTCATTTGTAGATTGTAGATTATTTATTTCATCAACGCAACTACCCTCCTTCTTTGAATATTCATATTGCCTAAAATTTGTTATAGATTTAGAAATTTCACAATTATCAGTTAATTTTAAACACTCTGACGAAGTTGAAGGTTCCTTAAAAGATTCATCATAAGTATTAATAGCACTGGAAGTGTAGTCATGTTCATTTGACAAGTCATTATGACTAGGGATATCACTGATAATTTCAGGACTTTTATCACAATTTAAAAACTCATTAGAAGGTTTTTCACACGATATGTCAGCCGTATTTATATTATTCGAAATTTCACAATTATTGTCAGTCGACAATTGATTATGACTTCTTAAATCAAGACTCTTCTTATCATTATTTAAGCTATCGTTAACAAAATTGTCAACAGAGTCATGTGAATCGTTCGAAGTTAGATCCTTATTTGGCAAATGAATATCGAAAGACTTTTTATCACTATCATGCGATTCATTCAAATATTTCACACAAGATTCACTAAACTCATTTAGAATATTAGAAGTATGATGGTCATGCTCAATTGATAATTGATTATGATAACCAAAATCTATAGACGTTGCATGACTTTCAACATCATTCAAGAAAACCCCCAAAATCTTCTCAGGACTTTCACATTCGTTCGAAGATTTCTCTAAGTCATTTACAGCATTAAATAATTTAGATTCATTTGACAAGGGATTATGACTATCAAAACCATCACAAATTTCACTATTTTCTATGTTATTCAAGGAAATATTCGAACATTTCTTAGAACTTTCGCAAAGAAAATCACATGCGTTCGAAGACTTTTCAAACTCATTTACAATATCGGTGCGAGATTCGCACTCAGCTGACAAGCCTTTATGACTGTGTAAATCATTAGACGTTTCAATATCCTCAACGTCATTTAAATAAACATTTGAACTCTTCCTACAACTTTCACACAGAGAATTACATTCCGTCAAAGATTTGTCAAACTCATTTATAACACAATTAGTGGGATTGTCAGTCTCATTTAACAGATAATTATGACTAGTTAAATTATTAGATTTTTTACGACTCTCAACGTCATTCACGCTACACTTCGCTGAACTTTCACGTGACGAACTTTCTTCACACTTCCCGACCGGACTCTCACAAGTGACCTTGCCGGCCGTCAGTCCGGCATGCTCGCTGACGTCATAGAAAACGTCAGCTACGTCATCCACCGCGTGCAAGAGTTCACGGCAGAACTTGGCCCGAACCTGCTCGCTGGTGATCGTCAAATCTCTGTCCCTCCCGCCAACAACAAAATTCTCGTCCGCCTCGTAGAATTCTTCGTCATTTTCTTCGTGACGAGAGTCTTCGACCGATCGCCACATGCACGGCCATATCCGGCTGTTGAAAGCTCGTGCTAGAGCTTCAGCTCTAATCCGGCAACTGCTGGTCAGGCTGCCGCCGTTGGAATAACTGCGCTTTCGCTTCAGCATAGCATCGGAAGAGATAACGAAGTATTTTTCCCTGTAGATAAAAGATAACGAAGATGAAGATCGTTTCTAGAAGAGGATGAAGAGAGAGAAAGGAGAGAGAGTAGAGAGCTGGAGAGTGGTGACCTTGCCGCGTCCTTCGCTCGGTGTCGTTTGGCGGCGTGATCTTGAAAAGAAGACACGCTAGGGGGCGTTAGGTGGCACCCTCTTTTTCTCTCGGTCGATGGGGTGTTAAGGAAAAAACAACATCGTCGTTTTTACTTGTTTGCTTCAATGAGTGGGAATTATGCGATTCTTTAAATTTAAGTTTGTTGGGGAAATTGTTTTATATATTCAAACATTTGTAATTTTATTAGGACTTCTTCGTTTTGACTTTCATCATTTTGTATAAGAATGTTATAAAATAGACTTTTTTTGCTTTTTTGGTGATTGTTTAAAAGAATGATATTGTTTATTAATGATTGAATCTATCGTTTATTTAAGTCTTGACTTTTATCAATATCTTTTTTTAAATTTCTGTTTACTATTTTTTTTTATGTTTCTCAGATATTCATAGTTTAATACATATATACTATTTAACTTTCATGGTTTAGTATGAAATTCTAATTGTTCTATTATGTTCACAGTATAACAACGAATGAAGTTTTTAAACTCTCTTAAAAAAAGTTGCCATTTAAAAATTTGTATATTGTTAAACAATTTTCTGTTTTAAAAAATTATACCAACCATTAATATCGTCAATATTTAAATAGGGCACTATAAAAAAATTTCAAAAAAATCTTTTTTTTTCGTTTACTCTGCGGGTTCAAAAGAACATTATATTTATAATATTTTTTTATAATATTTGTTTTGTCTTCCATACATGGTATTAAATTTACGGGAAAAAACACTGGAACAGGTAGCCTCTACTTCTTAAAAAATAGCAAAATAACAATAAATCTACCTATTGCACGTGGGAGAGTAGATCGTTATAGGAAACAAACGGATCGTAAATCTCAGGAGAAAGTGTAGGGATGACGTAAAAGCGCAAGACACTTGCAAGAGACTCTCAAGCGACGCTTTTAGACGAGTGACGATTTTAATAGAATCAAGTTGAAAGGTGTTGAAATTAATTTTTTTCTTCTCATTCTTGAAGTGTCAAGGGTATGTTTTTCATGCCGCACCAGTTGGATGTTGTTGTTTGTTTTGCTCTTAATTATTTTAGTTTGAGTTGAAATTTTCCGGGTGACATGTAGGGTTGGTAGGCAGTAAAACCAAATAGTGACATTTATAGCTCGGCACCTTAATTTGATGATAATCATTGAGCTAATGTTATCCCTTATTGTTACGTAATTCAAACTAATTAAACGAAAACGTAGGATGGCATTTTATATTATAATTGTCTTAAGGGGAAATGGGCTTGCTGGACCGGGGGTCTCCAAAGCGAAGTGCATCAGTGTTAATCCTATGGCGAAAAAAATATTTTCTCTGCCACATTTCTCCGGCTGTATTGAATATTTTACTAGCGGTTTTTTTTATGTGATAAATGTAGCTGACTTACAGGTCCCGACCTTCCCACTTTTTGAAATTGGTTTGAATATTTTTTTTAAAATTTTCAATAAATAATTTTACACAAAATATTCAAAGCGATTTCAAAAAGTGGGAAGATAGATACCTGTAAGTTATATCTACATTTATTATTTAAAAAAAACATTTGTAAAAATATTCAATACAGCAGGAGAAATGTGGCAGAGAAAATAGTTTTTTCGCCATTGTATTAACACTGAGGCACTTGAGTTTGGAGACCCGCGGTCCAGCGCGCCCATTCCCCCTTAAAGATACTTTAAAGGTTAAGTGGGGTTTTGGCAAATACAATTAACACTTAAATCGTTAAATTGTAGACAAGAAAAGTTCCTAAAGCAATACTAAACTTGTCGAGAATGAGAAATCTAAAAAATTCATTGATAATAAATGTTTATAAATATTTGGCAATAAATATTTTTTTCTGCTTTTTCAAACAAAACCTTGATTGAACTATAATTTTGAAACTGATGATTAAAATATAAGACATCCACGAAGCTTCTGATAAAAAATTACATATTGGGAAAAAAATATAGCGAAAACGGTCTAAATATCTTCGAGAGAGAATAAGTATGTTTTGTTAAAGTTAATGCCTTTCGACAGAAAAAGCATATACAAAACTATTACTTGGCCTTTTAACAAATATGGTCGTTGTACTATTTTGTTGTCCGTTGTTGTGAACAACTGTAGCCGTTTAATAATAGTGAGTGGCATGATAAATTTCTTATTTGGGGGGTTAAGAGGGACTGTCAGTCCCATGGAGCTAATGTATTAGTTTTGGAATCATAACTTCCGCAGAAGTATTACTTTGTCATGTTAGCCTTTTTTCCCCAGTTATGGGAATCAACCTAACATCGAAATTAAACAAATTTGAAACGAAAATGTTATCTAGTTATTTAATTATATCTTTTTGAAGTTTTAAAATGCCAAAAATATACAGAAGATGGCGACACTATTTTAAAACTTTATCAATTAATAATTAAATAACCGGATGTTATTTTCATTTCCATTTTGTTTTAAATTGATGTTGTGATGATTCCCATACCTGGTGAAAATGGGATAACATGACAAAGCAATTCTTTTGCCAAAGTTGCGATTTCAAAACTAATGCATTAGCTCTATGGGATTGACAGTCCCTCTTAATGGTGATAAATTTATTATGCGCCCCTCACTATTGTTAATGGTCCAAGTTTTTTAAGTTTTAATTTTAGAAAGCAATCGCTCAACCATCAACAAAAACAAACAAAAAAAACGCGGGAACAGTTGCTGATGATATCAAAGCCTGACACCGAACTATTTAGTTGCGTAATAACGTGTTGAATGATCCGTTAAAGGATGGAGAAATCTTGGCATGTTTAGCAGCCAAGAAATATGTAGGGCTCAGAATACAAGCGAAATAATTCTACTTTTTGCCATTTTCGAGTTAGCAGTGCAATTGCATGCACTATGTAGAATTTCAGTGGCTGTGGAGCCCAGTCGGTTAGGCATTCGCCTAGCATGCGGAAGGTCCTAGGTTCGGGTCCGGGCATCGCCAAAATAACTGCCGACCTATAAACGGCCCGTGCAGCCAAAAATGTCCGACGAATAATATCCCGTGTGGAGGGAGTGCACGTTAAACATACTTCACAGTCCTAACGCTACGTACGATGTCGCCCTTAACGGTTGCGTTGGGTGCCTACTCGGTGTCGGCTCGTCACTTGACTGTGGTTCTGAAATACGACGCCCGTCGCCAATAGCCCTCGTGTGGCTCTAGTGCGACGATAATGCAAACTAAACTAAACTATGTAGAATTTCAGTGCAATAATGAATAAAGTTCTAGTTCAAATAATATCACCTAGGCAGCTAAATTCGAAAGAAAATGTTAAGAGGTATTTTTATAAATCCTAACCTTTTGTAGCACAAATAAGCTATTTTTGGACATAATTCGCTTGTATTCTGAGCTCTTCATGTGTCAGCCTTGTCTAATTGCAAAAAGGTAAACAGCTACGAGAAGAAATTTGTATAGGGTCCAAGTACCGACGGTTCCATTTATGTTCGCTATACTTAAGGTAGACCCCTACCTTGAAGGGCTTAATTTTTATTTCTTATTATTTTCACTTAAAATTTTCAGCAGAGTTGAAAAGTGTGAATATTAGAACGTTAAAAAATTATTTTTTAGTTTATGGACAAAAAAGTTGACATTTTACCCCGATTTTTCCAAATATTTGAAACCCAACTTCTCCCTTAATTTTATAGATTCAAGTCTAATTTGTTTTTACATCATTGTACAAGTGTTTAGAACAAAACAATGGTGAAACATTTCGAAAATAATCAAAAATAATTTTTTTGGCAAAATTAATTGTCAAGGACACTCAATTTTTTGAGAAAAAGAAAGCATTTTCAATGTAAAATGTATTTGTTTTAAAACTTAGACAATCATATTTCATAAAAACTCATTATTAGTTTGTTTACTACATCATATGGAATAACACAAAAGAAATAACTCAATAGGATGATTTTCCTCTGATCCTTAGCGGTTCGAAGAAGTTGAAAACCTCAGAAATATGTTTCCGAGAAAAACGCAGTTAAAGATTCTAGTTGTTATTGAAAGTACTTATACATGTCTCTAAATTGTAAGAAAAACACATGAAAACTGCTAACGACTACCCAATTTGGACAACCTATTTTTCAATATGTAAGGTATCATTTCTGATTATAACACCAAAAAGTTTGTTACCGTATAGTGCCACTGCAGCAGCGTTTAATATTAACACCAGTTGATTGAAAAACGAAAGGCAATTAATGGAAACGTAAAACTCAGTTATAACAAACGTTTTATGCAACTAAATATAATAAGAATATTTTGAAATCTTGCATTGAAACAATTATAAGTTTACTTGCAAGTAAATACCCGTTCTTCGCACCGACTAAAAGAATATCAAATCGATCCAAGTATATGTGTCATTTAATTTGCTATAGGATAATAAGCTTTGCCTTTGTTCCCGTTCATTATAAAGAATAAATCCCGTTACTTACATTGCTTTAAAATTCCAAAATAAAAATACATCACTATAAAATGCACATCCTCATATCACAAAAAAATCTTCCTCTATATGTACTTACTGTCTTCGCAATTTTCCTGATAAATTCACAATTAACTATAATTGTATAACAATGTTATTTCACGTCAAAACCTCCATTCTGTTTTTTATAAAAACATTTAGCTCATTGGCACGTTCAATTATTTTTAAAATCATTAATTTAGTTTCTGAAGGTAATTGCAAGAAAATAAAAGCATTTCAATTTTAATTAATTTTTTTGTTCATTTTAATTTCTTCTGTCGAATGGCAACACAAAAGGGAAAAAATGATCGGATTTGAGCGAAAGTGGTGTATTTTTTTCAGAAATTTAGAATTTTCTTTTAAAATAAATATTATTCATATGAAAAAACTAAGCCTCAGCTGCACACGTTGGTATTAAAGGGAATCTATCTTAAAAATTTCGAATTTCTGAGGGCAGTATAAGTAGGTCTTTTACGATCCACAGACATACAGACACACAGACAGGCTCTTTCTCTTATTATTATAGATTAAAAGTTGTGAGATTTCAATTGCATTAGATACCTAGAAAATTGTTGCGATGTTTGGCAAAAAGTTGCAATGGAAAGAAAGCTGAATGGATAGATCTTAAAATTTTCTTATTTTATACTTATTTTTTTACTTATAAAGTAATATTTGTCGTGTACGTGACTTTTTGGTGTACATTGCAAAATATGCATAATAAACTTTCACATTTTATGCACCAATTATTTCACTACTTGGGCAAAGAATAGACGATATATTTTTTAATACTTTTTCAAGTGAAGGACTAACTGAGAATTCCAAATCGTAATTTTTATGCACAAATATAAAATTCTTACATTAAAGGATTAAAGTGAAATATAAATTTTAAAAAATGATGCAAATTAATATGAGTTTATAAATATTTTTATTAAAATTTAAGATACAGCAGGAGTGCCTCCATAAGCAGGGTTTTGATATGTTGTCTCCACTTCTTTGTACAAGGGATTTTGACCCTAAAAAAGTAAAAATAATTCGGCACAAAATTACTTTTTTCAGTGAAGCTTAAATGTATCATTAAATGTGACGCTTATTTTAAAGTTAATTTTCTAGATAACACTTCGTTTATAGCAATAAAAATATTAGACGGTCTTTTTGAAATCACAAACTTCATATTTATAAACGCTTATAATTAACTTGTAAAATGTAACAAGAACAGAACCACGTCTGTTCTAACCATCCTATAAACGCATCGCGCTAGGAAAAATAAATTCTGCCGATAAATAACGACGTGTATATGAGACTGGTGAAAGTTAAATCTGTCGTAATTCAAAGTTCTGACGCCGCGTACGGTGTCACTATAAAGTTTCTTTAGGTGGCAGCTCAGGTGTCGGCCTCTTCATTTTACTGTGGTTTTAAAATAGGAGGACCATCGCCAATAGCCCTCGTGTAGTTATGTGTGACGTTGTTTAAACGCAAACCCTAAGCATCTTAATAGGGTACTTGACTAAAAAAAATTATTGGCTTAAAATATTCTTATGCCGAAAATATTAGACCCGTATTTTTTCACCATTTTGGAAACACCATTTTGGAATCTACTTTAAGCAAATTTGAACTATCCGCTTCTGTAAAACCTCCACCCATTATCTATGTAATTCTTATTTTAATAGTAAATTAGATTAAATCCAGTTTAATTACAAACAAAAAAAACCATCACACCGGTTTGTTTATGCATACTAGTGAAGTCAGACAAATTGACGTGTTTGTGATCACGTGACGTACCGATGAAAAAAACAAAGCCATTTGAAAATAATTTTTATTAATTATTTAAAGATTTATTTTGCAAAAAAATATATACGTTTGTTATACTTGGGTTCAAACTATAATTTAATTAATATTGGAAGGTATTTTAGCGATACTGTAAAGTACCCTATTGTAGAATCAGTCTCTATTAACGCTCAAATCGCAATAAATACACTATCACTATACGTTAATACTTCTATGACGGTATGTGAGTGTGACAGCCACTAGCTCGGGAAACCAAAGCTTAACAGTCATGTCAGGCGATTACATATCTGAGGCGCTATACCTGGTCCTCCCGGGGAATAGAGGCCACAAACCGAATTATATCTCATATCAAAAACTGACTACTGGAGCGGCCACACCTACAATGAAGCCACAGTTTCGTCAACCCTTGACTTAAAACCCCACAAATAAACAAGCTAATTCGTCTAAACTAGAACGGTCATGCCTACTGTGCGCAGATCTCTTACTGGAATTACAGTCTTCACTTAGTTAACAAAAACAACTTTTATTCCCTGCTACTTATACAATGTCGTTTTACACTATTTTAACACTTAAACCACAGGTTCACCAAGCATTAAATATTTACAGTGATAAAAAAGCAGCTTTCTCACACAAAAATTTTCATGGAATGTCACTTTTTCGAAAGAGAAAACTCAAATCTCCAAGGAGACCGTTAAGTCACGTGATATAAAAAATATTTTTAAATGCTCGTTCGAAAAATAATTAAAGGTGATCTCACGATCTCACACCTACAGTAGGGACTAGGGTGCCGAGTCGGTAAGGCGCTTGCCTTGTATGCGAAAATGGACTGAGGATTGCCAAAATACCTGCCGTCCTTATAAACGGAGAGCAGCCAAAAAGGTCAAACGAATAATATCCCATTTAGAGGGACTGCACGTTAAATATGCTTCAAACTCCCGACGCCGCGTCCGATGTCACCATTAAAAAGTTGCGTTGGGTTCCTACTCAGGTGTCGGTTTGTCACTTGACTGTGGTTCTAAATAATGAATCCCGTCGCCAATCGCCTTTGTATAGCTCCAGTAGTGTGATACGATAATTAAACTCGACTCAAATCACGCTTTCAGTGACGCTTCAACTATGCAAACATTGTATTCTTTCCCACAAACAAATCTGCTCCGCCTTATTCGAATCGTCCATTAAAGACGAGATAATACAGTCTGTTGGTGGCAACACTTTTTCTCGAGCCTGCAGCAGCAAAAAGGGGCGTCTACCAGATCGACCGAACCAGATGACCTGATGGCTTATCGAGAATGTCGACCCTTGACGTTTTGATAAAACTTTATGAACTTAAATGATAGAATTATTTAAAAACAAGATGTTTATATTTATTTAACTTTTGTAAACTTTACTTTAAAATGAAATAAGCTAAAGATTAAGCTTGATTGATATTTGTTAAAAGTTACAATTAATAAAAACCTACAAGTGAATTAATCTTCAAACAGCAGTTGTTGTGTCTTCTATCTGCGTAAGTTATCTCAAACTTAACAACCTTCTATCACAGTCTGTTCTAGTGATACCCTTTATCGTAGTTTATCAACAATTAGTTTCAATGTTACCTGGTTCCACTTGCTCATCAGTCTTTCCTTTTCGAACTTGGCCCATTCCCGCCTGTCGTGGATGACAGTGAGAGCCTTCCACAGCATCAGCAAGAACAGGCCCGTGGCCACCACGGCACCCACAACACCGCTCACGATGGCCACAATGTCCACTGGGGTGGCGCACTCTGGAAAGAGATGCATAAGTTAAGGGGAGGGGGTTGGTACATATATATTCTAGCTTGTGTGCTTGATCAAAGCCCCGCTTATAAACATTCGTCCAGTAAGACAGACACAAACTGCATTTTTACTGACACAGAGGGAGAAAGTACACCCAGGCCTAAGGCGGGAATCGAACCCACACCCGGTACAATGCGCAGACTGTTAGCGAAATAGACTGCTAACATACCACACGGGCCCCCGTCTTATTGTGTTTTAGGATGTTCGTCTTCAAGGGCATATTCATAGCGTAAACTTGTTTAACCCTCTGAAGGATACAGACGTATAAATTCGTCAGCTATAGTCCAGTTTCCGAGCTACACACAACATTTTTTAAAAATTATAAATTTAATAATTTTACTAAAATTTAAAATATGGATAAGTCATTTATAATCACCTTGCTATAGAAATAAAATTTTAAAAGATTTAAATAAACTAATTTAAAATTGGAAATTTTATATAAAATCATACCAATGCAGTTTACATACAATGAAAACAAGATTATACTTCAACCTAATTGCGCATCCCTTATATGGTTTCAAAACAGTAAACAATGAACGACCAGAACAGACATGCCTACGTTGTCGCTACAAGACCAAACGTAGTATTTTACCGCATAAAAAAACCACCCGGCAGCTAAGTCTTCCAAACTACAAAGGCCACGCCTATTTTGTCATCACAGCTTAGTTAAACATTGTCTTCTACCCATAGATATCATAGTTAAAGTATTAGATTGGCAGATCACGTGACCTCCAATACTAACGACGGGACGCGCATGGAGGCCTTTTAAGAGGGCAAAATGGCCAGAGGTGCTGCCACTTTAAGGAGAAATATGCTACGGCATCATCGGAAAAATACCATTTAATTCTAAAATTACCAAAAAAATACTAGAAAAGCATTTCAAGTCACTAAAAAGATTCCAAAATGCAGCTAGTATTTTCACGATATTTTTTTGTAATTTTAGAATAATTCTAAAATAAATTCTAAAATTACAAAAAAATATCGTAAAAATACTAGCTGCCTTTTGGAATCTTTTAGTGACTTGAAATGCTTTTCTAGTACTTTTTTTGTAATTTTAGAATTAAATGGTACTTTTTCGTAGTATTTTTCTCCTTAAAGTGGTAGCAACACTGGCCATTTTGCCCTCTTAAAAGGCCTCCATGCGCGTCCCGTCGTTAGCATTGGAGGTCACGTGATCTGCCAATCTAATACTTTAACTATGATATCTATGCTTCTACCCCACAAAAACTACGCTCTGCCCCCGATCGAATCATCCATTCATGGTAAAAGTCCGAAAAGCTTACAAGATATTAACTTTTGAAATAGTTCAATTCGTAGCTTTTCAGATTAACTGTGATCCTTACTATAAGAGTAATTCTAAATGCTCTTATAAAACATTGTAAAAAAACATACCTCGGGTTAGATCTCAGTTTTAAACTGCATTGGTAGATGGCAGCACAACAAATTGCTATTTTAATGGGTTTTTTTTATGGAAACGTGTGTGTTTTAAAACGAAATAGTGGTTTCGAAATATAAATAACTATATAATAATATGGTTTTGAATAACGGCGAATCTTCTCACTTGTAGGAACCAGAATAATTATTTGTACTTTCTGAACGCATTAATGTATTGATAACAACATTAAAAATTAATATTCATTAATTTCATGTCACCAACGCCCCAAAATTTACTATTTTCCAATACTTAAACTCTTAAATAATTCCTCGTTATGTCCCTAACTCTTAGTTCTAGTACATCACTAATATATAGCTGGTTTCCTATTCGGAGGGCTTAAATTATATTTCAATATATTGCATTAATGGCAAAATTAGTAAGCAAGTGCAAATTATAAATTCCAAATTATACAGCATATAAGAGTTTACTCATAAAGTAAGTTTTTAATTCACCAAAATTACGTTTATTTAATACTATATTTATTGCTAAAAAGCTTCTGCGACATTTACATTTTTTTAAAAAATTTAATTTTAGTTTATGAATTGTTATTTTTATATAAATTTATGAATTATTATTTTTATATAAATTTATGAATTATTATTTTTATATAAATTTATGAATTATTATTTTTATATAAACTTCATGAATTTAAATTTATGAAATTTTTAGTAAAATAAACGCATTACATCTCACCAATACCAAATTGAAAATTTCTCATTATATTTACCTCTATGCAATTTCACCCACATTTTAATTCCGTTATTCTCATCAAAAATGTATTTAAAAGTAAACTGGCATTTATTGTTGTCTTCAAAAGAGCAGAGCTTCTCATTCTCTTTGACTGAAAAATGAAGTGAAGTGTATATTTATTATAAAATGCTTTGTAAATTATTATAAATATTTTATTTTTTTAAAAACTAATTGTACAAAATAATATGAACACACAGAAAAGAATGCTTACATTTCTCCCCTGAGTTTCGGAAGAGTTATGTTGTTATGTTTTTTTAAATGGTTTTAATACGCAATTTACTTTTACAAAGATAATATAATGAGCATTTTTCGGGTCTTGAGTGGCAACATGAATGCTAAATGAAAATAAATTATCTATCTAGCTTCGATTGGTGAATCCATGTCACTTGGAAGCACAGGTCCAATCGGAGCACCGATCGCAGAAATTGCAAGAATGAAATGTGGAAGAAATTTCGTCACCTGAAACAACTCAATTTACTTTTATACAGATAATCTACACTCTTAAAAAAAGCGAGCGGTTTTAACTCAGTCTGAGTTAATTTCCACTCATTTCCGTGCCGAAAATGCCCTTTCCCTATAGGAGTGGATTTCACTCTTTTTGCGGAGTGAGTAAAAGAAATAAAAGAAAACAATCTACGTCCTACACTCTTAAAACGAGCTGTTTTAACTCAGTCTGAGTTAATGTCCACTCCTTTCCGGTGCCAAAAATGGACTTCCCCTATAGGAGTGGATTTCACTATTTTGTTTTAAGAGTGTAATGGGCATGTTTCAGGTCTTGAGTGGCAACAGAAATGCCAGCTGAAAATAAATCCTTACTCCAGCCTCGATTGGCGAATCTATAGCACTTGAAAACAGAGGCAGGAAATGTAGGAATGAAGGCAAGTTGGATATACTTAATCGACCACAAGCAATTGACTCGATCGATATTTCCTTTTAAAAATATTGACAAATACCGAAAATATTATTAATTAATATTTACAAGCATCCACATGGTTAATATTAAAATGTAATCAATATCATTTCAATCCACAACCATCAAAAGGGAAGAAATGTAAAATAGTGATAAAAAAATTTCCTACCTTTCGTATTCTCCAGTTCATATACAGTTGCTAGATAGCAAATGGTGCAGTTGGGATTTAGGACGTTGTGTTTTCCTATGGAGCAATCGGCACACTCCTTCAGTTCTTGGCACATTCCAGGGCAGGTCTAAAGAATTTAATAAAAAAAAACGAATTATTCCTTTTTCTTATCTACAGCAATACATTTCAGTTAACTGATAGGTATTGAAACCGGGCGTGAAAGCCTACACAGTTAAAAAGTTTGGTGCAGGATTGCATCGGAATCCTAGAACTTTCTAGCTGTCTGTATTCTATTAGGAGCGTTGATTCACCACTTTTGCGGCGCATCAAAGTTATGATTTTACCACAAAATTGGTAAATTCACGATAAAAATAGTGATGGCAGCTACCGGGTGGCCCAGCGGGTAATGTTTGAAAGAAATGAAAAAATAAAAACATATAAGAGACATGAGAAGAATTTAATTACGTTTATTGAATGGACAATGGACATATTGGGCAATTAAGGATAAAGAGGTTCGAAGTGCCCGCCATCATTAACAAGGACAGCAGTTAGCACTCTAGCGCCATCTCTTGGACTTTGTTTCAAACATTACCCGCTGGGCCACCCGGTAGAAAGTTCCAAGATTCTGGTGAAATCTTGCGCCGAAATTCTCTATAGCGTAGTGTGTAAATTCCAAAATATTGGTCTTTACTCTTTATTGGATCTACAAGACACACTATTATTCATTCGGTAATACTTCTGATGAAATAAAATATATTGTAAGGGTTTAGATTATTTCTTACAACAATACTTATGCATTTAAACTTAAGTTTAAAGCTAGATATACTCGGAGGTTTTTCTTTTATATACGACTTACGCTGCAATCATCACAATATGTTCCGTAGAAACCTTCGCCAGTGTTGCACCGACATGAGCCGCAAACGCATACACCCTGACCATTGCACACTTCCTACAAAAAGATATAAAAATATATATATATTATGAAGCAACAACGTTACAATAAATATACTTTTACAAACATATTTGTATTTCTAAGATAACTTGAAATTTTCAGCTTAAGATAAATGATGTTATTATTATCCACATTTGTACGTCTACATACTTAACTCATTATAGACGATTGAAGAGGAAATTTGTCGAGCGAAAATAAGATTTCTGTTTAGGTTTATCCAAATAAATATAAAATAAATGAAGACCACAATACTGAAAACTTTATGTGGACCAATTAAGTTGTACAAAAATGAGTTTTAGAAGCCGTTTATATTGGGTAATGAAAGTGCTAAAGGTGTTCACAGTTCACAAATGGTTCGTTAATGGGTCAATGCTATCCGTAGTTTTTCTACAAACATATGCATGTTCTAGTAGTCAAAAACTAGACAGTTACCACTTAACCAATCAGCCTCAGCATAGATGGCGCTTCGCACTGATAAATAAGTGGATCCAAAATGAGGTTTAAACATTAACAGGTTAAGGCATTAACAGGCATATTATTGTTGGAGGCTAAAAGTTATGGTGTACTGCATATACGAAGCGAAAACACAATTTTTGGAGGAACACTTATTCAAACGATATCGATTAGGATACAAACACAGCAATCTTTTTTGCCAAATAATTAATAAATTTCGGCTAGATTCATTCTTGCACTTTCCTAAGTTTTGCGATATTATTTACCATTTCGTTAGATTTATGACGTAGATTTAACACAACTTAAAGCTCCGAGAACAATGCCTGTGTTTTTGAACCACTACAAGTCAAAAACTTACACCATTTGGGGCGATGCATGTCTCATTGGTGTTTCTGCACGAGCAGTCGTCATTGGTCCATCCCTTGAGACACTTGCATTTGCCGCAATCACACACTCCATGATCGGGACCTACAATCGAAGCATAAAATCTAAATTAGAATCATACACTTTTGTTTTGTGCTCGTACTTACAGAATTGTAGCTGCCTCTGTAACCCATAGTCTACCAAAAGGATCCTCAAGGTGGAGATGAGTTATCTAGGCTTATATACTACTATTAACTTTGCAATTAAGAATAGTGGTAGGAACGTGGCTGTAAATCAGCACCACCTAGTTGTTGATGGCATATTGAGGTTGCGTGTGTGGTGAACCGCCACACCACTCCCCTCCTAGAAACGAGGTAAGGAACCGTGCGCAGGTTGCTTCGCTGTGCGTTGTTGCTGCGGTTGAGTTGTGTCCAGCTTGCCGTGAATGCGTGAGCGTGAGAGCATACAGCGATAGAGCAACCGTGATTGAGCGCATCGTACAGACGTGTTGGGTTTGTGACCGATCACGTCGGTCACAATGTAGCTGCCTCTGTAACCCATAGTCTACCAAAAGGATCCTCAAGGTGGAGATGAGTTACCTAGGCTTATATACTACTATTAACTTTGTAATTAATAATAGTGGTAGGAACGAGATGGTAAATCAGCGCCACCTAGTTGTTGATGGCATATTGAGGTTGCGTGTGTGGTGAACCGCCACAGAGTCATGACAACGAGTAGCTTTGCCGAATACTTCCTTTAAACTCTCGAGACAATTTAGTGCAAATTCAAAGCCCACTAAGCCAATAACAATCAGACTGTGCGTTCACTAAAATAATAATTTTTTAACGAGGGTTGCCATAAAGCAAGTTTTCACAACGCAAAAGTCACGACTCTGTCTAATTAAGCAATGATTAGGGGCTCTAATCTAAAAATAATGAAGCGAAACCAGTTTAAACTCTTAAACCAAGGTTTAACTTCTTCAAGAAAAACGTTTAGTAAAAGAAAATTTTACTTTCAATTACCTAATATGAAATATAAAGTAGTATTTTTAATCACATCGACTATGAAATATAAGGTAATGATAGAATTACGATTGGCTCAAAAATCTGAAATGGAGCTTTTGTGTTTTTTTACCTATTTTTGGAGGGTGTTGATTCTGAAAAGTGGTTTTGAACATTGGTCCGTCTGTCATTCTGTCTAAAACCACTCTATAGCTCGAACTAAAGAAGATATAGACCTTAAATTTTATAAGCAAGTTCCCAGTACCTGTCAGATGTCAGAATAAGGTTTTCGAGGAAATCAATCATACGCAAAGGGTAGCTGCTATAACTATTTAGGTTTTAAAGGTATTTAAACAAAAAACGAAACGAGTTACGACTCACTTTAAATTTGTTGCACGAGTTTCAAGTAAAACGTAAGAATAAGGTTTTCGTGATAATCGCGCATGCGCAAAGGGCAGCTGCCGTAAAATTTTCTTTCACGGCTTCGTTTTAAAGATATTAGTGAAAAGCTATAAAACTTACTTGTAAAAATTTTATCAATCGTATCAAATATCAATTATTTTGTGGCATTTGAAAGTTGTGTGGTGTTGCGCAACTCTAGTTTTTTTTTTTATTTCTACGAGCTGGATAAGACAGAGACTAAAAGAGAGAGACTAAGCAAACGTTTCTTATATGTTTCATTTGAACGGAGAGTCGTATTCTGAAATATCGTGTTCCAATAATTTACGCACTTTTATTATTTATGTATCTGGAGTTTTATCATCTAATAAAAATTGCATTGAATTTTTTTTTAAGATTATCGTTATCAAATGCTTACCACTGCATAATTTTCCATCTACTTTGTCACATCTAAAGTTATTGCACTCGCAATATGTTCCTGTTATTTTTTCATCTGGATTCTATTAGAAAGAATATATGTTTTTAAGAGAAATACTCTATTTTAATTTATAAAAAATTTATTAAAAAAATTTATTCGAAAAATTATAATAATTTATACGTAAAATTATAATAATTTATACGTAAAATTATAATAATTTATACGTAAAATTATAATAATTTATACATAAAATTATAATAATTTATACGTAAAATTATAATAATTTATACGTAAAATTATAATAATTTACACGTAAAATTATAAAAATTTATTTAAAAAATTATAACAAAAGTTATAAAATTAGAAGAATTATAACCTTTTTGATAAGGGGTAATAATATTTGTATGATTTGCGATGTTTTATTAAGTTAACTTTAAGCTTCCAATGAAAGTTGGGGAAAAATAATGTCCATGGAAAGAATTTTCCAGTCTGCAAATGGAGAAAATTGCCTAGTCTGCAAATGGTAAAACACCAATAATACACAGCTCATATAGAGAGAAAAATTGTTTTCCTCACCTTTTGAGGATCGCATTCGCATCTGCCACACCTGCATTTTCCTTCACCAGAGCACATAGTGGCGTTTTCATCTCTGTTAAACATGACAGTTCAAATGTTTTAGATAAAATTTCAATGTATGCAACAAAACCATGTAAGATACATGAATTAAGTCATGAAATTTGTCCAAATCTCTCTCACTAAGTTTCCGTAGATACATAAAGTAATCAATAGAATTTTACTAAAGATCTCTAAATTTACCCTTAGATCTAATCGAGACACTGCTAATTTTCAAATGTGAACTCATAATAGGACATTTTGCTCTAAACTGACCAATATAGCACTTTCTTTAAGTAGGTTAGCGTCTGTGTGTAATTAATTGGTACATTGCTCTATTAAATACAATGTTATTCCATTCGGTTTTTTTCTTAACAAAACTAGTAGTAACCAGTAGGAGCGATTGTAAGCTATTTAGTTAAAACAATTGTTTCACGTCATGAACGCCGCCCGTCAAAATAAAATTACGGAACTTATAATTAAGTCATAAGACATCTTTCATATTCCGTCATCGACAGAGTTGCTTATTGCTTAACAAAACGTCGTACTCATTTATTTTCCGTTATTGCAAAACGTCATTGTTAATCTGGGCAAATTGCTCGAGTAAGGCAATACGAATCGCAGAATCAGACCACCGGCTTATGGCTTGACCTAGTAAGTGTGTTCTCGTGTGTGATGATGTCACAAGCTGTCACTGTTACTGACAAATGTCACTGTTAAAGTCACTGTTTGACTGTCACTGTTACTGACAAATGTCAGTGTTAAAGTCACTGTTTCTGACAAATGTCACTGTTAAAGTCACTGTTTGACTGACAAATTTCTGAGAGAACTAAGGCAATCCTACAATCACATAATCAGACCATCAGCTAATGGCTTAACCTAGTAAATGGGTTCGAGTCCCGCTTCTTGTGTGTGGATGATGTCCTTACTTGGAGCATCCCTTGACCTCCAGGAAGGGGTCCGAGTCCATGGCGTCGCATTCGCACTTCTTGCCGTACCTCCCTTCATTACAGGTGCAGATGCCGCATTCGAAAGTTCCATTTCCTGAGCTGCACTTGGGACTCGAGGCCTCCTGCACAGATAGAAAAGCCACTGGATAATATAATATATAATCAATGACTTCAAATTCCATGATGACGCTTGCATAGAATTCAGCGCCTATAACAACCGTCTAAACATAAATACCATTTGGCCCAGTACATTTGTAGTTCTAAGTCCGAAAAAAATACATTACAAACTCTCATACCAATTCGAATGAAGAAAAATTCTTAAAAAATGTATTTTCCAATTGACTGCTGAAGTTAGAACTCCCAAAGAGGTGTAGCTCGGCAAGAGAGTTTGTAATTAAATATGCGTGAAAAAAATATTTTAAAAACTTTTATTTATTTTCTCAGTTTAATTTCTCATGTTTTTATTTTTAATTTCTCAGTTTCTATGAAATTTATTTTGTGTCTAAGTTATCATAATCTATTTTACATTTATTCGGTTATATTCGGAAAAAACAAGCCAGAGTTGAAACACATTAGATTTATTGATTCAGAGAAAAACAGCTCGTTTTCAAAGTTTATAAAAAATATCATCACAAAACATTAACACTGCAGAAAGATAAGAAAGTAATATTGATCTTATATCTGATAGTTATAATATCTCATAATATAAAAGTTAACTAAAGCCGAAGCTTATATACATGACTGGGTGACGCCCACCACGACGCTGTCCCGAACACAATCAATTAGTCTATGGACATCTGGGCACGCGCAGCGAGACAGCGTAACCACGTAATTTAACGAATTTGCATGAAAAGGTAATCCAACAACGCATTACATTCATTTAAAACTTAAACTAGTGCGAATAATGCTTGAAAATACCTCGTTCCATGGCTTCTCACAATCGCAATCGCAGATCATTTCGAGGTGAACCGTCAAATACTCATTTAGACCCACAGGATATATCTGGAATGTTCGGTTTCTCTCGAGGGGGTTTTGAGGGCAAAAGGAATATTCGATTTTTACTTCGAATGTCACCTGTATTTGTATGCAAATAAATGTTTTAAATAAAAAGATATAAAATATACTGAAAGTACATAAAAATTCAAAATAATTACAAAGTTATCATACATTAAAGTTTTATGATTTTAAAAAATAAAGGTACTTACTGTTTGACTAACTTTAAGCTTATTGCACACATGCGTTTTTTCCTTTTTGTCACTGTAATTTAAAAAAAGGAGGGGGGGTAAATATTGAACATCAGTCTAAACAAAAAAAAAAAAATTAAAACATTACTTTCAACAGCTATTTAACATATTTTTACTTTATATTTTTACTTTATAATTTTACTTTATATTTTTACTTTATTTAGATTATATTTACCCAAGACATTTTGAATAATACGAAATTCGTATATTGGAATCTTTCACATCGTCAATTAGTTCAACGGAAGATGTTATTTTCTGGAAAAGAGAGAAGAGTTTTTTTTTTAAAATACAGTCCCTGGACAAATTATTAGACGCACTGCAAGATTTCATGTAAAATATTACTTACCGGGTGATATTGTACCGTTTTATTATTTTAAATTGATTTGTTTTTTATTTTTATATTATCCAATCAATTACCGATTTATTTGATATAAATAAAACAGCATTAATTTAGAAAAGCATAAGTTTATTAAGTTTTAAAGAAAGGTGAAATTAATGTTAGTAAAAGTCAATATTTAGTTGAGCCACCTTTAGCCGCTATCAAAGCTTTAATTCTGCACGGCATGCTATCAATGCAAGACTGTACTGTCTCCTGCATTTGAGAATGATGATTCCACACATAAATAATCTTATAATAAATAATTAATATAAATTAATCTTAATCATAATTATCTTAAAATAAATACAAATATGTAGTCTACAACAATTCTTTTAAATAAAAATCAATAATATTGTAGTTTAGATATACCATTATTGCACAAAAACTCTTAAGAAACATAAAATTACTTTTAAAAAAATACAGTGCGTCTAATAATTTGTCCAGGGACTGTATGTGAAAACATCGGTATGGTGAATGCCATAGGAGTACTGCGAATTCCATCCCACTTTAGTACCCACTATCTATCAGTAGAACAAAGACCAGATGAGACCATTTTATCATATAGAAAACGAATGAAAATTGTACATACTTTTAAGTTTTTGAATCAGAAAAATGTAATTTGTATGACAAATATACATTCAAATAGATTAAAATTAATAATAATTTAAAAACTTTTAAAAATTGAAATTTTTAAGATTTTGTAAATACTTATTGTAAAAACCTGGTTTAAACATACTAAAAGTGTTAAATAAATCTTATTAGTTTTATTGGCAGGAATTCAGAGTTAGAATGCTATTCAACTCGGCTAAGTAGTAATATCGGATTTATGTTTAGCCATTGAGCTAGAAGAAACGTGGAGTGAGGTGTGTGATTCACTGAACAGGGCAGCAAACGAGCCGGTTCAATAACGAAACGCGGAGGAATACACGGCACTGCAGCAGAAACGAACCCCCAGGCAGAAAACCTAGAAACTTGCCTATTTCGCTATTGGGTTCGTCTTCGCTGGTTCTTAGTTAGTGGTTATTTCGCTGGTTATTTCTTTAAAAAGTTGGAATTTAAAGTTAAAGAAAGTTAATTTCTTTCGAACTAAAAATTTTAAAATACATTTAAGAGCCCAAGTCAATATGATAGAGGGGTCTCATACAAGCCTTGCATACAAGTGTAGGGAAAATAGTCCTTTTCTGCCCTTTTCGCTCAAAAGGGTGTGAGTGGGTTTTCGGCTCGCTGACACCTCACTCCAGTTTCCCTTCTAGCTCAATGTGTTTAGCCTCTTCATTAATCCGCCATTTTGAAAGAGTTCCGACAATGTTAATAGGTGGGAATTTTAATGTGTTAGTAAGGTACACATTTCCGTAGAAATCGGTGCTGTTATTTTATTTCTTTACGGTTAAAATCCTTGTTTTCGTACTTTGGTTTTTGGTTACACCCTTGTTTTCGTAGGTTTATTGGACTCTATACTGCCGTGGGCAGGTAAACTAAAATAACCCTAATAACGTATTGGACCATTTTTGCCCTGAAATAATCAGTCTCTTATTATATTTTGTTAATGGTTAGATTTAATGAGTGCTTACAAGAATGGTCTAAGTTCACCAATAGATATCCACCATCTAGATACCGCAATTTATTAGCCTACGGCAGTATATAGAGACCAGACATTAAAAAGACAACAAATTTATCCCTGGCCAGAGAAGCTCTAATATTATATGCGCATGGATGGAAAGTTTGAAGACAACTGATCTCGAATCCTGTTCGGAACCACTCGTTCACGGCTGACAGGTTTCTTCATCTTCGGCACTCGGAACAGTGACGTTAAGCTTTCCGTCCAAGCTTATGTTTGGAAGATCTTCTCTGGCCTTGTAATTTAAGTAGTCCGTGACCTACATCGTACTGTTGCCTGACCAGATCAACTACATTGGAAGAGTCTTCCTCCAGCATGCCCGTGCTGGCAAATGTCCTTGCCAGCCTGTCGCTCAGCTTCTGGTACAGGCTGACCTGGTCCTTGGTGACGGCGAATATCATGTTGATATTGTTGTCCCTGATCTGGCGGTTGAGCTGGCCCACGGACGGGTAGTCCTGTTTCTCGCCCATGGTGTAGAAGCCGTCGGCGTCCAAGTGGCATTTTTCGTCGTTTGGTGTGACGATGCCTCCTAACTGGAAGAGAGAGCAGAATTGTAGTCCTTCCCAGAGCCGGACTTCTAAATAGGCAAAGTTAGGCTGTAGCCTAGAGCGGCGAATTTTTTGGGAGGCAAATTTTTCGACCAATTAAAGCGGCATTCGATATAAAAAAATATTTTATAGATACGAATATTTTTAAGTAAAAAAACAACTTACCTTTAATGTGTAAACCGTAAGCGTATATATAGTACTAATATTTCGTAGCAAACATGGTCGGTGCGGGGGTAATTGCACCCCCTCGTCCCCTCCTCCCGTATTTCGAAGTTGAAAGAAAAATATTAGAACAGTTTTAAAAATTCGCCTATTTCGCTTCCGATTTAGTGTGTAAAGGTACATAGATGATTCTAATATGTGTATCTATTTTAAACAGCACATACCACCATATTTTGCAGCTTACCAGCTAGCTTTCCGCGAAGGGGGAGAATTAACATTGTAACAGGGGCGGCAAATCAATTTAGTAGCCTACAAGCGGCAAATCTTTAAATCCGGCCCTGGACTCCTTCCGATCACAACGCAAGCTTTGAAAACTCTTTCTTCCCCTATTTCTTCGGATGGTTTCTCAGGAAAGGGCGTGAGCGTAACTGTTTTACTTTTTCCCCCATCCTACTTGAGGTTGGGCTGGGTAAGAAAGCAATTGCGATTAATCTCACAGGAGAGCCTAAGACAAGGCAGTTTTAGAACACAGACGATTACGTCGTTTAATGGAATCATCCATATCATATTCCATGTTAAATCTTATATTGCATTATTCAAACATTGATGTTTAGTTAGAGCAAATATTGATGTGTTGGGTCTCCGCGTTTAGACTTTCATCTCACCCCGTCGAAGTTGACAGCTGCTGGCGTTAAAGATGTTGAGGATACAGCTGCTAATCTGAGATTTACATTTGAATTATAAATTAGCAAGATTTATCACAGCAGTCGTGGCCGAGTGGTTAAGGCGATGGACTTGAAATCCATTGGGCTCTGCCCGCGCAGGTTCGAATCCTGCCGGCTGCGTCCTTATTTTGAATTTGGTTGCCTCCTTATTTTGCAAAGGCAACCGAATCAAATTCGCATTGTCACATTCATATTTTATTTTGTTTATTGAAGACGATCTTCTTATTACTACACGAAAAATAAATTACCGAGCCAGAAGCTTAAAACCCATTCCGAATTTGATGTCAGTATAATGGAATTCGAAAATTTTAAAATTACTGTATCTTCAAAATATTTTAGACCTAGGACCATAGCTTTTACAACTATACTGTAATGAATCCTTTAAAAAAAGTTATAAATTTATAAGCTGTATTTTCTATTTCTTAAAAAACAGGATAACAGTTGGAACAATAATATCTTATTCTCCTTTCTTCATTTATTTTCGTCATCTTTTTGTGTGTGTTTTCTTGTTCACATGCATTATACAGGCTCTTAAACACTGCAATATATGCGTACTCGTTAAATCTGTTCAATTGAAAGTGTCAAAATCGTCACTTTATCGTCACTCAATCGTCATATAAATTACAATGCGTAGTTTAAGATCCTAATGGAATGCTAGAAATAGACTACGGAAACAATTAAATTACCAATTACTAAATTACCAACCTTATTTTAGCTATAAAAATTATGTTTTAAAAAAATAAACTGAGTACCTTTCCATCACCTGCAAAATGAAAAGAGTTGTCGGTTGACAACACAAGAAGCTTCCTCGATTTATTTCTCCAGCCTATTTCCTCCTGAAAGATGAAGAAAACCAAACTTATTAATAAATGGAAAAAGCACCAAAAGTTAGTTATAATAAATGTAAATACATTTATCACAGAATTTATTGAGAACTTAAAAACCACATACAAACACCAAAATTGGGACGAACTGACAATATTCATATAACTCTGTCTCTGATTCTTTAAATAACATTTGACTTAGATAAGCCACGAGATTTTGCGAAATTTTAACATTTTCCTGGGTTAACGGTATAGTTAGTTAAAAAAATATATATCTTTGTACAAATATAGTTTTTATCGAAAATACAACGCATAAATTTTGAATTTAAAATGTGTCACGGCGCAAAAGGCGAAGTGTCTGATTGGGGTCCAATATAGCTAGTACTGTGACTTTCTTTTTGATACCCTGTAGAGAGTTCTGCGGTACTAAATTTAGACTTCTAATTTAGAAAACCAATTTGACAGATACGTCAGTTATTGGGGACATTCTGAGTATTCTGAAAGTCGATACCTTTACATTGGTATCAGTTTATACTACCGATTATCCATAATCAAAATTAAACGGATGTACTGACTTCACCAAAATTCATGTTGTAGTAAGTAGCTCTGACCTACACTGTATCTGATTTCACCAGGTGTTACTTAAGCTGTATCAGTCAAAGAGTTGAAATAAAATACAATAAATATGTCCACACCTATGGAAAGATGATCCCAGCGACATTACCAATGATCAAGCTACTTTCCTAAAATAAGATCATTTGACTAAAAAATGTTACAAATTCAAAAATAAACCGTTGAAATCATGGCGGAGGCATGACTAAGTCTTCCGAATCATCTTTCACAAGGTGTGTGGCACAACATGGTTGGTTGGTTGGTTGATAGATATATATTCAGGTTTGTGTGCTTGGTCAGAGACTCGCTTATAAACCTTCGTCAAGTAAGACAGACACACACAACACACACACATAAGTGACAGATGCTGCCATCTATCGCCACCTCCACAATTTAGACATGTCCCTGAAGGGGAGGGAAATAGTCTCCAGAAACCTGTACCCGTGGAAAACTGCGCCATGACCGCCCACAGGACTTTCGGACCCACAGATTTAACGAGCACGTATACTCCGCATATACTCGGTGGGTCTTCAGTGGTATCGTTGCTCGATCGCGGGACCTTCCGATTCCGAGAACGAGGCCTTAACCACTAGGCTATCCACGGCCCCTGGCACAACATTCAAGACTCACCTTGCAGACAATAACTTGCATGAGGGCGTCAAATCCCCCTTCAGGTGCATCGATGTTGCCAGATACCGGAGCCTTTTCCACTTCTTTTGCGAACTCTCGAGTTTTCGAACTCAGCGGCATGCTGTTCTTGAAACTGTAAGGCTGAGCACATTTGTCGCAGGGCTGTCTTTTCCTGCCAGAACAATAAAGGTTTGGGTTTAATTAACGTCGCACTATAACTACATGAGGGATATTAATGACGCGCGTCGTATTGTAGAACCACTTTCTAGTGATAACGAAGCCGATACCTGAGCAAGCACCGAAAGCAACCTTATAGAGACATCACGTACGACGTCGCTATAAGATTGTAGCTATTCCATAGCATTTGGCCGAGTCTGCAAAGGCCTAATCTGCTAAAAACAGCCCCATCAGAAACATATATAAGCATGCATGGCATCAAAACATAGGTCCCTTGGCTAAACGGTATGTATTATTGAAATTATTTTATCCGTGTCAAAGGACAGACGAGTACACAACCTGAAAAAGCTTTCTCAATGGCTTAGCGCTTCAGCCTAACTGGCCACCCAGGCAGAGTCTCTGAAATATTAACTTTTAGACATAAGAGGCCGAGTATAGGCTCTACTCACATTGTAGGATGCGCATTGAGGTAAGGAGCGACCGTCTTGTCAACAAACGACCCGAACCCCAGCTTGAAGTTGTTGGTGATGGTCTGCATCTGATTGGCGAGCTTGTTTCCGAGTAACGCCAACTTGGCCTTGTCGTCCTTCATCGAGTTCGAGAGGTCCATCAGGTAGTAGAGGTCGATGGGGTAGTCGACGGCCTGACGAAACTGCACTTCGAACTTCTGAACGGAATCTGAAGCAAGACAGAAAGGTTGTAGGTTTTAACCGTCACAACTGCTGTGCTGTGAATAGATCTAGTAACAGACAACAAACATAATTAGAGTATTGCGTACACCCGAGCCATAGGACAAATTTACGCAAGTGACATCATACACATTATGTTATCGTAAAAATAGAGTTGTTTTGTATTCTTCTGCTACAGAAAATATGGGCTTTTGTGGTGGTATTCACATTCTCACCAAATATGCCGCTAGGCTCACCAAAGTTGCCAAAAAATGCGTCAAATGAGTAAAATGTATTTTTTGCATCATAACTGTGAATTTGACTTTAAAAAAAACATTATTTTACAAATACCTTAGCTTAAATGAAGTGGAAAAATAACGGAAGCATTACCTAAGACCAGACTATATAAATGATAAATAATTACTTAAATACACTTTGAGATTTATTTTTTTTAGCTCGTTCGATTAGCAGAACGGGTATTATTTTGCTAGTTGATAATAAATATTAAAAGTTTCCGTCAAACGGCTTCAAAAAATAATAATAACATTCATCTATAATAATAAAAATGAAGCTTTGCGTGTGTGTGTGTGTTCCTTATAGACTCATAAACTAGACATTTGTTTGACTCGTAACTTGACACAAATGTGTAGTTCATATTTAAGTTATACGATTTTTGAACTTTCAGAGCTCAAAATGTTCTATTTTTATAGAAAATTCGAATTTTCTGAAAAAACTACACCACTTTCATTCAAATTTGATATTTTTTTCCTTTCCTTTTGCCAACGGCAGAAAAAATTAAAATAAACTTTTACGAAAATAATAAAAATTGAAAATGTGTATTTTATTCTGTTGCCATTACCTTCAGGTACTAAATTCATAATTTGAAAAATAATTGACACGTTTCAAGTGACGCAATTCCGGCCAGTCACCATTCTAGGATTGTATTGTGAGTTTATTTAATGATTTCTTCATTGTGATGGTTCTGTTGACTGCATGTATGCGTATTTAAGCAATAAATGCATAGTTAAGCTATTACTGAACTATGACGGTTGTTCAGGCCATCGCACAAGAGCTGCATATTAGGGTTGGTTGGTTGGTAGACATATATATTCAGATTTGTGTGCTTGGTCAGAGACCCGCTTATAAACCTTCGTCAAGTAAGACAGACACAACAGACAACACACACACGTAAGTGGATCCATCTAATTTTTAGAGACAAGTTTAGGGTTTTATGTCTTCAAGACGCCAAGTTATTACCAGAACCGCGCCAAATGAGCAAATTTTTTTTAATAATTTATAAGCTGGTTGATTGTGCGAAGAAAATCGCGCTAGAGCTGAATGGGTGTGTTTGGGTGAGCTATATCTTTTCCTCGTCAAATTAGCAAAAACGCGCCAAATGAGCTAAAAGGTTTTTATGCGGGAAATTACGATGACATTTATCCGTGTATTTTATAGCGTATTTTTAATTTTGAATTTTTAAGGTATATAAGTAACGGGATTCAATACTTGATAACGAGCGGGAACAGTAACATCAGCTTATTATCCTATAACGGATTAAATGGCACAGATACTTGGATCCATTTGAACTTTTTTTTTAGTCTGTGCGAAGAATGGGTATTTATTTGCTAGTAGAATAATAAAGTTAACTAAAAAAATAACCTAACTCACTGGGTCTCAATCGAATTCTTATTTCTTGTGGTTTTATTTGAATAGCTTCACTTTCTTTTGCCCCTTTGTTACTCAATTTCAAATCCTAAAATAAAATAAAAGTTATAAGAACAAAAAATAATAATTTCGGTTACTATTATTAACTGTCACCAAATATTTAATAAATTTAATTGTAAAATACGTCATAATAACCAAACTCACCGTAATCAACTCCAATGACCCTACTGGAGCTGCGATGTCCTGTTTATTACAAGTACTCTCCAAATTGGATAACAGGTCACATCTCCGTGCTCCATTTTTAGTGAAGTTCTGGGAAAGATAAGGACAAGATAAATAAATATCAGTCGTAGAAAAAAAATCTATGTCAAAAATAGGTTTTCCCCAAAACTTCGCCTGCTTTACAAGTCGAATGTGCAATACTGTACAAGATTATAATGTAGGGTCAAGATTGGTACCGCTTTTCCATTGTAGATGGCAGCACCATATCTTTTATTATTGCGTATGGGCTATTGGCATGTTTCACGTCTTGAGAGGCAACAGTTCCACAGAAATAAAAATAAGATCTCGATTGGTTTATCGAAGTAGTGGTAGAGCTGTGTCAAACCAAACAATGAACTCCGGGAATGAAAAAAAAAATATTTACGTCACGTAAAACGAAGCCAATTGGAAATGCCTCAATTCATTGCTTGAGAAATTAGCGCTTATTCTACTAAAATGTAGAAATAAAAAGATATATTAATAATAATTTTATAATCATTTTAAAATCGAAGGACATTGAAGAATTATTACAAAAAATTTAAAAACGTGATCCACGGGCACCAACTATCCTCATTAACACCTTTATGTGTATTTTAAAATAATTTTTTTTAATTTGTTTTTAATATAAACTTTAAAAAATGTCTTACTTCTTGAGAGCACCATGCACAGAGAGGACTTTCTGCTATGCATTCGCCACAAGTTTCTTTTAAATTACAGTTGTTACATGTCACTTCTGGAAGCAAAAATTAAGGTTATTGGATATCTTTCAAGGAAACTAACTGTCAGTTTATTAGTTTTGAATATCTATCACTGTTCTATTGTAACTTTCAGATTTGTTGCATAACACAAAAGTGGTGAGCACAATGGATCAATGCATTGCCTACAAATAACTAGCCAGTCCAACACCATTAATTCGAACACGGTAATTCGATCTATAAAAACGATCACCTTTCTATCATATTAATAATAATAACAATAGCAATAGCCAGCCCCGACTCGGAACTGGATCAAAAACATCTTTTCTCTTTTCCAGCCATCCTGGCAAAATTGCAGCAAATCACCAATCTCGCCCTACGAAGACCTTTATGAGGACCACTGTCTGCAGATCGCTGAAGCAGTCTATAAGACCTTTGGTCCCATATAATCTTTAACCATGGACACGACATCATCATCAGCAGCAGCAATAGCAATAATAATAATCTTTATTATTAAAAGGGAAAAAACTATAGTATAAAAATACTATGACACTCAAAAGCGAAAAAATCTCATAAATGCTAACAAAAAAATTATAGTAAAATCGAACAAAAAACGAACTCACAAACAAATAAGAGAAAACTTATACTTCATATTTAGAATTAACAATATGATCAATTATTATTCATCTTTGAAAAATGCCCTTTCATAAAGTTTAAGTTTTTAAAAAATACATTTTTAGATGGATATTATCAATTAAAGGTGGAAAACTTTCATCTTGAAATTACAAGCTAACAATTAAATTAATCATCTGAGGGATAAGCAAATTGGCTGAAGTGAAAAATTGTTTTCACTTCATGAGATTGAAATTAAAATTTTTAATTGAACATTTAATTTCTTAAAAAGTTATATTTCTGTAGTGGTTGGTTATAATTGGCTCTTTCATGCTTTAAATGTTAAAATTTTAATAAAATTATTAAATTTAGGTTTTAAAAAAATTTGTGTGTTGCTGGAAAATCTGATAGCCAGGTGACAGGTGACGTTGAGGGATACAGACGTTGAATACACGATTTTATTGTCAATTGAATGGGTGAATTAAAAAAAATTAATTTGCTTTTTTTATATTTTAAACTAGATATTTTTTATGTCACTTACCCTGTAGAATTATTTGAATGATCAGAAGAACAGTGATGATGCAATGAGATGCTTTAAACTAAAATAAATATATTAACTGTAATAAAACTAGTAACAAGTACAAATGTCTTTAGATTGCTTACGTTTAACAAAGTTTTTCCATAAAATCATTTTTTCAAAGTTTGACAAGAAGTTTTTTAATAAGCTTATTTTATCTATTTTTCTTTAAGCTAAAAAAAGAGCATATATTTATTGTATTTAAAGTATACATTTGTCATTAAATGTTGATGATAGGATGTTTTTTCGTATTGCACTTTATATAATATATTAACATGCAACATTTGGGTAGGAACATTAGTATATCTTTTTTATTCTAAACGTAGGTCGTAGTTCCTTGTTGCTTACAAAGGGATTTTCTTAAAGTATTTAGTGAGGAGAGATTAAGAACCAAAAATATTGCCAAAATTACACTTCAGTGCCACAACCGACCCATTTATAGGTAAAATAATAAAAAAATTCATACACATACCATCCGCACATTGCCATCCATTTTGTGTATTTCATATTCCAAATATGACAAACGCTACTCGAAGAATGATATTGGAATAACAAATATAGCTCAGACTCAACAGTAGGCCGCAGTTTCTTATCGTACCGGATATTAGATCCACATCCCTTCGTTTTACAAGGGATGTAATGCACAGCTACTTTGAAAAGAACGTATATTCACGGTTCTTTAAACGGTTGTCAATAAGACAGATACCCTTTAGATTTTATACTCGTCATCATACACTCATGTCTAAAATTATATTTAATTTACTATTATTTTTTTGATTTTTGAAAATTACTTAATGTGACTTGTTTTTTACGACATTTAACACGCATTACAACACACATTTTCGTGCAATAAAAATTTGATTGGAATTAGGCGTTTCGTAGAATGAGACCAGGCGCGATGTGTAAGCGGCGATCTCAAATTCATGAATTTGTAGAATATGCAACTAATTTTAACAAGTCCAATTCTCCTCCAATGCAAAAAAAAACAATCCAAGAACATCTAAATACATTTTAATTTAAGAACAGACTGGCTCGTTTAAGTATCATAAAGAACATAGGAAAACAAAAGAGTGGTATTTTATTTATAATCTTTAGGTTTCTGCTCAGGTTACTCTTCCTTAGACAAAAGCTAAAAGAAGGAAGGAAGTAAAATGAGTAAACAGAGCTTCCTCATTTTGGTTGTCTCGTTACTTATGAGAGATTCGTCAGAAGAATATCTCAGAAGTTTCAATCAATCTGACATCGTAAATGTAGACTAACTAAACTATTTATAGATTAGGCTAGGTTGAATTAACGTCGCACTAGAGCTACATGAGGGGTATTGGCGATGGGCGTCGTAACTTAGAGCCACAGTCAAGGTTAGGTTTTTCCCAAGGTCACTATGTCAAGTTGGTGTTTGAATTATCGTCTGCACAGAGATACACGAGGGACTTAATTCGACCACAGGTCAAAGTGTGTTGATTGGCCCGAAACCTGACGTAGGTCCACCTCAAAGGACATATTTTAAGAGTGACATCGTACGCAGCGGCAGGGCTTTGAAGTGTATTTAACGTGCACTCATTAAACACGGTGTATTATTCGGCGGACTTTTTTTGGCTGCACGGGTCATTTACAGGTCGGCAGTTATTTTAGCAATGCCTGGGTTTGAACCTGGGACCTTTCGTAAAGGGAGTCGGATGGTTCTATCTCGCCCATGTTAATTTTTTTACCTTTAGGAACATTTTTCTCAGGAACTATATGAGATATCATTATGAACTTTTTTATATTTTGTTCTTTACAATAGCTCTTTGATTTAAACTGAGGATATTGCAAAGTATAAAAAAAAATACTTTTACAGTGATTTTTAAAAAAAATATATGTATTAAAAAACATATTTAAAGTTATAAATTTATTTTAGCAGAGATATTTAAAATTCCTCAGTTAAAATAAAAGAGCTATTAGTGGGGAAGAAATAATAAAACAAAATATGTTAATATATTTTATAGTTCCTGAGAAAAATTTTCCTAACTGTTGTAAAACCTTATATTTCAGGAAACGCAAACGAAAATTAAGGTATAAGTAAGAACTGATGTACAGAGTTTCTGAAAAATGCTTATTAAAAGAAAACTACTAAACAGAAATCGGTAATCTTGGTCTTAAATTAAAGCTATAGATATGCAGATTAAAAATAAAAGATAAACAGAAAATCAACCGGACGAGATCCCAAGCCTTACTTTTTATAGAATATTCACAACCCTGCGCCTGCCAGTGTATAAATAAAACTGAGCCATTTCACTATTGCATAACTAAAAATCGACAGCGAAAATATTATCAATATCGTAAATTCTCGTCCCCCCCCCCACCTTATCCGTACCTCCCTTCTATAATTTATTGTCATAGACCTCGTGTAGCTCTAGTACGGCGATAATTCAAACTAAACTAAAATAATTTATTGTCCAACAAAAATATATTTTTATATTAACAGATAATTTTTAAAACAATTATTTTCTTGCGTCAAAACAGATAACAGATGGACGGAAAAGCGTACGGGGGATAAAAATTAAAACATGAAGACGACTGATGTCATTTCTTTCTAACAAAAAATTATTTAAAATCGGGCGATTAGAAGAAAAATTATAACAAGCCGTCTTATAAAGAGATGGACAGACGCCCATATAATAAGCCACATAAACCAAGAATAGTGATTGAGAATCCCTAATGTTAAAGGAAGAAAAATGACAAGCTATCAGAGAAGCCACAATTTATTCTGAATCGTCAGTTGTTAAAGTGAAAATAATGAATTGGTGGACTTAAGATGTGTTCATAGTAAATTAGTTTCGATCAAAAAAGAACACTTGATTGACACTGTCAGTTTCTTAATGTAATTGCCAGAATTAATTTCTAATGTCTCAGAGGTTTGGTAGAATTAACGTCGCACTATAGCTACACGAGGGCGATTAGTGACGAGTCTCGTAATGTACAACGCGAACAAGTGATGAGGCAGTCGCCTGAGCTGACACTCAAGCAGGGGCGGACTGGCCCGGGCGGCTAGTCGGCGATCGCCGAGTGGGCCAAATTTGCCAAGTGGGCCAAAAGCAATATGATTACATTCGTTTTTAAGTGGAAAAAAATCTACAAATACTTAATTAAGAATGAGTAAAACAGAAATTTTTTTGAAATATTATGTGGCGTCATTTTTTTTTTCATTTTTTTGTCGTTTTTTTCCATGAGTTGCTATATTGTGCACTCACAAATCAGTAAAGGTCACGGTATTAGGCAATGTTAAAGAAAAGAAATAAAAACACTATCCCCCCCTCTCGGATTTATTTTTAAGCCAATCGCAATTTTGGCGGGAATAAGATTTTAGATACATTTTTATGGCGCCGATAACGACGGCTATCCTCTGAAACAGGAAGTATAAAAAAACATAGAAATAAAATATTGACAGTTTTTTTTTTAATTCGTTTTCAAGTACAATAAAACATTTTGTTCCTTAATAAATCAAAGAACCTTCACTATCGCAAAAAAAGAAATAACAAAAACTGTCCTCCCATAAACAATTAAAATCGTTCTAAAAAATGTCTAAAGATTTGCAGCTGGCGTAATAAATCTTACGGCTTTTGTATAACACTTAAAATTTTTTTTAAAGCTTGTGTTTTGAAGAGAACAGAAAAAACGCGTCGGATTTATTGAATGTTTAAAACAAATAATTCTAACTCTATTAATATATAGGGGGGAAAGAAATAAGAAAACGGCAAGTCTGATAAAATATCGTGTGGAACCGATTTTTTTTCTCATTTGTACTGTTCTTTTTTTTTTATGAGTTGCTTGTTGCATTGATGATTTCATGTTGATTTTTTTACTATTTATTTGGATTTTTTAAACTGATAACCAAAGAGACCATATTACGGGGGATTTTTTTTTTCTTTTGGAATAAATGTGGCGTCTAAGCAGGTGATGCTTCAATCGGAGTTTTTCGCGCCTTTTGTTTCGTATGTCTCCATAACATTTCATAGGAGCAAAATATAGATGTCATAAGAGTAAGCTAAGAAGATTAGTTTTTAGTTTCTTCATCTAATCAATGAGTAAGTTCCAATTTATAACATTTTCTGACATTTCCTGTTACTCTATGATATTAAAATCATTAACGAGATTAATGGTAATGAATCAAAACTGCAATTTGTTGCACGATTATCATTTATTTCAATGAGATGTATTATGTATTTAATATTTATAATAAGGTTTCTGTTTTTGTTTTCATTACATTTTAATTGCTTTTTAAAACTTAAGTACATGTTTTATAAAAATTAGCTACTATTTTTATATAACGACATAAATGATTAGGGTTATGTTGAATTATCGTCGCACTAGAGCTATAGGAGGGCTATTGACGACTGGTTGTCATAGTTGTAGTTGTGGTTATTTAAAATGGATATATAAACTTCTCATGCAAATCAAGAAGGTTTTTAATTTAGATAGTATATTGATTAATAATGACTATTTAATTAAATGTGTTCATTAACTCCCAATATAGTTAAATAATTAAGCTTTGAAATATGTTAAATATACTACTGTTTTTATAAACTAAATAAATGTTAAAATTATTTATACACAAATCATTTTATAATTACATTTAATAATAGAAGCTTGTCACTTAATTTCTGTACAACAAATCAGGTGATTTAAATTATCTAAGTCGTTAAATTTTAAATAAAAACATTCTATAATTAAATTTTTTCTTAATTGTTGCACTTAAATTTCATTCAAAAAATAAAACATTAATTATCTATTAAATAATACAAATATGAGTTATGTAAAATACAAACTAATTAATGTTTATAAAAAGTAATTAGTAATACATACTACAGTCCCTGGACAAATTATTAGACGCACTGCAAGATTTCATGTATCAATCAATGATAGACAAAATACCTTTAGACGGACATTTGTGTTCCCAAACTTAAGCTATTGAATTATTCGATATGAGAATGTGAGATATGATAATGTGCATTTTATAGTAGTGATGTATTTTTATTTTGGAATTTTAAAGCAATATAAGTAACAGGATTTTATTCTTTATAATGAAAGAGAACAAGGCAACCTTTAGCAAATTAAATGACACATATACTTGATCGATTTGATATTCTTTTAGTCCGTACGAAGAACGGGTATTTATTTGCTAGTATTCTAATATACAGTCCTTGAAAATGGAGAAATATATACTTGAAAAGGCCTTAAATAGTCCTTGATTTTTTTTTTACCAAAAAGTGTGGCAACCCTGTGAATAGAAAATACTATCTGCTATACTTAATACATATATCTACATCTTTTTAATGATATTGATTTTATAATGATATATATATATATATATATATATATATAATATATATATATATATATATATATATATATATATATATATATATATATATATATATATATATATATATAATATATATTACGTAGTAGAATAACATCTACTACACAGGAGAGCATAATTATGATTTAGTTAACTACAGAAATGAAGGTAGTTTGGACGTCCAAGATCTTTTATTATAAAGAAATCATTTAAAGTGTTTAACGGGACAGAGTCGAGCCGTAGCTCGGCCCGCCAAAAAGCACATACAACCTTACATCTCGAAGTCTAATTAAAAGTCCATATATTTTTAATGGTTATGAGAAGAGTGGATCAGAAGTCAAAACAAAGTCTGCTGCATCTGCGATTTCTCTGGGAAAGAATGTATTGACGCTTATTAAAACGTGGGAACTGTTCGATGGATCGGCAAGACATTAACTGAGTTATTATTATTAAGAAAGAACTGATATATATATATATATATATATATATATATATATATATATATATATATTATATATATATATATATATATATATATATATATATACCGATAGATGATTAGCTATCACTTTACCATGGAGGTAGCAATGTGTTCAATCTTGTACCTATACCAACTATCCTACACTTCTGCCGTAAGCAGATAAACTGCAGTAATCGCAACAATGAATTGTACCATTTTTGATCTGAAATAAAAAAAATTCCACTATGTTTTCTTAATTGTCAGACTAATTGAGTGCTTGCAACAATGGTCCAAGTCATTATGGAAGTTACTGCAGTTTACCTGCCCATTCATAGGTTGAGTGTGATCAATGCGTCAAATTTTATATATAAAACTAATAAAAAATTTTATATAAGTTTACGTGAGTCTGATAACTTATTTGTATATTATCTCTTTTAAAAGAGAGATTCAAATTCTTTCTTGAAAATATATATTCAATACCTATAAGCAGCTTTTAAAATCTTCTCCACATAATATAGACAAAATTTTCACTTGATCTTGTTTACTTTAACTTTGTGCCCTTTTGAAAGCGATTTTTTTTACAAAGGTCTGCAAAATGCACTTAATACTTACAAATTAGTTTAAGTTAATGGATAAACACTCATCTGGTATTCGTAGCTTGCACTGTCATTCAAATAATCAGAAGTACAAAACAATGAGAATTATACAAACTTTATTCCACATAGAAAATGCTTTAAAATATTAAGAATTTGGAATTTAAAGTAGTTACAGCTTCACAAATAGGCTCAGAAGCAGGCCACACTGCATACAATAACAAAAACCTTTACATTCAAATGAACTACAACACACTTTTGTCCAGAAAAAATAGGTATCACAAATTGACTTTCGAACTTTACAAAATAATTCTTATGCAAGACAGGCCTGCAATAAAAAGAAAAGAGATTAATAAAATATAATTGAAACAGATTAAAAATACAATTAAACCTCATTAATGTAAACTAATTTACATGAAATTGTGCTTAAAATGATCAAAAAGTAATTTCTTAGAACCTAGCTTTAAATTAATGCTCAAAAATTTATTTAGAGTACATATTTTTACAGGGGATGTACATAAATTACGTTACGCACAGAGGGGGGAGGGAGGGGTATGCGCCAACGTGACGTGAAAGGGGAGGGGGGGGGTAATCGCTTGTGTGACGTAACGATTTGGAAAATTTTACTTTTGAAGGGAAAATCTGTTTGCATAAAAAGTAGTTCTTGAGAAAAAAAATCTGAAATTTTTTTTTTATCCAAAGAAACACTGTTTTAGAAGATGGAGAGATTATTATAAGCTACAACTTTGGCATCATTCGTCTCCTACATTTTACAAACCGTTTTGTACACGCTAAATTGCGACACTATCTTGACCAATCACAAGACTAGCAGCTACCTGGATAAACACCAAAAGACATAGAACTAGACAGTTCCGATTACATACAGACCGCCTTTTTTAGAAGACATTAAAAAATGGCTAGTTAGTCCTTGGACAACGGAAATGTAAATACAATGGCGGTCTATTCCTATGAATAAATTATTTAACCAAGATAAATTTTACTTTTTTTTTACAAGTTAATTTTTTTTAAATATATAAATATCAAATTTTTTTTTATTTCAGAAACTTGGGGATATATTAAAATTGACTTTTTCTTTGAAAAAAAGGGGGGTGCAACAACGTGACATAGGGGGAGGGAGGGGTCAAAAAAGTAAAAATTATGAGTGACGTAATTTATGTATGTCCCCATTTACTCAATTTTATAGTTTTCATGGATTTCTACATATTTAATTAAAGATTAGAATTCTTAAATTGCGAATAAATATCAGAATAAAATTATACCTTGATCATGACATTTTATGGTCAGATTGCTTTAAGAATCACAAATCCAGAATGATTTTCTAAACATGAAATATATAATATCAGAGTTCTAAAAATACTTACATTTATAACTTCAACTACACTTTCCAACTCATGCAAAACATTTTTCAGTTGGCCATTTTCAGTTTCTAGAACTTCTAGTTCAGTCTTTAGCTAAAAAAAATATATTTTTAATTAGAAAATTAACTTAAACTATGCACTTTATTTTATTTATAACAAATTTACAAATAAGTTTATAACTGCACTGTGTTATATAAAAGGAACCGAAATCAAAAACCTTGTTCAGCGAAACTGCGATCAAGTTTATTAAAGCAAGACAATCAATTTTTGACTGTGGTTAAGTTAGTAAAACAAAAAGTGTAAAAGAATCAAAATTACATTGTGGTTTTTCCAATTAAAATAGAATTTTCTCATGCATTTGTAAGTGGAAGTGGTGATTTAACTTCATTAAAAATAGTTTCATGATTTTTAAGTGAGCATTAACTTTTGCAGATTCCTTAATAATTAAAGGACTTGATTTTCAATGATTCTAGTTTCGATGCACTGAATTCGACCTATCACACTTGTCTATAGCATTTGATTTATATGATTAGGGCTATAGTCAGTAGGATTGTTTACCTGCAATGCGCGGAATCCTCTACAAAATTTAAAATTTTGAAATTGCCAAAGCACAAACTTTACATCTAGAAGTCTAATTAAAAAGTGACTATTTTTAATGGTCATGAGAAGAGTGGATCAGAAGTCAAAACAAAGTCTGCTGTGTCTGCAATTTCTGTGGGAAAGAATGTATTGACGCCTATTGAAAAGTGGGAACTGTTCGATGGTTCGGCAAGACATTTACTGAGAGTTATTAAGAAAGAACTGAATATTAGAATATTATAGAGATTTGTGTAGTTAATATTATAACTTTATAAAGATTTGTACGATATATCACATATACATATTTGAAAAGTTGTGTTTTACCTCTTCATTTTCAATGAGAGCAATTTCTAAAGCCTTTTGACGCTCTTCTGCCAGCATTTGCCAGTAGGCTGTACCAGGTTCATCTAAAAATAATTTTGGTTTTAAACAAATCATTGGAACACAGTGTGTAAGTACTTTTTAATTTCTGTAGAAATAATCAAGTCTCAAATCTGGAACTGCAGAACTTTCAGTCCATTTCAGATTTAGAGTAAAGTAGCTCACCAATTATGAATGTTTCCCAGACAACAAGTTTAGATAATTATTAGAAACAAGAACTTAAGGTACTGCTAGCGTATTCAGGCCGGTCTCGATTTGGCGGCTTAACTTTTGCAGCCAAGTAGCGAAAACGTACTTAATTTGGTAAACATTCCAGTTCAACTTTCAACTCAATGGATGTTTACATCAATCTTGTTGCCAAATCTTGCAAACTAATTTACTTTTAAGTTGGTTTGGTTGAAAATACAGCGTACAAGAATTATGTAAACAATAGTAAAGCGTGAAATGGGTTTATTTTGAAAATTCCGGCTTTTGTGCAGGTGAGTATTTGTTCGAAAGGTGTGTAAGGTTTGGTTTGGATTTTATTATAATCGGCCGCAGGCCGATAATAATTTAACTTATTAACAACTTTTGATTAAATAAATTATAATCACAACGTAGTTTCACATGTCTAGTTGCCACAATCGACACCAGCGGTCTTTTAAAGGATATAACGGCTCGAGTGGTCACAATCGATGGCCCGGAGGATTGCCGAGTAGCCACAATCGACGGCCCGGAGGGGGTACCAGCGGTTTTTTTAAGGATATCACGGCTCGAGTGGCCACAATCGACGGCCCGGAGGGAGTCTAAAGATTTCCGAGTTTTACAACTTGCGGCGCAGACGGGATAATTTCGTAACGTGTATGGCGTACAACATTTTAAGTTTCAACCATTAAAACATTACTGGGCTTTCAAGACATGATAAAAACAAAACATCATGTGAAACTATTCCCTCATGCTACCGGTACCACTCCGTGAGCAGAAACAGCGGAAGAAATTCAAGAAATGCAACCGAGAGAATACGTCACGGGGAAAAAAAGCCATACTACAATGACAGGAATAAGCCACATCTGGAGAAGCAATAAACCAGCTATTAAACAAACACGTAACGAGCTGCGTAATTATTATTCTAAATTAACTATTCTTAATCATTTTTCAACGTTTGGAACCAAATATTGATGTTAAAAATTAAAATAATAATTTTTTAAAAGTGAATTTACTGATGCCGTACTGGAATTAATATAAATATTTCGTAAAATACTACCAACTATAGCAACCCTGTGTTTACTTTTTCACGAACGCCAAAAGTTGCCAAATGGCATTCCGGCCTGAATATGCTAGGTGTTCTGAACTTAATTAACATCTGTCTAAATCAAACGAATCTTTTTACACAATGGCCACGAAAAATGAACCAATTAACGCTGACTTTGTGAGCATTATTAACCTTCATTTCCGATAAATAACATTAGCTCAGTTTTTAAATTTGGTTTTCTTGTCACCGAATTTATTCCACATAAATTGCTCAAACAGGACTTTGGTTTTGATTTGTCTTAGATTTTGCATAATTAAACTACTATCTTATCTTAAGGGTAATTCCATGCAAAATTATCCTGTCTGTAGTGTAAGTCACGTTTGTAAAAAGTGATTATCACTACAATTTTTAACATTAAATGAAAAAAAAAATGTGGAATAGTTGATCTACACTTATTATAACTAAATAATGTAATGTATTTAATTTAATTTGGTTTATTTTTTAAATTTATAAAGCTTTTAATCTCCTCTTAAATCGTGACTTACACTACAGTTACATGGAATTAGCCTTAAGCAGAAAGCTAATTTTCTTGCTAATTGTAACTTTAATGGGTTTAAGTAGCAGTTACTATCTTTTTCCTGTTATTATGAACTATGAATTATAGTCAAAAATACGAAACTCAGACATACAAATTTTAACCCTCCGAACCAATCGTAGACATTGCCAAGTTGTACTTAAACTAAAATATGAAGTCTTCGTGTTAATCCTTATTTTATAAATCTATAGAAATATTCAAATTATATCCTTACCACATGTAAGCATATTGGTTTCATCAGATGTACTTCTAACGACTCTCATGGTACAGTCATCTAAAAGTAGAATAATGTGTAGATAATTATTTACAAGATTGCAATATTAACATAATTGAAGAGCTGGTTAATTTTAAGTTGACGGTGCTTCTGTCGCCAAGGGATTTGGCGCTTTTGTTGGGAGCGATAAACAATTTTTTTTGGTGATGCGGCATTTTCTGGTGAAATACGTTGTGGAATCTTTGTTGTGGCTAGGTGGCGCTGGTTCTACTTGAGCGGATGTTAGGCGCGTGGGATTTTTTGTTCTAAATTAATTATTGTCCAATCGCTGGCGCTGGTGATATTTGCGCGGAATTTAGGTTGCGCGGATGATATGCAATGGAATGTAAAGGAATCTGGCAATGGGGAAACACGCGAGTTTCGCCAAGTTGTTGTTGTTTTTTAGGCCAAATCCCTTGGCGACAGAAGCACCGTCAACTTATTATTTACCGAAGAGCTTAGTGGAAGAAGCATTTTCTTCCACTAAGCTCTTCTACCCATATTACTCTTTTGTCAATTTGACAAAATCCCATTGCTCCTGTTACAATAACTATGAACAATAAAAATCGGTTTAGCTAGGCATTGAGAACTTTGGTTCTAGAAGAGGTAATTAAACCTTAAAATACTGCTGAATACAACTTAAAATACAACGATTACATACAGTCACGAGCACTCAGGTTTAAGGGGAAAATCTAACCTAACTTTGTACCAAGCAACAGCACATTAACCACTAGGACATTATTAAGCACAAAATAACCTAAAAATTGCAGTTTTTCATGTATAATAGCCATGCTGCTAGGCAACATATAAATAAGTAAGGACAAACATATTACAACTCTTATTTAATTATTAAATTAATTTTAATCAGGTTACTACAAGTGCTTGGAATGAAAATTCTTTTTCTTACACTACGAAAATTTAAAACATTCCAAGATATAATTTTTTTTCTCTAAAAATGCACTGATTACTTAATAAAATAACTAAATAAAAATGAATTAAATTTTATCAAGGTGATATTAGCATACTGATTGAACTGTACTAGATAAAAATCAAAAATACACAATTCCCAACTTACCAGCTTTTAAGGTATTATTGATGGTGCTATCTCGAAATATACTATGCTCACTGACTTCTTCCTTCTCAATTGGAATGCTAACATCAACAGATTTAGAAGTAACAGACACAAAAGAATCTAAGCTGGACTGGTTTGAACTAACTGACACAGATTTTGACTTAGCAGCTTTAGCTTTAGATGCCTTAGGACCTTTAGTCTTGAGACTTTTAGTAGGGTTGCTTTCTTTCTGCACTTCCTTGTCTTCATTTTGATGAGGCAAGTTTTTACGCTTTGATCTTCTCAGAAGATGCTCTTTGCTTCCATTTTCTTCACCTCCGGCTTCTTTTATGGAGTTTTCAGATGGTTTTAAGGCCTTAAATAAAGTATAATTCATTAGTACAGCTATGATATAAAGACCAGTCTGTTCATTGGCAATGTTTGGCGGACTTGAAAATGTAACGTAGGGTTGCTCCTACCTATCGAAATGGGCGAAATATAAATGGAATGTTTACCACATTCAGGTATTTTTGTTGTTTGACAACATAACACAGCCTGCAAATCCAGATGATAGCTGTTTCGATCCATTAAGCCGCATCTCGAAATTAAAAAAAATCTTACTGCCAAGCCTTCCAGCTATCAGATGTTAAAGAAAATTATTGAATTCGGATGGATTTAAGACAACTCATTTTTGTGAAAAATCTAAATCAAGCAGGATAGATTTATTGCCTTGAGTGAACTTTAGTTGGCAATTAAGCTTCTGCATTCTGGTGAATTGACCTTTGATTTTTAAAATAAGGTTGAATTTAAAAAATAATTCGGACAATAATTGCGCACACAATTATTCTTTAGCTTTTTTTTTAAATATAACTTTTATCAATCTTTCGTATATTCTTGCTCCGAATTTGTTAGTCAAGAATTTTAATATACATGAACTGTAACCGCTTATTAATAACAAAAAAAAGTCGGCTCATCAAGAAAGGGTTTACAACTTAACAAAAATGTGTAGTAATGAAAAATTATTGTATTTTTTTCTTTTTTAATTGATTATTCGATTTTAAGAGTAAAAACATGCTTAAAATATATACTTTTTCCTTCTGTCGCATCATCCCTGGTGATGACACTAGAATAGCACTGTCAGTGGCAGAAACTTGCAATTCATGAAGCGCCTTCCTGGTTTTGGTGCTAGAAGTCTTCTTTGAAAACTGAAAAAAGAGAAAATTAGTTCACTTTGCACTGCTAATTAAACTGACCATCAATACTACATCCCATACTTTAAAGAAATACTTATTTAGAGGCAAAATATATATATGCTAAAAAAAAACATTTGTCACAAAAAAAGGCTAAAATACGGTAACTAATAAAATATTAAGAATAATGTCACTGCTTCAGTTTCATATTTCAGCAAGAAACCTTCTTTGCAATGTTTATAAATAAAAGACCGGTTATCAAGACGATGATATGGATATGGCGTTTTATATCTTTATGAACTGCCAAGGTGGATATATTTAAAAAAAAAAATAATAATAATAAAGAGGATTATTAGAGAAGGATTAGCTTCAGGAAAAGCAGAAAAATCATGTGCCTTGGCGTGAAACATTCACAGTTGAATGTAAACATCAACTAACGAACTATCGTAACAATTTGAATAAACTTTATTTACGTACTTTACCAATAGTTTGAGAAACCAATGTATCGGCCATTTCTTTTAAATGTCTTCTCTCCAATGTAATAACAGTTAAAAAGCAAATTTAATTAGAAGTTAATTCAAATAAAACCGCTAAGCATTAACACAAAACACATGTGAAAAAAAATTGCGCAAGATGCGCAAGCGCAAGCGCATTCATTTCTGATTCATTAACGTCGTTTGTCGTTGCCTGAAAGATTACAGTACAAATGAATAAAATTATTTATTAAAAACTTTTTAGCTATAAACTCACTCACAATCATTTTAAACTAACTTTTATTTGAAAACAGTGACTTACATTTATACGCAATCGTCTGACTACTTAATTGTTAAAATTTTGAAATATTTCTATAAATCTATTGTAACTGTAAAACGTAAATACGAAAAAAGCCGCTTGTTGTGTAGGTAAACAAACTTCCAATTCCTGAAGATTTTTGGATTTTCTAGCACTGTATAATTTATTTCACACTAAGAGTATAATATTTTACCAGGTAATTAGCAAAAAATAAATATCATTTTAACTCATACGTATTTGTATCTCAAAAGATCTTTAAGATATCTTACGCTTAGTTTTTCTTTCTGTATACGTGCCCGAAATTGAATACCGGCAACACAAAATAGTAACAATTTGTAGACATAATAAAAGACAGAACTTTAATTTTTTAATAAACATGATTACATAATGGAGAGAAATTTTTAGCTGAAAAAGTAAAACTCTAAAATAATAGCCACAGAAACAAAATATACTATGCTTCAACTTGTGTATTTTTATAGTAATACCAAAAGCAAAGTTTAATTTTAGTCATCCAATCGACAAATGTAATAAGGGTACTAACCGGTTCGCAGATTGGTGTTTTTCGGTGAGTTTGAAAATTTAATATACGGTTGCTATACCTATCAAGTTGTATGAAATATGAATTCATGGTAAAGTTTACCACATTTAAGCATTTTTTGTTGCTTGGCAACTCAAATCGCCAAATTAAGACATGCCATGGTGTCATAACTGTTCTCCTATGGAACTCTTTTGGCCATGACCCCTTTTACACTTAGCAATTTATTTAAAAGTAATTATATTTCTTAAATCAGAACATCTATGACCTAATGTTCGTTCTTAATTTGTGTTGCTAAGCAATGAAAATGTGGTAAAAATATTCCACTTCATATTTCATACAACTCTGTAGGTATGGCAAGTTCACAGGAAATTTTCAAGCTTTTTCGAAAATTTTCAAGCTTTTGCGAAAATTGCTAGTCATAGATGTATCATTAAACAAGAGAATAAATGTAAAATGTCACTACTTTTCAATGATTTTTAAATTATTATTTCTGGCAAGTTATACTTAACTCTTCATGTAATCTTTTCATGGTTACTAATCTAAAGAAGGAGATTGACTACTTCTTCCCATGCTCGCAACTAGTTTTCTTTTAATTTCACTTTCAATTTTTAAGGTGATTTCTAAAGATTTTGTCAAAGAAAAAGTAATAATCACCTTTAAATCGCAAATATCCAACAATCTCAAATTTGTCAAAATTCTCTTCTGTGATCTTTAAATCACTAAACTCTGGCGTTAAATAAAATGTGATACTTCCACGAAGGAATACTTTAGAAACTAGCGTGATCGTTAATTCTGATTCCTAAAATTTTGTAACTCCGTCTATACTCAAATTGCGAAACTCCAGTGATTTTATATGTGCGCAACAACAGCAATCATAAGAGTGTGGATAAATGACATAAAACTAGCATTTTTCCATAAATATTTTTCTCAAAAATGCTCTGAGATAAATATTGTGATATTGCTCCTAGTTTTTTAGGTTAGTAGCATGGATTGTTCCGAAAATTTGTCATCCAATTTCTAACACTGATGGGGGAGCCCAGTCGGTAAGGCGCTTGCCTTGCATGCGAAAAGTCCCAGGTTCATTCCTGGGTATAGCCAAATAACTGCCATCTGTGCAGTCCAAAAAGTCTGAAGAGTAATAAATACCCCATGTGCATGTTAAATCTGAATTTAAGCCCCAACGGTACGTACCATGTCGCTCCTAAAAGTTGTGTTGGGGGCCTACTTAGATGTCCACTCGTCACTTGATTGTGGTTTTAAATTACAACTCCTGTCGACAATAGCCCTCATGTAGCTCCAGTGTGAAGATAATTCAACTAAACTAATATATATCAATCGGGGTTCGAAATTAACGGTGGCTAGCTGCAAAATGTGACCAAATCTTTTCATTTTGCAACTGTTAAACAAATGTAATCACACTGACTGATTGCAATTACTTTTTCATTTTAGTTTCAAATTAAATTTTTTTAGATCTCACCAAAAATTACTTGAAATCATCAATCTTCAGCTGTCCTAAATTTGTAAAAAAAAAAAAAAAAACATAAAATCTCAAAAATTGGGTTGTCCTAAAATCACACAATTTTTGTCCATCTATATGTGCATTGGCTAATAGTTTTTTAGTTAGTAGCATATATTTCTCCTAAATTTCTTTATTCATTTTCTAAGTTTGATATCAATCCCATCAGCAGGAACCATGTCAGACGACGAAGAGATCAGCTACGTCAAGCGTCAGAAGCTCATCCACTTTGGCAGCTTAGAAGAACAAGAGAGGCTAAAGTTGGCAGAGCAAGAGCAGAAGATCAGGGATGAGGACAGTGATGACGATGGATCTAAAGACAGCTCCAGCAGTGGGGGGGAAGAGGATGCTGGTCCGGAAAAAGAGACCATGGCTGCTGGAAACATCAATACTGGGGACGGTTAGTAATTTAAAATATGTGCTTATTTATAAATAAGGGTAAATACCAGGGATTGGAAAAGTACTTTTAAATAGGAACTCTGTTACAGTAACTTTATTTAAAAAAATATCTCGGTTACAGTTTCTTAATATGTAAAGTAATTCATTACAGTTACTTTTATAAATTTCAAGTTACGAGAAATATTGCATTGTTCCAATTTACTCTGTTTCAAAGCGAATCCAAGAATAAAGATACATATAAGCACAAGCAAAACACTGCAATTAGAGCTAATTAACAAAAAATTTAATATAATTTTAAAAGGAGTTGTATTTCAAAATTGGCTATGCAACAAATGAAATGTACAGTTAAAGGACCACGGGGTATGAACAGTTCTACCATAATTTTTAATTTCAGGTATAAAAAACTTGTGAAATTTATTTTTTCAAAACCACTTTAATTATTTGTAAAAAGGTTTATAAGGATTCTAGAATTTAAAAAAAAAAAGTTCAACTAGGCTCATGTGATTTTTTTTACAAAAAAATTTAGGGATGGCAGTTTAAAAAAAAAAAAAACATTTTCAATGAAACCGAAGTAAAAAAAAAACCGGTTAGTCTTAAAACAGGTTTCGGTTTTCCATCCCTAGATCATTGTGACGGTTAGGAACGGACGGTGAGGAAATTCACGATGTTTTACGGTCTTTTTTGTGTTGAAACTAACTCCAGTTTAATAAAAATTGATTTTTTTTACCCCTTATTAACCACTTAAACATATTTATAGAAAAAAAATTCCAATTATTAAGCAAAAATTAACCTTAACCATGGGGGATTGTAAGGAAAGTAATAAAGCCACCCAGCTTATTTTACTGGGGTTTTTAACTTTTGAGCTGATTGGTGAAGTATAGCAAAAAAAATGCAGCTACTAACTGAAATGTGAGTTTTCTGCAATACAGTTTTCATGTATAAAGAATCACTGTAGCTCCATCCAGTGCCTCTCTTCGCCACTTTAGTAATGAGGTCAGGGAATATATCAAAACCCAGGGACAAAGTTAGGAGAAGATAAATACACATTATAAATATTAAAAGCCAAAATTTTATGGAAGGAATTTGTTAAGATACAGTATTAGTTCAATTTAAAATCCAAATGAATGTAATTTTTAACTCAAAAATGTATTAGTTTGAGCCCTAAACTAAAAATTTAACATTAGGGACATGGGAAAGTAAGGAATTTTCTGCATTGTTTTGTGTCCTAAAAATGTTTTAGAGTTTCTTTGCTTTAAAATTCCGTTTCGCAATTATATAAGGACCAGTCTATTAGTATAATAAGAAAAAAATAGAAAAGAAATATGATTTTTTTTAAAGTTATGCCCAAGGGACATAAAATTAAAAATTATGGTAGAATTGCCCGTATACAGTTAAAAGTTACTTAAGATCCAGTTTGGTGCTGTTTGTACATTTTTGACAACCTTATCCCTTAAAAATGATTATATGATTCTAGCCAATGATGTGTGGAATTTTAAAACTAATTGAAAATTGTGATATTCTCTATTTGTTTTACTTTAAATGATAGCCTTAGCCAGCCCCAAATTTTTTTTATTACATGGCCTTTAAGAAGACCCTAAATTTGTTGAAAGTTCTGAGTAGGAACCCTTTAATATAAGAGACAGTGGGTAGCAACTCATTACAGCTCATTTGTATATTCTATTATTATGCGCTATCAAATTAGACTCTTGGTTTTATATTGTTCTCTATTCATTTGTGCCGAATTAATATGAAGAAGCCTCTAAAAAGTTTAGCCCTCTAAATATAGGTTTCAGTTCATTCCCCATTAAAAATTAGGTCTCTTTATATGGGGGATAGTGGATTCTAGTCTACCTACAGTCTATTTATCTGAATCAAATACCAATGAGTTGCTACTCATTGGTATTTGTTTCAGTTCTAATAGACCATAAAGAACCTCAATAGTGACTTATTAGATTTTATTTCATGGGTTTGACACTTAATACAGTCATATGAGCTGTTGACAGAGAGCCCTTAAAAGCCATGGGTATAGCATTGTTTTCAGTTCCCTTGTACCTTTGGTAAAAAGTTCCTTGGCTTTTATATTCCATATAACTTTTTTGGGTTCTAAATATTGACTAATTGTTCAACCAACATTATATTTGGTAGTATGTACCAATTAATTCATTAAAGTACATCATAGCAACTTCTTTATGTTACTTTTATTTTTTAACAGAATATATGGATCTAGAAGAAGAAATTAATAAAGAGAAACAAATGCTTTTAGAGGAATTTGAAAGGAGGAAAAAGGTTAGTGTTATTTCATGTATTTAGTGTTTGTATGTTAAAAAAAAGGCATATGTTTATTTAGTCTTTCATACAATTAACTGTTGAAGTGAATATTTTTGTAATGTATGACATTTCTTATAGGCACGTCAAATCAATGTATCTACTGACGATTCAGAAGTAAAGGCACATTTGCGTCAGATTAGTGAACCTATCTGTAAGTTTTATTTTTAAGATTTTGTTTACTTATCTATTCCAAATCACAAATAAAGGTATTCATTAAAATTTAATTTCTTTTTCCTTTTAGGTATGTTCGGAGAAGGTCCCGCTGAACGCAGAGAAAGGTTGAGGCAGATTCTTGCAAGGTTAGGGGAAGATGCCATCAAAAAGAAACAAGAAGAAGAGGAAAAAGAAGAAATAAAAGAGAAATTGGTATGGTCTTTTAAATTTATCTATAACTAGCTTTATAAACCCTGCGTTACACGGGTATACCCTTAATAACCCTAATTAGTAGGTTTTTATGTAAATTTTTATTTTATACCAAGTGATCCCCTCTCCACTGGTCCACTCTATCAGGATATTATAATCTCCTCCCATTCTGATATTAGGGGTTTTCCCATTCTGATATGAAGGGTTGATTGTATCTAGGCCCTTCCAGGAGTTTGAAGGCTTCCCATAGGCCCCTGTTCAAATTGCCAGAACAGCAATCGTATAATGGCATGTTACTATTTCACCATTAGCACAACGAAACTGACCAAATGTGGTAAACATTCCACTTCATATTTCATACAACTCGATAGGGCTGGGGGCCCCAGTTGGTGAAGACTTTCGTCTTGCATATGGTAGGTCCCAGGTTCAGGTCCGGGTATCCCCAAAATAACTGCCGACCTATAAACGGCTCGTACAGCCAAAAAATTTCCGAGAGAAATAATACCCAGTGTGGAGGAAGGGCACTTTAAAATATCCACCAAATTCTCGACACTACGTACGATGTTGTCCTTAAAAGTTGCATTGGGTACTTACTCATGTATCGGCTCGTAACTTGACTGTGGTTCTAAATTATGACTCCCGTTTCCAATAGCCCTCATGTGTAGCTTTAATGCGACAATAATTCAAACTAACCCTAACCCATACAACTGGATGGGAATAGCTACCCTACGTTAAATTTTCAACTTTACCAAAAAGCCGCTAATGCCAAAATTCAATCAGCCATTAAGCCATCTTAACATCAGACATTCATCCTCTTGTATGAATGGAAAAGTTTTATAAAGTACTTTCATTTCTTACCATTTGTAAACATCAATTAAATTGTTTTCGGAAACATAATTAAAATCGAGTTGAGGAAATCTGATCTACCATAAAAAAAATCAAGATTTAAAATCAATAAATAAAATACTGATATTCAAATATCAATCCAGCAAATTAAACCCACATGCTCTTTTTTGTTTTTCTTAATTTTCGTTCACGCTGAACGCGCTGAAATTTCTTTTAAATTGAAAAATAAAAAGTATAAATTCTAATCTTACAATGCTATTCCTATGGGGAAATCGGCTCACGTTTTGCACTCCTACACCCGTTTGGATTCGAATTTCGAAAAATCGCTTCGTAAATGACGCCTACGATATAAAAAGAATATTTTCCTAAAATTTGGTAGCTGTACCTCCAGTAGTTTTGGCTGGGCGTTGATACGTGAGTGAGTCAGTGAATGAATGAGTCAGTCAGTCAGGACTTGGCCTTTTATATATAGAGATTATCTCTGTCTCTAGGTATTATTTTTTTTTTGATTATCAGGCAATTGGAATTTTTAACTTTCTAAAAGCAGGATTTATATATTACTTTTATTTAAAGTAGAGTTTTAAAAAACATCATCTTCATTTAGTAATATGTGTCTCAATGTTAAAATATCTATAAACATTAATTTTAGAAGTAAATAGGGTAACGAGTACAGTGATTGGCCCCCTCATTCATTATTGAAAATAATAAGATGTTAAAGCCCAAAATGTTGTTGCCAACAGAGACAAACGTTAATGGCAGGAATTTAAAAAACCTTTGTCGCACCTATTTTAGTATTTTGGGCTTTAACATCTTATTATTTTCAATAATGAATGAGGGGGCCAATCACTGTGAGGATGCCAATCACTGTACTTGTTACCCTAATGCTAAAAGTTTTTATTAAAAGAAACTGACTTTAAAGAAAATAAAACATTTTATGTTGATGTTTTGAAAAGAGTAAGTTTGATTTTAAAAAATGTTATCAAACTTTTTTTTATTCTAAAATATACAAATATATTAAATACTTATACATAACATGTGGTGTTTGCCCTTATATTAGCACAATTTTAATTATCCTTCTTTTTAATATTTTTTCTTCAATTTTTTTTAAAGACTGAGACCACTTGGTATCACGAGGGAACTGAAAATCTTTTGAAAGCTAGAAAGTGGTTAGCAAGCTATTCTTTACCCAGGTTTGTATTCTAAACTATGTTTTTTTGATGCCCTGAATTTATATGGTATTTAATTAATTTTTCTTTTACTTATTGCTTTATTATGTATATACTTTTATATATTTAGAGCAAAAGAAAGATTAGCACAAGCAAAAAAAGAAAAAGAAGAACCAGATTCTTTAAAAAATGCAAAGAAGCAAGAACAATACAAGAAACTTAGAGTAAGTATATTAGTTCATTAAAACAATTATCTTAAAAACCTTTATTTTAAACAACTTTCATCTTAAATTTGCAGCTTTGTATATGAGTTTTAAGGTTAGCCAACTTTTTAATGAATAAATGGAGTGATAATTATAATTTATAAAATATGTTTATTTTTTTAATTGAACTTCCTGTAACATCTTGATACCCAGCCTAGCAAAATCCTACTCAATATTCTTTCTATAAACATATTTTTCAAACATATGAGACAATATTCCCACTAAATATTCCCACTATTAAAATACCCTTAAATATTATAAAATTATACACCTTTGTCAACCTCATTTACATGTAACATTGACACGCGCAGATAAAAATGTACCTTTGAAATAAAACCACAAGATTGCGTCAGATAGTTTCTAGAAGGTTCCCGAAGGCCACATGATCAGTTCGACTAATACAATTCAATGCGTTATTGTGCACTTCTGAATAAGCCAAGAACCTGTATGCACGCCCGAAAGTGGGCTCTGCGCTCTGATAATAACTCAAATCTTCCCTGTATGACTTGCTGTAATTATTACATATAAATTAAAAAGTATGTTTTGCCAGTAATTTTGAAACAAATAATTTTTAATATTTGCTGAGGGGCTTTTCAATTTCAGGAAATTTGACACCTTAAGCCCTAAAAAAAATGTGTTATGAATGCAAAATCAAGCTATATCAGGTTTTCGTTATGCTTTAAAATTCGATGCTGGGAAAACTTTTGCAAGAATTATGAAATCGTGTTGGCTCTTGTACAACTTCAGTTTTGTAGAAAGACTTAACCTTTATCTATAACCAAAGACTGGAAATTAATTTTCAGGTCTTCTTCTATTGAACCATTTTAGTGCTTTAAGTTTAAAATAAACTATGTAGTTACACAGGAATGTAAAACCAAGTATGCATTTAAATGGTGTCATATCCAGGGAGATATATAAGATGACTGAATATCATATTTTCAAATGTACTATTATTCTTTTTTATACATATCATAGGGGTTGAGGTATGTTTTAATAATTTCATTTTCAATTGGCTAATATTAAAGAGAAAATTTTTGATATTGGTAAATCTTCTCATTTAATAGTTACATATCTCTGTAAGATTTAGCAAACAGGTTGGTTGGTAGACATATATTCAGGTTTGTGTGCTTGGTCAGAGACCCGCTTATAAACCTTCGTCAAGTAAGACAGGCACACATAACACACACATATAAGTGACAGATGCTGCCATCTATCGCCACCTCCACAATTTAGACATGTCCCTTTAGGGGAGGGAAATAGTCTCCAGGGACCAGTACGTGGGAAACTGCGCCATGACCGCCCACAGGACTTTCGGACCCACAGATTTAACGAGCATGTACTCCGCATATACTCGTTGGGTCTTCAGTGGTATCGGGACTCGATCGCAGGACCTTCCGAGAACGAGGCCTTAACCACTAGGCTATCCATGGCCTCAAGCAAACAGGTTTCAACTAAATAATTTCTTCACAAGAATTTTATTTTGTTTTAGTCTTTGAATATCAACTGCAGTCAAGTAGGGGACACAAGACCACTGTCTTTTTGCCAGTTCAGCCCTGACTCCAAAATGCTTGCAACTGCATCCTGGTAATAACTATTTGAAGTTTCTAGTTGCAAAACTCATGTTCTCCAAAGTACAAGGGCTGTTTTTTTTCAACCTCTGATGGACTCTAACAAAAAGACGAGCCAAAATACAAAAAAGTTTTTTTTCCAAAAGTAATGTTCAATACTGCTTATTTCTCCACATAATTACCTTGACAATTAAAGCATTTGTCATATCTGTGAACAAGCTTTGAAATACCCTCTTCAGAAAATGTTGCTGCCAATGATTGGAAGGGAGTTGTGCGTTTTCCAGCTGGTTTTCGTTTCTTGCAGGCAGAAGGGAACAGTGCAATGGAAATTTATCGAAGAATTAGTCGAGTGTATGGATATTTATGAGTGGTGGCATTGTTCCTGAACGCTGTTGAATATTTAAAGTTGGCCGAACTGATGTTCATGAAGAAGGGGAACAAGGAAGGAAGTCTGTCGCTACAAACGGCATTGTTCAGCGAGTTGGCCAAGTGTTTAGGGAAATTCGAAGGTGTACCACACATAAACGAATTATCGATTAGCATATTAGCTTGGATTGTAGCGCTTCCAAATTGACGTGGAGCTCAAAGAAACCGTCACAACTCCCTCCAAATCATTGGCGGCAACAGTTTCTGAAGAGGGTATTTCAAAGCTTGTTTACAGATATGACAAATGTTTTAATTGTCAAGGTAATTATGTGGAGAAATAAGCAGTATTGTACATTACTTTTGTCAAAAAAATCTTTTTTGTATTTTGACCCGTCTTTTTGTTACAGCCCATCGGAGGTTGGAAAAAAAAACAGCCCTCATATAACTAAGATTAGTGTCCGGTCCTTTTATTGGTGACTTTGTTCAATTGAATTTATTGCCAAAAGTCACCAATGAACAGGCCAGTCTCTATGTCTTAGTTATACTTAGGAGAAAGTAAGAGTTTTGGATATATACCCTACAAGTCTTATATTCATTTATTGCCCTAAAATTGTACTATTTGCAGCAAAGTGGAATAAAAAAATATATTGTTTTTTTCCCAGTACAATCATCTGAAATTTGTTTCCTTTTCATTTCATTGTGCAAGAAATAGAGATTTGAAATTGTATTCTTTGCACCAATTTTTTAAAAAAAATTATATAAATTAATCGAGGTTAAAAGTTTGAATATTTAAGTAATTTTAACTGGGATAACTCATTTTTGTTAGATTAGATGCATAACTTTTCCTTCTGCAACACAATATCTCTAGTTTTTTTTTATTAATCTCTGTTAAAAGAAAAGTTTGTACACAACATTTGTTTTAGTAAGATAAGAAAATATCGTAATGTTCAAAACAAATTTAGTTCCAGAAGAACCAAAACTGAAAACAATACCGCTGGAACTGTTGCCACTTGCTACGTTAAACTGAAAACAATATGGCTGGAACTGTTGCTACTTGCTACGTTAAACATGCCCATTCCTCGAATTTAAGTTACTTGATTTATTTAGTTTTGATAGGAGGCTCAATTTAGCATTTTGTTTAAAAACTTCATATATATTTTCAATTAAAAATAAGTTACATAAATCAATTTATCAATTGTGTAAAATTAAAAAAAAAAATTATAAATTTGTTTTAATAAAATATTTGACTTTCTAGGAGTGGCCTTTGCAAACTATGGTCAGTACCAGATTGTGAATTAATCAGAACTTTAAGAGGTATTTATAAAACTATGTTTTACCTTTCTACACACATTAGCTAATGTATTTAATTTGTTTTTATCATGCAACAGAATTTCTTTAATTTGCCTGAAAATAGATTAGTGTGGACAATATTAAGTATCAATACATATTTAAGTCAAATGTTAATACAAAAACTCCATCCATTTTTTTTTTACTTCAGAATGCTTTGTAAAAATGACAAATTTAGCTATTGCATTTTCAAAAATAAAGTGAAATATTTATACTTCCTATTACTCTTTGTTTATATCGTTTGAAAGTCTTTAACATTCTTGCGCTCACCGAATATTCGGTTATTATTTGGTATTCGGCTACTTTAGCCGAATATTCGGTTTGGCCGAATAGCTTAACTATTCGGCCGAATAGTCAGCCGAATAGTAAAATTTAAAAATTTCCAAATTTCTTCAAGTTATCATCTTATAAAACGTCGAAAAATTCCCAAACAGGACTTGTTTTTTTTATAATAGACTCAAATTCTTAAGTTTTAGTTATTTATGATAGTAAATCAAGCTTTACTCAAGTTATATTAAATAAACACGTGTCTTTAAGTTAACAGTTACAATGAGTGGGCTTTAAAAAAAACAATAATTTCTATATATATCACAATTGTAATTTTTTCACTGAAAGATTTAAAAAAAAATTAATTTTAATTGTATAATAATATTGTAAGCCATGGTTTTATTATTTTTTCTGATTTTCATTCTACACTGGATCGACCTACTTCGGTTTTTGTTTTCATGTTTTCGTTCTCTTGTTGTGATTTTACCAATTTACACTTTCTAAAAGGCTTGTTTTAATAACAAACGAGTACTACTTTATTCTGTGTTGCTTCAATTAAAAATTTAATAGCTATATATTGTATTAAAATTACTGTGTGATTGTGTACTTAAATGTTTATGTTTAATTGAAATTGATGAATAATAAATACAACTTACTTAGATTCAACAAAAAATAAAAATTGGTTTAGGTAGACCGAATATTCGGCTTAGACTTTGGCCGAATATTCGGTATTCGGCCAAATTTGGTATTCGGTGCATCCCTACTTTAAGTTGATATTCGTAAAATGTTTATTAGTGGTAAACATCAAAATGGATTCATAATTGATTTTTCTAGGTCATGATTGCAATGTTGGTGCCATTACGTTTCATCCCCAAGCAACTTTAACACAATCTGAAACCAGTGTCAATATGGCTTCATGCTCAACAGACGGTACTGTTAAATTGTGGGACTTGAAAAGGTGTTATTGAAACTTTTATTACTTATTGTATCTCTATTTAGTTTCTGGTTTTAGCATTTTACAAAATTACACTTAATTTTTTCATTAATATTTTATAGGTTTTTTTTTTCAACCTGCATTAAATCTATTCAGTTTGAACACATCGTAAAAAATGTATTGAGTTAAAAAGTATTATTTAAAACTACATCTGTATATTTTTACAATTTAAACTAAATTAACATTTCTAATAACTACACCTATGCTAAAAAATGTTAATATTATATTAATAATCATTGGTAAACATTTTCTTAAAATTAAATTCCTGAATGTAAAGTAAATTTGAGTTGTAAGGAAAATAAATGTCTTAATTAGTTATCTATGTATACATTTTTGCACCCTGCTTTCTTGAGTAATAAAGTTTTAGTTAAAGTATTTAGATATCTATATTCTATTTAAAAATTGTATTTTTAATCAACAACCTCTAAACTGTAAACCTTTCATATATTTTATTTTTATGTTTTTAATTTCCCAATTTTTAAAAAATGCTTAAGAATTCTTTTAAAATTTTGATGAAACAGTTATTTACTTTAGAATTTCATTAAATTGTATGATAGCCATAGCGAAATACTGTATCGAACTTTGTTAATTTAGTGTTTCTGGTAATAAATATTTTTAGGGATAAAATGTAAATATATTATAAATTGTTACAAGGTAATTCCTTTTTACTTAAATTCAAAGCATGTGCTATGTATCATTTAATAGTTGACAGAATTCTTATAATTATTGGTGTAGTAATTTAAACCCATTATTTTATGACTATAATATTTCTACCATAGAAAAAAAAAACACTTTGCTTGATACGTCTTAACAGTCAGAGGGATATTTGACTTATGACTTTCTTGGTGGGGGGCAAGTTCGCTGAGCACTGCGACCTCAGGTCTATTGTACTCAACCCCAGAAATGACACAGGCACAAGAGACACACAAAGAGAGAGACGACACAAACACATAGACAAATAACAACATTTATTGACAAGCACAAACATCCATGCCTTACCGGGATTCGAACCCGAACCCAGAAGCTCCAAAGGCTAGCTCCCTAACCGTTGCGCCGCCGGGTCGGCCGGGATATTTAGGGGAGAGGGATATTTAGCAACCACTGTACATAAAAATGTTGGTTGTATTTCTTTATAGTGATGAGCCTATAGCCGATTTGGAAGGCCACGCCCCTCATCGTGTGTCCCGCCTTATATTTCACCCATCTGGTCGTTTCCTAGTTACCTGTGTGTAAGTACTTTAGATCTATATTGCTCAAGTTAAACTGATTGGGATCTTAATTAGTTTATTTGATGTTTAAAAAAATATTTGAAAATACTGTAGTACTAAGTCTTAGTTGTATAATTAATAGTTGATTGTCATTAATTAATTATTAATTGTCTTTAAGCAGATACCATTTGAATGAGAAGTACAATGAAAGAACTCTTGAATATTTGTTTAGAATTTAAAAATATGTTTAAAAATATTTTTTTTATAATATCGTGCAAAAAAACTAACTTTTTCAAATCAATAATCATGGTAAAAGTGATGCTTTTAACGAAATCGTGTTTCAAAGTTACTTTTACGCACTAGTGCGACAAAGTAAATAAGAGCATCTGATTGGTGTAAAATTCTTTATTTGAGCGTGATATTTTATTCGGCGGCTTTGTGATTGGTGTAAAATTCTTTATTTGAACATGATTCTTTATTTGGCGTCTTATTTCCAATGCCAATTTAAGAAATACTTTTTGCATGTGATTTTAAAATAATCATTAATATAAATAATCAACTTCAAATCATTTTAACGTGGTAATAAAATAATTAATAAGCCAATCAATAAATGCCAATTTAATAAATACTTTTTTTGCACGTTGTTATAAAAAATAGTGTATGACAACATGTTGAAAATAGCCTTTTTTAAACTCGTGAATTTATTTCGCTCGATCGTACCATTCAACTCGTTTAAAAAAGCCTTTCTTTTCACACTAGTTGCATAACTAACTATATACTTTGGTGTTAAATTATTTCCATGGCTTTTTGAAATACATTTTCGTATTAGCTATAAAATATTACTTATTATTCTTCACTTAATTTTCTAAAGCAATACTTGCCAATTTTTGATGCATTTATTTGAATTTTCCTATTAAAATGAATACATCTAAATCCTTTTTAATTAGATTTGACAATTCTTGGAGATTGTGGGATTTAGAAGTAAATGAAGAGATTCTCCATCAAGAGGGTCATAGTAAACCAGTCTATGATGCCAGTTTCCAGTGTGATGGCTCACTTTTAGTTACTGGGTAAAATGTGTTGAGGCTACGGCCGAAAGTGTGGACATTTTGTTGCAAATCTAAGATAGATCCTACTATGAGTTGCATAATTTTTTTGTAATACAGATATTGTAATACTGTATTTATTATTAAATTCTACACTAAATTACCTTCAATTTAATATATAAACGTTTGTATTTAAGGGAAAATTAATATATTCTACAAGCACAAAACAAAAAAGTTGAAAAACATGGAACATCAAAAAAATGTCCACACTTTTGGCCACCACTGTATTTAAAAAGAAATGACAAATATTTAATATTGCATTTGTTTTAAATGGTATATTTATATTTTATCAGAAAAATACTGGAAATCTTAGTATCTTAAAACTTGTGTGTATCAAACAGTTGTTGGTTCCATTAAAATCAATATTTACACCTTTAAAGTTAGACACTGGGTTTTTTTAAACTTATTTTAGACCTTTTTTATTAACTTTAATGCACTTGCTATTTGTATGTATGGTGGAATTTAGTTAAACGCTGAAGTTTGTCTCTGAAATTTAAAGATAATATACAGGGTTCGTACGCCTCCTGAAATTCCTGAAAAACTCCTGAATTTCATTTTTTCCCACTAAGGGCCCTCCTGATATTTGTGTATCTTCTCCTGGTATTTTTTTCCCTCAAAAAAATGACTACATGAATCGTTTTTCTCCTTTCTCTGCCATTTTTCTACCGTACCTAATTCCGAATAAGTCTACTAAGTATGTGCAGTAAAAAAATAGAGTTTGGACTTCGTGATACTAGTTAATGTTCCATAAAATGCATCGTACTACTTTTTAAGCGAAGATTTTTTTCCCCTTCTGTTTCATCATTTGAGGTGCAGTGAACTCTCTAGACTAATAGTAATATGATAATAAACAAAAACATATTCAATTTTATTCCTCGGTACCTCCTGAATTTACATTGCTGCACTCCTGGAACACTCCTTAGAAACTCCTGAATTTCACTATCATAGATAGAGTATGAACCCTGAATATAGTTGTATATGGTATAAAACAAAGGAATTTATGTAAACAGTTCTACAGAATGTCATGCATACTTCCATAGCGTTGGGTTGTTATGTGGCTTACCACAATGCTACCGAATGTTCTTTTCCAGTATTGGTAGTAGGAGGTTATAGAGAAAAAGTGCTTTGTTTGGCCACATTACCACATATCTATTTTAGAAAAATGCTTATATCAATGCAGGGTGCTAGTTATTAATTTAAGAAACAAATTGCTTGGTTTTTGATGCATTTCCTATGATTCTATGCTTACATTAAATTTTTTCCATATGCAGCTTAGTTGGAACTCTTTTTAATATATGTTAATTTCTATTTTCAATTCCAGGGGCATGGACTCATTTGGACGACTTTGGGATTTGCGAACTGGGAGGTGCATCATGTTTTTGGCCGGACACCAAAACTCTGTTCTTACAGTTTGTTTCTCACCCAATGGGTAAGGCACTTTTTGTTGCGGAAAATAGGCTGCAGAATCCTGAACTATAGCAAAATGCCGATTAACTCATAAGCGGCACAGTTTACCATAAACCCATTCATTCCGAATAAAAAAGCTACCTTTAAGTTTTTTTAATCCGTTCATGACAGTTGGCATGAAAATTTGTCATGTGTTAATTAACTTTCGGTTTAAGTTTCTAGTCTTCTAAATAAAAAATGCAAAAGAAAATGAAGTCCATGTAGTAGTATGACAAAAAAGTTTCACAATTTTTTTTTTTTTAAATTGAAAGTTAACGTTTTCTAACGGAAATGAAGATGTTAATGGTATTCACGAAGCCATTCATAATGGGTTAAAACTCGTTTCTCGTGTAACTTAGTTTATCCTGCATAAATTCTTCAGGACTATAGTCCTCTTTTTCTTATACTTCGTTTACTTAGATAAACTTAAGCAAAAAGCTCAATTTTTAGTAGTAAATTTTCTTGCCAATCATCGTTATTGAGATAATACATCCGCTTAAACTGGTTTAACTTCCGCTTTGACTGTTTTTCAAGTTACTTAATATCTTATAGTAAATATTGTTTACCCAGTGGACATTAAAAACTTTTACTATAGTTTCTTTTTACTTAGTATAGTTACTTACTGTCTTAGTATTACTCGGCGACCTTATCCTATGTTTTATCATCTTGGCAGGTTACCTACATATGTGGTGAAATGTATAAAGTTTAGGTGTCCCGTAATTATTTTCATTTCACTATTTTGATTTTGACTATTTTTTGCAAGTTTCCATTTAAATATCATTCATATTCTCTTAAAGCTTAGTCAAACATATTTACATTTTCACTATTAAATTTAAATAAACCTATATTTTTGATGCCTCGCAGTTTGAAAAACAAACTAATTATAGATTCATGTCTATTGTGTACAAACTATAGTAGGTTTTTTTAAACCTTTTCAACTTTAAATCATTAATAAAGAATATATTGATAGTTTACTTCTTTGCAAATTAATTTGTTTTGTCTTTAGCTATCAAGTTGCTACTGGAAGTGCTGACAACACTGTTAAAGTATGGGACTTGAGAAGACAGAAATGTGAATATACCATTTCAACACATACAAATTTAGTGTCCAGGGTACTTTTTGAAAGTAAGTATTTGCTAGTTCTTTTCAATGCACTATTGATAAGTCACGGATTAGTCACATTTTAAGTAGTCCCATTTATTGTTGGGAATTTTCTCTCAATTGAAAACAGGGTTAATAAACACCTAACCAGATAGTTCAATTAGTTCTTAATATAGCATTCCAAATTAATTTTAGAAAGCCTAAATTGGGGTTCTTAAATTGATTTTTTTTTCAAAGAGTTGTTTTCAAACTAATATAATTTTTTCTTAAAATTAAATTCTGATATTTAGGATATATAGGAATAATAATTAATTCTTAATTAGTTACATATACATTTTTGCACTTTGCTTTATCGAGAAATAAAGTTTTACTTTAAGAACTTGCAAATAAATTAAATTTAGTTATTTTGTTTTGTTTTAATATTTAAAGCTATTTTATTATAACGTATAAGAAAATAAGTTTTTAGGGCATTTTTTAACAGAAAGTTAAATATAGTTGCTAACTATTATATATTGAAATGTTTTATTTTTTTATTTTTCTGTAGTGATGAGTCATACTAATGTTAAATTAGGTTCTTGTTGTATGATTATGCATTTCTTTATTTGTATTTCAGAACACCGTGGAGACTATTTGGTCACAACATCATATGATAATTCATTAAAGGTAATTTCTTCACTAGTTGTATATTTTATTTCCAAGTCACTTCCTTCATATTAGAAATGTTACATTATAAACTTGATATTTCTTGAAAGTACATTAAATGCCAATAATTATTTTTTGTTTTACAAAACGAAATGTCTAAAATTATTAGAACTATAATAATTATATTATTTTTTGTTTGAATACATGTTAAATGTCTGACATTCACACAGATTTGAATTTAATTTGTTTTCATAACTTTTAAATGTATATTAGTAAAATGCCCCTTATGTTCTTTCGGTACAAATTTTTAAATTCTAATATCTTTATTTTATTTTGTCTAAGAAGAAGTCAAATACTTTTTACGTGTCCTTTTACTTTCTATGTCAAGTATACAAGATTTTAGTGCACACTGCTTTTACTTTTTTAGCTTTGCTAATAAACCACCCCATGCTGTATTTTTTTTTGTAAGTTTATAGAAATTTAAGTACAAACTTTTATCCAAAAATTGCATCCCATATGCTTAGTATGGGAACTGTTTGACTTTTTAAAAGCTTGATCTTTGCTCTTCTAAAATGCTACTGCAAGAAATATGACTGTATCTGGAGTTAGTAGCATTAATACACATAAAGAGATAAGTTATCTTATTTTGAAAGTCAGTAAGCGTATCTACCTTAGAACTATGTAAATATTAATGGCATATTTAACTAATGGAATATATCATCCGTCAATTAGTAAGCGATGTTTTTTTCTAAATTGATAGTTCAGTAGTTTGTTTAATAGTAATTTGTTAGTCATTATATTTTCATAGTATGTTGGTCTTAGTTAGAAAATAAGTAGTAAAAACGTTGCATTCGAAACTATGAAACGTCACAATCACTAGCAACGAAAATTACGTCATAATCGGTAGTAAGGTTGACAATGTCACAATCAAAAGTAAAAAAAAACCGTCATCATTGAAGAGTCCAGGAGAAGAACCCCTTCATCGACTGGGAATCTATCTGCATCATTTTTTAATGAAATGAGTTTTCATTTCCTCAACACTCTGTTTTTCCAGATACGGCCATTTTCCTTACAGCGGCAGTATAGCATATGCAGATAATACTTTTTACTATGTTGTCACTAAAATATGTTTTAGGTCTGGTCTCATCCTGGTTGGGCCCCTATTCAGACGCTGTGTGGCCACAGCGGAAAAGTGATGGGAGCTGATATTTCAAACGATGATCAGTACATAGCAACAGCCTCCTTTGATAGGACTTTTAAGTTGTGGGCGCCTGAGAACTAATTGTTAGGAATCTTTTGTACTATATTTGTAACATAAAGTAGTATATTTTATTTCTGTGTGCCTTTTTATTATTATATGGTTTGCTAAACACTGCTATAATAGTGAGAGTTATCAACATAACATGTTTTTTGCAAAGAAGTTTTCTATGATATAAGCTGTTTAAAAATTCTAATATCCTTACACATTAATAGAAAATTAGTAACGAGCTACAGTAAATCCTCGCAAATATCCCTACAAAATTATAGATGGATTGTATTTTTCGTCAATAGATTCGCACACTAACTACTTACTACTAACGCAACTGCAGTACACAATAACTGCTTTACAACCTATGTATGGAAGTTCCTCAGTCACATCTAGGATTACTAGGTGTCAAGTAAATATCGTACAAAAAGGTAGATGAAGTAGCTAGATCGTTTAGTTTGTCTAACCACTCAGACCATCAAGGTTATCTAGAAAGAATGGTTGGCGAAATGGTAAGATGAATTTTTTCAGAATGTGCTGGTATCAGTGAATCGGAATCACTACCAGATATCTTGTAAGGTGGCATTCAACATGTTAATGGTGTTCACAGAATTTTAGTCAACGGGTTAGTATAACATTTTGAATGCACCCATTAATTCAACTTTCCAAACTCTTTCAAAACTTACCAAAATAAAACCAGTTTTATTTTGGTAAATATCAGACTTGCATGCAGACACGTGTACAAGAAATGTTATTCTTTTTTATTTCCACACAGACTAGGGGTAGAAATAGACCTGTGCGTTTTTTATAGTGCTGACGCCAGTAGCCCTAATCCATTGCCTGCTTAAAAATAGTACAGTCGAACTCCAATTATCCAAAGCCATTTGGACCTATACTAATCACTTAGATAACTGGAGTTAATTGGAAGAAAATGTATAATCAATCACTTTTTTTATATGACAGATGAGTACTTAATATAAAAGTAGGTATAGTTATTTCAAAAGTTTATATGTTAATTATAAACTCTTATTCCCGGCATATCTGTTGCTGTTCGTCTCTGTTGGATGTCATGCCCCCCCAAAAAAAAATTACTAGGCGTGACATCCAATAAAGACGAACCGTGATACACTTGAGATTCGGATAATTGGAGTTCTATTGCAAATGGCAACTAAATATCATCCGTCAATTAGTAAGCGATGTTTTTTCTAAATTGATAGTTCAGTAGTTTGTTTAATAGTAATTTGTTAGTCATTATATTTTCATAGTTTGTTGGTCTTAGTTAGAAAATAAGTAGTAAAAACGTTGCATTCGAAACTATGAAACGTCACAATCACTAGCAACGAAAATTACGTCATAATCGGTAGTAAGGTTGACAATGTCACAATCAAAAGTAAAAAAAAACCGTCATCATTGAAGAGTCCAGGAGAAGAACCCCTTCATCGACTGGGAATCTATCTGCATCAGTTCTGACTTGGTTCTTATCACGCACTGCACGAGTTTACTATACCTATGATAGATATTCACGTCAAACAATAGTTTAACGCTTGAAGCGCGGAAGAACCAAGGGAGGAACCGGTCTAATATCGCCTCTACTCGCCAAGCAGACCTCAATACGGATAGATTCCTAGTCGATAAAGGGTTTTTTCCTCTGAACTCTTCAATTGTTTTTCTAAGTTAAGAAAGTCATAAATGAATGTACATGTATAAGTTCGGAAAGTCATCGAAGGTAATCAGTAAGTAGTAAGTTCAAGACGTTTTGATAAGTTGTCGTAGGATCTTTGTCCCCCTCCCCCTTGGCAACATTCAATACTACCAAGCCTCCACTCTTTCCCCCTGATGTTTTTGATGCTGCCATCTAGTAGCATTTTTTAAAAACGAAAACGTACCCTATATATATATTTTAAAGTGTTCTTTTTCCACATATTTTTTCCCCCTGGCAGTGTTTTTTTTTTCTAAAGGCATGACTTCTTTATATTACACTAATGTACACTATAAGCATGGAATGGGACAACAAGGTTGCATCAGTTGTTTCAGCTCAAAAGAAAGCAGTAATTACACACACACAAAAATATCGATACAATAATTTAACCTTCAATCTAACACGTTTAACTTCAGGTTTTAAAATATATATTTTAAAAAAAAAATTCGATGTTCCCTGAGTACCCTAGGACAGACGCGCTGGTTAAATCGGTGAATAGTCCCCAAAATGAAGACAGCTTTAGCGAAGTTCCTTTAGGTATAGCTCGGGTGTTAACCTCTTCATTGGGCCGTTTTTCCAACGATCTATACTAAACACCGGAGGGACTGCTCCACATAAAAAAATGCGACGAATTCCAGATATCTAGAGACAGCTATTTTTCTTATTCTCCAAATTCGGCGCGTCGTCACTTCACCATTGTTCAAACATACGAGGCCGGTCGCCAATGACCCTCTAGTAGCTCTAATGCTGCGTCGATTATACTAAACCCAATATTGGCACCTTTTTTTTGTTCCTTTCAACAATTCATCATTGTTCATCAACCATCATTGGTTGGTCGGAACATATAATTCCGGTTTGTGTGTTTGATCAGAGACCCACTTATAAACCTTCGTCAAGTGAGACAGACGCAGACAGAAATTTTTATTGACATAGAGAAAGAAAGTACACCCAGGGCGAAGGCGGACCGCGGGAATCGAGCCCGCCCAAGGTACAGTGCGCAGACTGTTGGCGTAATGGGCTGCGATCAAACCTACTAGGCCACCCGGGCTTCTCAACCATCATTCACAGATAAAGTTCTGAATGATTGATGTAATTTTTTCTGCTACGCCTAAACTTCAACATTTTCTGGAGGCAGAATGGGTCGTACTGTTTGAGATCCTTTAGCACTGAAGCAACATAAGGAATCTCAACAATCTATGTTATAAATCATCCAGTATATATTATTGATCGTTGAACATGGTCAACCAGTGTGAACAGCCACAACAGCAAATGTATTCTTTTGGTTACATTTGAAGTAAAAAATAAATTAATTTTTGAAATCTATTCAATAAATGATGTTGTTTTAAATATTGGTTGAATTTCCGTTGCACTAGAATTATAAATGGGCTATTCGTCACGGTCCTTATAACTTTGAACCACGATCAAGCAACGATACCAGAAACTAAAAGTTAATTGAACAAGAAGTTCTAGAAAAACTAAAATGCATTTTCACGATTCTATGGTAGTTCGTCATCGCCAAACAGAAGCTGCATTTTAACTTTGCAATGAATTCTGCAAAAGTTGTTTCACTATGCGAAGAGTGTCGGCGCGAGAAAAACAGCATCCAGGGATACTATGAAGCAGAAGTTAGCTCTCTATTCCTTGCTTTTTTTAGGAGGACTCACTTAATGGAGGATTATGGCGTCGTAGTTTTGAACCGCGGTCAAGTGACGAGGATGCCCCCACCCCACCCCTCCCCTCCTGAGCTGACACTTAGAGCATTTTCATAGTGTTAATATACGGGTCTTAAGGATTTTAAATCAAGAAGATTTAGCGTATCCTTCTATATAAAATCCTATATACTAGACGTTATTTATTTTCGGGATATATTTTTTTTTGGACCAGGTCGACCCATTTGTTTTATGGGGGATAAAACAAGGACAGAACTTGTAAAGGTATTCTCCGTGGCGTGATGTCCGACATCAGTGAAATATCCAGAGGAATGCAATTTTGGGGAGAGAAAACTATATTTATGTTTTAAAAAAGCCGAAAGTTTCAGCCTTTATTGCATGCGCCTTGGCTGTGGGTCGTAAAAGACCTACTTATACTGCCCTCAGAAATTCGAAATTTTTAAGATAGATTCCCTTTAATACCAACGTGTGCACCTGAGGCTTAGTTTTTTCATATTTGTTCCATTTTTAGAGAAAATTCTAATTTTCTGAAAAAAATACACCACTTTCGCTCAAATCCGATCATTTTTTCCCTTTCGTGTTGCCATTCGACAGAAGAAATTAAAATGAACACAAAAATTAATTAAAATTGAAATTGCTTTTATTTTCTTGCCATTACCTTCAGAAACTAAATTAATGATTTGAAAAATAATTGAACGTGCCAATGAGCTAAATGTTTTTTTAAACCCAGAATGGAAGTTTTGACGTGAAATAACATTGTTATACAATTATGGTTAATTTTGAATTTATCTGGAAAATTGCGATGACAGTAAGTTCATATTGAGGAAAATTTTTGTGATATGAGGATGTGCATTTTATACTGATGTATTTTTATTTTGGAATTTTAAAGCAATATAAGTAACGGGATTTTATTCTTTATAATGAACGGGAAAAAAGACAAAGCTTATTATTCTATAGCAAATTAAATGACACATATACTTGGATCGATTTGATATTCTTTTAGTCCGTGCGAATAACGGGTATTTATTTGCTAGTTCTTAGCTTCCACACTACGTTTATAACAAAAAAAGTGGAAGGTATTATAATCGTTCAGTCTGTCCGTCCGTCTGTCCGTCTGTCTGTCACCCACTTTCACAGAACGAACCGCAAGTAGCACAAACAAGTGAGATACGTCATTTTGAAGCAAAAAATCAGGTTAGGCTACATCCCAAATTTCATTAAAAATTTAAATTAGAAGTATATTTAATATTTAAATAACTAAAAATTTAATCCACATTGAAATAACATACAAATTCCATTTTTATTCAATATTTTCACTGTTGGATTGTTGCAATATCACAATAGAGTTCTTTTGACGGTTCATTTATATGTATGAGGAAGGATGCATAGAGAATTCTAACTTTGAATAAAAAATGAGCAAAAATTCGCTTTTATTTTTAAAGCATCAATTTTACTAGTTATTTATTATTCTCCTTTTCGAAAGAAAGTTAATGAATATGGGAAATTGTGGCGACTAAAGATATTTATTACAAAAAGTTGCATCATTATTCTTCGAATTTCAAACAAATTCAGCAAACGATAATGAGTAATTATTAATTTGCGAAAGAAGATTAATGAAAATAGTTAATTTTGGCGTTTAAAAGTTTGAATTAGAAATAAATAATAAGCTAAAGGCCCTGTTTGGCAAATTTCTTGTAGAGGTGTATAAATAGTGCGTTTTTTGTTGAGCACAAATACTGTGTAGAAGCGGTTTAAGTGACAGATTCTGTAACAAGCCTACTTGTTTATATGTACATGGTTGATTGTATTGTTGGTTGGTTGGTAGACATATATATTCAGGTCTGTGTGCTTGGTCAGTTGTATTGTCTATAAGGCCCGATATCCCTAGCACACTGGAATTAACAGTCAACACGGTTAGCTTTAATCAACGTCGCACTAGAGCTAAACGAGAACTAGTGACTGCGTGATTCTCAATTCTTTTCCTCAGTCAAGTGACGAGGCCGAACCTTCAATGAACATGATTTCGTAATTAAATAGTATAATAATGGTAATCATTTTAAACTTGAGACGCGCAACCAATTTATTTCAGAGTGAATTGAAGAGCTTAGTAGAAGAACGTGCTAAGTGACAAAAAGGTGAAAACGAGAAAATGAGCTTTAAAGTTTCTCGTTTGCACTTAAATCAGTTAAAATTGGTACTTGCAAATTGTAAAAAAAATACTTTAAATTTATGAAAAAGGAGAAACTTGCTGTCTTTAAGGGATGGAATAATATGTTCATTGACACAAAAATCTCAATTTTTTTTCAAAAATGCTACTTAGCACGTTCTTCCACTTAACTCTTCAATTACATATTTGCTTGGTAATGTTGTTAGCCCATAGTTCTAACCCTTCGTCTTCCATGTGCTTTCGTAACTTTGAATCGACTCCAACAGCTTCACACTACTTAGTTTAGTTTAAATTATCGCTGCACTAGAGCTACACGAGGGCTAATGGCGACGGGCGTCATAATTTAGGACCACAGTCAAGTGACGAGCCGACTCACGCACACTGCACAGCCCTGATTCGTGAAACTGGCAGCGGGTGAGAATCCAATCAGCGAACAAGAGTGATGTTATAAAACAGATTAACTACCTTTCGGAGTACCACTTTAGTGGAAAAAAAAGTGTATGCGTTGGATTGTGATTTAGAGTTGAGTATATTGTGGAGTTTTTTGATTTGTTGTAGGCGTTGGAGTTTTGTGATTTGTTGTAGGCGTTAGAGTTTTGTGATTTGTTGTAGGCGTTAGAGTTTGGGGGATCTTCTCCGTTTTGAATTTCTCTTTTGGATTTATTAGAAAGTAAGTGCTTTTTTACATACATTGTTTATTTTTATCGATTAATATTATCTGTGTTTACCTGTATCGCGTATATTTAGATTTGATGTACTCCACCACTTCGAAGTGAGTGTTTAGTGGGGTTTTTTTTAATTCGACTTTCCTGGCTTAATTATATCTTGCGATGTTACTTATCAGTTTCTATAAAGTTTTAAGAAATATCATGATTTGTTTTGAACAAAATATTTCCATGTAGTTAAGTCTTTTGAGCACTTGCTTTTACTTATTTCACCTTAAACGCTTCCCGCTTTCAAATGTAGTTTACCTGGTTTGTTATTTGATTTGTATATTTTTTATTTCTTTTATCTTTCACAGACATGTAACTACCATTTTTAAAAATCGAATATGCGTTATAAGTTTATTGATTTGTTCGGATAAAATAGTTTACTATCTAAACCTACACAAGAGCTAAAGGATCTCTTAATTTTGACTTAAGACACGATGGATTAACGGCGCTATTTATCGAAAAAAATTGTCTTGCGCGATCCGTTTATAAGAAGGCTAAGACGAGGGTAGTACCCAAGGTGGCGGTTTATATGCAATACAGTAAAATAGTTACTATCGTTAATTGAATTCAGTGGAGAAAAAAACCCGCCAATATTTGGCAATACCTTAGTAATTTTGGAATTTTCTAGAATTGTTTTCATAGTAATAGAATTGGTATTAACCAAAAATCAATTATACATCAACAAATACAAGTACCAGTTGTGATCGAATTAACAATAAAACGTGCAACATTGTCTCCGGCAGTGGGTTAGGATTATTTATGTCAATTCTAAAATAATCGAAATGAATACAACTGTTTACGTACTAGGGAAGTCGAATAAGACTTCATGTTTTTCGATCGATTTTGTTTGACTAAAGTTGGCTTCCTGTTAGATTCGTCAAAGGACCAATCTACTGAGTGCTATGCTGGAGCGAAGGAGTCAACCACTAGCCAAGTCTTTTCCGAGTGGACCTAGCCCAATCCATAATTTGAACAAGCCTGTTTTCATTTTAAATATTGAAATCACGAAACATTATCAACCAAAAGGAAATTCGTAGTCAATTGTTAAATATCTTAAATGAATGACACATTTTGGTTAGTTTCTTTCACATTAAGAGGTCCGGTACTTTGCACAACATCACAAAATTAAAAAATTTTATCAAATTTTTGCTTATTTTCAAATTCCTACTCTTCGAATTTTCAATTTTGTGTGTTTAAAAATTTATTAGAGGTTCTTTACTAATATCCTACTAGAAGTATGCATTCCAAATTTAGTTAAAACACACTACTGTTTCCGAAAAAATACTACTGAAAAAATCGGATTTCAATGGAAACAAGAAGTTCATAAAGAACTAAAATATCCTACTTTCCTGTTACTTAAATACTTACTAAAGTTCTAATCGGAAAAAACTAGGTTCTTACAGTAAATATCATCAACAGCCGTTTCTACACTAGATTTATACAGATTAGAAAAAAAAATCGAAACACAGCATCCAGCTAATAATTTAAACTTCTAAAAGCCAAAATCAACTATTTTCCTTAATATTATTTCGCAAATTATTTAAATATTATTTATCGTCTGCTCGCGATTTATTTGTAGTTCGAAGAATAATTAAATATTTATTAATAACAAAACTTATGAAACTCCAAACTGCATTAAAAAAAATAAGAAATGTAAATTAAAACTAAGCATAATTGTATGCAAAAGTATGCCTTGCCGCTTTCTTGTTAGATAATTAATGAACAATCAAAGAATCAAATTGTGCTACATTTTATGACGTCATTCCAAACTGATTCATGAAAATATTATTTTGCTTCAAATATATTTAAATAAATAAAGTTTCTCATGTCATTGTTGATTTGGCAACAGTGATTTAAATGACTCAAAATTGAATTTCAATGCTAATTCAATGGGAAATTCGAAGACAGATAGTAGATTTATGTCCGTCCGGACGTACAGACAGACGGACAAAAAGTATGAAAGTTGGGTATCTGAGGTCATAGCTTTCTAACAAAAAAAGAATTTTTAAGATCTGATGGATAGAACCGATTTTGGAAGGGGGGTACGGACGGACAGACGGACATCGACCGCATGTCAATACCTACTTTTTCATTTTTTTAATTCTTTCGAATTAAAAAAAGAAAAGTAGGCTAAAAACGAATTTTCAAATTTGAACATTGTTTACGAAAAAATCTAATGCAAAAATAAGCGAAAGGAATGCATACTTTTTTAATAAATACCATTTTGCATTTAAAAATGTAAAGAAAACAGTTTAAAGTGCTGTAGTTAAAAAGAATTAGCATTTTGAAATAGATCAAATATGAAAATCTCGTCTGGAGATATTAGCCTCTTAAGTTACGTTACCAGAAGTTATTGAATCAAATCAAATTAATCGTAACTCTTTTTTTTGTTACTATGAATGTTATCTGGTTTCCTATGAATCGTAGATTATTGGCTATATCATGTTTCCATAAATAAAACAAAGTGTAATTTTAATAATTTCAAGGTACTGGACCCCTTAAACTATGATTGATATCCTTTTTATTAAAATATGTCTTAGTTACTTACTAAACGTTTTCGAATAGAATTGCCCTCTTCCCCTGAAATAAGGGTCCTAGGCACGTGCCCAGTGTTATCTGCTGTAAACCATGAGGCCTCCTTTTAGAAAAAAATTTTACAACTATATTCCTCCTAACGGAGAATCCCGTATTTGAACCTTTTACATTAAAGTACTAGCCTGATGACGTGGGTTCTTTTTGTTTGCAGGTTATGTCTCAGCAGTTAAACATAGGCCATATTTTTGCGGGACGTCGTAGAGTCGGAGCGGCCCCTGCAGTGTCTGATGGAAGTATCGGGCAAGGAGGCGGGGGACAGGGGGTGAAGAAAGCAAAAAAGATCAAGGCGAATGAAGTTCCACCTGATGATTGCAAATACTTCTGCCCCTTTTGTAAACATTGCGATAAGATGTAAGTAAACAGCATTTTTGCATGCATATTCTTTGTCTTTCTTGTATTTCCTAATTCTTTGAGTAGTTGAAATTTCTATAGACTTAACCATCTGCTGAAGGATAAGCTTTTTTTGCCAAAGTGTAAGCTTGTTTTTATTGCATTACATTTAAATTTGACAATTAATTACATGTTTTGATATTTTTAAAAATAACTTTACAACGAAAAGATTTTTAAAAATTCATTTTTTTTAAAAATAAATTTAACTGAAAATAATAATCTCTAAATAACTTAAGAAAAACATTCCTTTGACTGGTTTGAACGTCTCTATCCTTCTGGTAGAAGAATAAAATGTGTCATAGGCTAAAAAAAAATGAGTGTTTGGGTAAACTAAAACTATTTATATCTTCTATCCGTATTTTTCTTGTATAAACATTCTTAGGTGAAAAATCCAGACTTATGCTCTAATTTGGATTTTATGAATTTATACTGTTCCCCTCGTAAGGGACAATTGAACTAAAATTTGTAATTTATTTTTCAGCAAACATCTTCTGAAAAACGGCCTGCCTCAACTGCCTCTGGGGCCTGAGGCATACTATGATAAATTGAGGCTGAAAGAGGAACGGCAAGCCGCGGTCCAAGTAGAGGACCAAAGAGAGGTTCAAACAAAAATCGTTTGCTTTAGTATCTTTATCACAGTTAAAAGAAATACAAATAAATATAAAAAATGCAAATCGTTTGCTGTAGTAGCTTTATAACATCTAAACAATTAGATCATGTAATTCGCTTTTTATTAAGAATATTTTATTTTCTGCATGCAGACCAAGAGTGATCAGTTTAAAGTGAGATTTAAATTTTAACTACTTTGGAAGAACAGATTATACCAATCTTTGCCCTGAATGCATTTTTTTCTGCCATTTTAATCTATTAATTATTATTGATAATGCCTAAAAGAAAACCCAAACACATTGATCAAGTCCAATCTAAGAAGTTGTATTTATTTTCTTCATTCAATTATTATGGTATTTATTTTCATTCAATTATTGTACATATCTGCATTGATTTAGTACTGTATACATTTGCATTGAATTCTTAATTTTTCAGCATTTGTATTGAATTATGGTAGAAATTTGTACTGCTTATATTGTATATATATCTACAAAGTGTCCAAAAAAAGTTACATAATTTATTATAGAACTCCCTTGAATTGCGTTAAAATAAATGTTTGGGACCCTTTTAAGATTTAGCTGTTTTTCCATTTTTAATTCTTACTGATTATTTTTTACTTAAATAATGTATTCGTAAATATGTATTAATTTGAGCTTTTTATCAAAGGTATTTTTGAAATTAATATTAATCATTAGTATATCCAAGTTGGGTAATTAAATGGAAAATTACTGGGTAATCTTCATATCTTATGTAACTAAAATGAAAGAAAAAAGAGTTAAATTGACTGTTAAATTATCTTTCCACCTCTACCCGTGCAAAGTCGGGTATAACAGGTAGTCTTATTATAAAGAATCTTGTGCTTCAGCATATGGGTGCATAAATAGTTTTTTTTTGCTCTCGTAATAGGAATTTCTAGTTAGTGGTTACAAATCCGAAAAAGCTATGTAAAACTAAAACAAACTTAACGCCAGCCTTTAGTTCTTCCAAATCACAAGGACCTCTCTAAAGTTCAAGCTTGGGTCGGGGCAATTGGTCCCTGCAGCCTCTGGGCCTAGGAGCAGAACTTTTAACAGTGTTCTGCAACGGAACATTGGGAAAGCTAGCTAAGAAGAAATTAATGTTCTGCAGGACTGTAGGTTGCTGTGCAATGTGCATCACAATTGTGACCACTTTTGACTCCTGGGCCTCTGAGTATCCTTAAAACAGCATAATATGATTTCTTATTTTCTACTATTTATTTCAGGCACTGGATAATGATTTGATAAACTCCTCTGCTTCACCAGCATTGTACAAAACACCAGAAGAGCACAATAATCCCATTACTTTAACTCGAAGCTCTGTGAAAAAGTCGCAAAAGAAGCGCAAAGTCAGCTTTGTCACTCCTATAAGAAGAAGTGCTCGGCTCAGCTGTTTGACTCCACAATTTAGTAGTGTTAAGGATAGACCCAAGACTCCTATTCCATCCAGAGATTCCTCTGGTCGCAAGGGCAGAGTTGCTGCAACCTCAGCAACTAAAATGTTTTCTGGATCCTTGTTTATTTCAAACAGTGCAAGAAAATTATCTGAAGGTATAGTTGATTATTTTTCTATTTTTTCATGTTGAAGCTTACAAACATTCTGACGAAAAGTACAAAAGCCAGGTCCCTTATCTCTCCATGATGTCAACTTAAAAAAAAGATTTTGAAAAAAATGGTTGGTCTTAGACAGACGTTTAAAAAAAGTACAAAATATAGGTTTCTGTTGTACCTTTCAAGCTTTTCTTTAAAATATCTAACAGTCATAATGGAAATTCAAAAGGGGGAGAACAGAAAAACTCCCATTTTCATTCCAAACTTTCTTTTCACTTTAGAAATAATAAAAAAAAAAGTAGGCTAAAAATCTAAAGGGTGCTGCTATAATTACCTTTATAAATATCTTCTTTGTAATGAAAAATTGGCAATAAAATTTTCAAAAAATTAGCATTAGCTAACGATATCTAAATAACTTTTCATAATTTAAGTTTGAATTTTTTATTTAAGAAAAATTTAAATGTGCAATAGTTTTTTAAGTAAAATATTTTTATACTGCTAATTATGTATATAAAATACTGGAATTATACTACAGATTTAATATATATATATATATATATATATATATATTTGTAATGAAGAATTTTACTTAAAAGTATATTAAAAGTAATTTGAAGCATTTTACAAATTTCTCTCTTAAATAGAATTTTTTTTTTAATTCTTCCATTTATTTCAAATATAATGAATAAAACAGTATTTACAAAAAATAATTTAATTCTGTTACTTCATTTCTTTTTAAAAATAAAACAAGTAGGTTTGTAACAGAATCTGTCACTTAACTCGCTTCCACATATTTGTGTTTAACAGGAAAAAACGCGCCAAACACAACATTAATTCTATATTTAACATTTACAAGCTAAATTTGGCTACTTTCATTTATTTTATTTCGAAAATTCAATAATTATTACTTATCGTTTGCAAAAATTTATTTATATTTTAAAGAATAAATATGTCATATTCCTCGCTTTTAAATAGGATGAAAACATTTCATATCAACATACAAGGATTCCGTAGTGAAATATATTTGACGTCATTTCAAACTGATCGATGTCGCAAAAATAAATTTATTTTAATTTATTGTCTAAAAGAATTAAAGTTTCTCGAGCGAATGTTGCGAATGGCAAATGTGATTTAATTCAAATAAAAAGGGCCTTTAGCTATTTGTAATTCAAAGTTTTAAACGCCAAAATTAACTATTTTCATTAATCTTCTTTCTCAGATTTAATAATTAGACTTTATCGTTTGCTAAATTTGTTTGAAGTTCGAAGAATAATGATGTAATCTTTTTTAATAAATATTTTTGTCGCCACAATTTCCCATTTACATTTCTTTCGAAAATTCACTTATTTATAGTTTGTTAAATTAATTTACAGTTCAAAAAATTTATAATTTGTACAATTGATGGTTTAAAAATAAAAGCGAAACTTAGCATATTTTTTTATGCCAAGTTAGAATTCTCTATGCATCTTTCTACATACATATATATATAGAACCATTAAAAGAACTCTATTGTGATAATACAACAATCCAAACCAAATTATATCACATAAATAAATATTTTTTTAAAAGTGTATTTTTATTTTAACAAAAGTTTCTCGTACGTTTAACGAAATGGCAACAGTAAAATATTGAATAAAAATGGAATTTGCATGTTATTTCAATGTAGATTAAATTTTTAGTTATTTAAATTTTAAATAAGCTTCTAGTTTAAATTTTTTAATGAAATTTGGCATGTAGTCTAATCTGATTTTTTGCTTCAAAATGACGTATCCCACTTGTCTGTGGGACTTGTGGATGACAACAGTGAAAATATGAATAAAAATAGAATTTGCATGTTATTTCAATGTAGATAAAAAAAATTTAGTTATTTAAATTTTAAATAAATTTCTAATTTAAATTTTTTAATGAAATTTGGAATGTAGCCTAATCTGATTTTTTGCTTTAAAATGACGTATCCCACTTGTCTGTGGGACTTGTGGTTCTTTCTGTGAAAGTGGGTGACAGACAGACGGACTGAACGATTATAAAACCTTCCACTTTTTACGTTATAAACGTAGTGTGGAAGCTAAAAATGGAATTTGTACTAAAAAAATTAAGTTATAAAAGGTTTATTAAATTTGACTAGCATTGTGCCTTATATTTTTTTATAATAAATTGTATACATATTATACATGAGGTTTTATGCGTTTCATATGAAAATTTATATATATCAAAATATTTTTAGTTTTCAAGGATATTTACTTATCTCTTATGAACTTAGTTTGTAGTGTTTTTTAGTTTTGATTGAGTGTTTAATTTTTCGAAATAAACAAATTATAAATAATAACGAGTAACTTACACATATTTTATTTATCACATTACTGACAGTTCATACAATTGTAAATATAGTTTTCCCTACTGAAAACAAATTCTGTGATTTTTGCACATTTTTTGTGAAACCACTCTTTACATGTACTGCATTGCGCCATTCGCATATTCAAATTTTGTTCGTCACCTTTTTCATATTGTCTCCTGCACACACAGTAAACCTGTATCTGTATATCCTGCATTTTGTTTCTTTCCGTGCGTTTAACAGTTTCAGGAAATTGGGTAAAATGTCCATTTTTCAAACATTTCTTTAAATGTGACCTAAAAGATGAAGTATCATAATTTATCTCTGAAGGGCAACATCCCCTTGCCAGGGAAACAGCAAATGCTATGGCAAACACTCCAAAATCATTACTTCCTTTTGCTTGTTTTTGCACAGGCATAACTGTAATTTTTAAATATTTGCTTTTGTCATTATGTACAATTGCTGCAATTTGACGCATAAACATAATAGAGGCATTCGGAGCTAAACCGAGCGAATCATATATTTGAATATTTTCATGGGACTTTATCAGAATTGTAACCCAATGGTTAATTGTGCTGTCATGCAAAATTTGTATTCCATTCCTTGATATGGAAAAAGATAGATTTTGCCCTAAACAAGTATTCTGAAATCCATCTACTTGGTATTGAGACTGAATTATTTTTTGCGAGAAATTAATAACTTCGTCACTTAGTTCAATTCCAGGAACACATTGCTGTGTGATCAAGTTTTCTGCGAGGTTAAAATCAGTCCTTTTTCTCTTTACTGAACGGAATGTGGAAATTTTATTTCTCTTTGTTGGTTGGTTTTCAGCTAAGTTTCCTAAATCCTCCAGTGCTGAACTGCCTGTTGATATTTCAGAAATTATTATTTCTCCTTCATCTAAGAACCTATCTTTTACTTGATCTGAAGGCATATCCTTTCTTGCTTCCATGATTTCGGATTCACTTTTTGAAGTGTTCCCAGCAGTACCTGAGCTCTCAACAGTAATTATGCGAGAATTGCGATGCATATCAGCAGTGATGCCAACTCGGCCTGTCATATTTTTGTTTTTATACCTTTTCAGTTTACCGTACATGGTTTCTTGTTTGATGTTAGAAACAGTCATATGGGAGTTATCTTCCTTCTTATGACCATGTTGAGCACTACTTCAACTGGAAGGCCTGTTGATTCATCTTTCTTCACTTTCAATGTTGCCTCTTTAAGTATGCTCTCTAAATTATCATGAACTTCTTTCAAATCTTCCTTCTCTAGCATCCATACAACAGACTCCAAAGAGCGCATGAATGCTTTACATTTTAGTATTAAACTTTTTCTATCCGAGCCTATCTCTTTTTCAATTCACCGTACGATGTACTACAATTCGTCTGGGCCATATCTGTAACGAACAGTTCTTCTGGATGTTCACTTGACTTCGCAAACTTAATTAAAATTAAAAAAATATTTATATTAAAATACATATTTCCAAAAATCCAATAAAATTAATTGTCCAAGTTAAACATACCACTAGTAGTCTGTTCCTTTGTATTCTTTAATTTCTTACAAAAAAAACAACAAAACTTTTAAGCGCAAAAATAACCATCCGTCGTCAAGAAAAATCGCCGTGGTAATGAATCTCCTGCGAAAGTCAACTATGCACCCCTAACAAATTCCCAGAAGCCATAAATGTGTCGGGGGAGGCACTTCAGATGTCCCCAAATAGCTGGACACTTCTTATTTTATTTGTTTTTTGCCTAGCTTTTAAGGGGGTTTCTGCCCCACTGTATGGGGTTGATGGGACAGAGTGACAGAGAAGTTACATTTCGCCGCTTAGTGGTAAACTTATGCACTCAAGGTCTTTTGATGGAGGGTACGAACTACGATTGAAACGAAGCGAACATTTTGCCAATAATAATCTTTGTATAGTTCTTTATAAAATGCATATCTTTAGTTAAACGCGTTTACTGAGAAATGTAATTTTTTGCTTTAAAAACTTTCACGTAATGCATGATTTCACAAAAAGTTTTTATAGATAACTTCACCAATTTTGTTTCCAGCATATTGATAAAACTGTTTTATAGGCTCTAAACTAGAATTATAAGGTTCTATATGTAATTTCATTTTTTATAGCTGGTTTTTCAAAGTAACAATTTTTTTTTAAAAAGGCAATTTTTAACGAAAACCCTTAGTATTGTGTCTGGATGAACAATATTTTTTTCCCTTTTCAATATATTCAATTTTTTTTTTATGAAATAAGATTTTGCGTATAACGACGTTTTACTTCCTAATTTAACAACATAATAGCTAAAAATGTATTAAAGAGGGGAGAGTTTGTATTCTCGATTTTTTTCCTGTATATTTTATCGATATAAGTGTTAAAAATATATTTATATGCTTAATAAATAATGGTTTTCAAAAAATTTATCTCGAATGTAGGTGGATACCTTAAAAGGGTTATGTTTTTCCGGCATCATAAGTTCGTTTTACCCCGACGGCTAGCCTTGCCTGACCGGGGAGCTGAGCCCCCATACCCCCCCCCCCCCCCCCCCCCCCCCGCTGCCACCATCCCATGTCTGAGAAAACATATTCATTAGTTTGGGTTTAACTTATTAAATATAAATGATAAGATTTGTTTGCCATTGAAATGATAGATGGCACCACGATTTTTGCCATTCGCTTACGTCCCCCTGACGTCATTTTCTCCCGTAGATGTGAAATCGCACGCACCCTGAACTTGCAGCTGCACGAAGTAACAGAAAAAACAACAAAAATTTGTGTTTTGAATTCGTTATCGTTAAGGTTAAGAAAAAGGTAAATTAAAAATGAACACTCCCATTCAAGAACGTTTGCAACGGATGTCCTATTCCGAGTTAAGGAAGATCGCTAGAAAGAGTGGCATTAATGGAAAACAAAAGGTAACCCTTCTGTGATTGCTTTGTTTGGATATAAAAAGTGTGTTTAAAAAAAGTTTTGAATTGGGTTTAAATGTGCTTATGAATGTTAGATTAGTGATCTTTATTCTGAATTTTTTTATCGGTAACTTTTTAATATTTATTGACAATATGTTTATGAAAACAACGAATTTGTTGGTGGCTAAACAATTATAAAAGTTTATATTATAACATATTGTTAAATACTCTATTTAATCTATGTTAGTACATTTTAGCTTCATAAGGTTTTCATTACTGATTAAGTTGAGTTACAAGACAATTAGTGAAAAAAAGTAGGACATGTGGTAAGCAAGATTTTAAACTGAGTATTAGCTCGAAAAGTCTGGTATTTTAACAACAATCGTGAAAAAAAATCATTAAATTTGTATTTGAACTACAGCTTATTGTCCAAATCAATTTTACATGAATAGAATTCCAGATTTTTTAGGAAACAGTAAAACATCAAGTTGATGTATCTTATAAAAAAAAATATGTACCATCACTCAGTGTTGTTCATGTATCAACCAAAAAGGTACAGCTATAGTATAACTGCCAGTCTGTACATTGGTCACTTTTGGCAAGCTTTAAAATTTAATCTAGGGGTGCTATACTTATCGAGTTGTATATAATCTTAAAATGTTGCAATTTGCCAAATTGATACCATCCATTATATCATAGCTGTTCTTCCAAAAATAGATGTCATATACCTATCTTTTGTAACACTCGTAAGGAATAATGACACTTCGCGGAAATGCCATGAATTATTTAACATGTATACGCCAAGGATATGAAGTTTTGAGTTGAAGAATCGGATACTTTGACACATAGACGTATTTGTTCCAGGGTTGGCATGGTTTTTACCGCCCCCGGTAAATACCATTGTAAAAACCAGTATTTACCGTCCTGGGAAAAATTATGTTTTTCCCACCTGGGAAAAACCTAATTATTGAAGCAATTAATTACTAAATTTTATTTAATGGGATTAATTAGAATAATTTTAATTTTGTATTTTAATAAATATTTATCAGGACTTAATATTTTTTAAAATTGACAAATCTTTCTTAATTATTTTACATCTATGGTAATATAATAACCATATACTTCTGTTTATTATTTAAGTGTTCCCATCTGCGTAAACATAAATATTTATTAAAATATTGTCTTTGGTAAGTATTCATTAAAATATTGTATAGGATAAATAATTATTGAGAAGTTATGTCTACTAAAGCTAGAAATAAAATCAAACAACTTTTCAAGGCTTTGGCCAACTATAAGTGGGTGATTTTTTTTTGTGGGGATGAAAGGGATTAAAAATAGTGAGCTTAGCAAGGGAGCCCTCGCCCAGACAGTGGTACAATTGCAATCTGATTGCAATTGTACCACTGTCTGGGCGGGGGCTCCCTTGATTGAATCACAGTCAAAATACAAAGTTTAGGATGTAAACTAAAAAACTTTGATATTTAATTTTTGAAAGCTTTTTAATTAAAAAGAATTTCCCAGATAAGGTATATCCCAGAAAGAAAGGTATTTGACTGTTTTTCTCAGAAAGAGAGGTATTTCCAGTTTTTCCTGGTACTTACCAGTTTTTCCCGCTGGGATGGGAAATATTAGTTTTGGGCGGGAAAACCCAACCCTCATTTGTTCAAGACCCCTTTTATTGAAGATTTGTTTCCACTCATATTCAATATCGAGTTCATGCTCTGTGTATCAGTTTTTCAGGTTCTGTCACACAGTTTATAGCACTATGATTATCAAAATTTGTTTAGTTTGTATTCTTGACTTTTAAAAGGAAGAAATTCTCTTAAAATAAGATATCGAAATTCTATTTAGAATAGATATCTATATCAATGAACCCTGAGCAACAAAGTAGTTTTTATCTTCTGAGAAAAAAAGTAATTTTTTTTTTCTAGGCAAAAGCTTTAATTGCTTCTATTCTTGAAAGTGCTGGTTCAGCTGATGATAGCTTTGTTGCTTTAGAACTACAAATTATGAACTCTTGCAAAGAGGTATGTTTTATATTGATATTTTTGTTGTTATTTAAAAAAAAATATTATTAAAAATTGTTAAATTCTAAGCTTTCATTCTTAAGTAACTTTTTTCATTAAAAAAATTTCTTTAATTAATAAAAAAAATAATTCAAGGTTGGTACAATGCTTTAAAACTACTTATACTCAGAAAAAAAAATTAGAAACGAGATGTGATTATTATTATTTATAAAAAGTTTGTTCTGAACCTTGTAATGTTAAATGATTTAAGAATAAATTAGTTTACACTTGAAATAAAAGAATAATCAATAAATCCTTATGAAGGAGGAAGGATGCATAGAATACTTCAAGTCAGTGTTTTTAGTTAATTCTAAAATCTATTTAAAATGTTGGTTATTTTTAATTTGCAGAATAAAATCAAGAAATTTGAAGAAGACCGTGGAACTCCTATTGATACTCCAAGGCGGGGCACTTACACTGTTGACGATCAAGCAGACGTTAGCATGGTAAATAAACACATTAAGATGTTCAATTAACATTAATTTATTGTTTAACCCAAATTATATAATTTCACATGCACTACTTGAATTTTACCCAAACACTTTGTCTACCAGATGTATATTTTTTTGTGAGGCAGTCGAAAAATAAGTTTTCCATAGTTTATTTAATCCATCGATGGGTATCTGTATAAATGTACTTTGCGTTTAAATAAATCTATATACATAAAAGGCAACTTCCGTTTGTCTGTTTGTATAAGACTAAAGAGAGATCTAAAGAACCACACACAAGATCGTCACGAAATTTGGCACAAAAATTCATCTCATCTCCGGAACAAACATAAGCTAAGAATTTTTCGAATCGGACCATTCCTTCTATCGTTTTCGAACGTTTTTATGTTTCCCATTCAATGCATTGAAGACCTTAGAGGTTTATTGCTCCTTCAACAGCACGTTTTCACGGATTGTTTATTTAGTTTTATTTTACACATTTTTTTAAAGTGATTTTTAAATATATTTTGTTTAATTACAGCTAAAAAATTAGAAATAAACATCTCAAACAAAAATCGTTTGCTTTAGTATCTTTATCACAGTTAAAAGAAATACAAATAAATATAAAAAATGCAAATCGTTTGCTGTAGTAGCTTTATAACATCTAAACAATTAGATCATGTAATTCGCTTTTTATTAAGAATATTTTATTTTCTGCATGCAGACCAAGAGTGATCAGTTTAAAGTGAGATTTAAATTTTAACTACTTTGGAAGAACAGATTATACCAATCTTTGCCCTGAATGCATTTTTTTCTGCCATTTTAATCTATTAATTATTATTGATAATGCCTAAAAGAAAACCCAAACACATTGATCAAGTCCAATCTAAGAAGTTGTATTTATTTTCTTCATTCAATTATTATGGTATTTATTTTCATTCAATTATTGTACATATCTGCATTGATTTAGTACTGTATACATTTGCATTGAATTCTTAATTTTTCAGCATTTGTATTGAATTATGGTAGAAATTTGTACTGCTTATATTGTATATATATCTACAAAGTGTCCAAAAAAAGTTACATAATTTATTATAGAACTCCCTTGAATTGCGTTAAAATAAATGTTTGGGACCCTTTTAAGATTTAGCTGTTTTTCCATTTTTAATTCTTACTGATTATTTTGTACTTAAATATGTATTCGTAAATATGTATTAATTTGAGCTTTTTATCAAAGGTATTTTTGAAATTAATATTAATCATTAGTATATCCAAGTTGGGTAATTAAATGGAAAATTACTGGGTAATCTTCATATCTTATGTAACTAAAATGAAAGAAAAAAGAGTTAAATTGACTGTTAAATTATCTTTCCACCTCTACCCGTGCAAAGTCGGGTATAACAGCTAGTCTTATTATAAAGAATCTTGTGCTTCAGCATATGGGTGCATAAATAGTTTTTTTTTGCTCTCGTAATAGGAATTTCTAGTTAGTGGTTACAAATCCGAAAAAGCTATGTAAAACTAAAACAAACTTAACGCCAGCCTTTAGTTCTTCCAAATCACAAGGACCTCTCTAAAGTTCAAGCTTGGGTCGGGGCAATTGGTCCCTGCAGCCTCTGGGCCTAGGAGCAGAACTTTTAACAGTGTTCTGCAACGGAACATTGGGAAAGCTAGCTAAGAAGAAATTAATGTTCTGCAGGACTGTAGGTTGCTGTGCAATGTGCATCACAATTGTGACCACTTTTGACTCCTGGGCCTCTGAGTATCCTTAAAACAGCATAATATGATTTCTTATTTTCTACTATTTTATTTCAGGCACTGGATAATGATTTGATAAACTCCTCTGCTTCACCAGCATTGTACAAAACACCAGAAGAGCACAATAATCCCATTACTTTAACTCGAAGCTCTGTGAAAAAGTCGCAAAAGAAGCGCAAAGTCAGCTTTGTCACTCCTATAAGAAGAAGTGCTCGGCTCAGCTGTTTGACTCCACAATTTAGTAGTGTTAAGGATAGACCCAAGACTCCTATTCCATCCAGAGATTCCTCTGGTCGCAAGGGCAGAGTTGCTGCAACCTCAGCAACTAAAATGTTTTCTGGATCCTTGTTTATTTCAAACAGTGCAAGAAAATTATCTGAAGGTATAGTTGATTATTTTTCTATTTTTTCATGTTGAAGCTTACAAACATTCTGACGAAAAGTACAAAAGCCAGGTCCCTTATCTCTCCATGATGTCAACTTAAAAAAAAGAATTTTGAAAAAAATGGTTGGTCTTAGACAGACGTTTAAAAAAAGTACAAAATATAGGTTTCTGTTGTACCTTTCAAGCTTTTCTTTAAAATATCTAACAGTCATAATGGAAATTCAAAAGGGGGAGAACAGAAAAACTCCCATTTTCATTCCAAACTTTCTTTTCACTTTAGAAATAATAAAAAAAAAAGTAGGCTAAAAATCTAAAGGGTGCTGCTATAATTACCTTTATAAATATCTTCTTTGTAATGAAAAATTGGCAATAAAATTTTCAAAAAATTAGCATTAGCTAACGATATCTAAATAACTTTTCATAATTTAAGTTTGAATTTTTTATTTAAGAAAAATTTAAATGTGCAATAGTTTTTTAAGTAAAATATTTTTATACTGCTAATTATGTATATAAAATACTGGAATTATACTGGAGATTAATATATATATATATATATATATATATATATATATATATATATATATATATATATATATTGTAATGAAGAATTTTACTTAAAAGTATATTAAAAGTAATTTGAAGCATTTTACAAATTTCTCTCTTAAATAGAATTTTTTTTTTAATTCTTCCATTTATTTCAAATATAATGAATAAAACAGTATTTACAAAAAATAATTTAATTCTGTTACTTCATTTCTTTTTAAAAATAAAAAAATGGAATTTGTACTAAAAAAATTAAGTTATAAAAGGTTTATTAAATTTGACTAGCATTGTGCCTTATATTTTTTTTATAATAAATTGTATACATATTATACATGAGGTTTTATATGCGTTTCATATGAAAATTTATATATATCAAAATATTTTTAGTTTTCAAGGATATTTACTTATCTCTTATGAACTTAGTTTGTAGTGTTTTTTAGTTTTGATTGAGTGTTTAATTTTTCGAAATAAACAAATTATAAATAATAACGAGTAACTTACACATATTTTATTTATCACATTACTGACAGTTCATACAATTGTAAATATAGTTTTCCCTACTGAAAACAAATTCTGTGATTTTTGCACATTTTTTGTGAAACCACTCTTTACATGTACTGCATTGCGCCATTCGCATATTCAAATTTTGTTCGTCACCTTTTTCATATTGTCTCCTGCACACACAGTAAACCTGTATCTGTATATCCTGCATTTTGTTTCTTTCCGTGCGTTTAACAGTTTCAGGAAATTGGGTAAAATGTCCATTTTTCAAACATTTCTTTAAATGTGACCTAAAAGATGAAGTATCATAATTTATCTCTGAAGGGCAACATCCCCTTGCCAGGGAAACAGCAAATGCTATGGCAAACACTCCAAAATCATTACTTCCTTTTGCTTGTTTTTGCACAGGCATAACTGTAATTTTTAAATATTTGCTTTTGTCATTATGTACAATTGCTGCAATTTGACGCATAAACATAATAGAGGCATTCGGAGCTAAACCGAGCGAATCATATATTTGAATATTTTCATGGGACTTTATCAGAATTGTAACCCAATGGTTAATTGTGCTGTCATGCAAAATTTGTATTCCATTCCTTGATATGGAAAAAGATAGATTTTGCCCTAAACAAGTATTCTGAAATCCATCTACTTGGTATTGAGACTGAATTATTTTTTGCGAGAAATTAATAACTTCGTCACTTAGTTCAATTCCAGGAACACATTGCTGTGTGATCAAGTTTTCTGCGAGGTTAAAATCAGTCCTTTTTCTCTTTACTGAACGGAATGTGGAAATTTTATTTCTCTTTGTTGGTTGGTTTTCAGCTAAGTTTCCTAAATCCTCCAGTGCTGAACTGCCTGTTGATATTTCAGAAATTATTATTTCTCCTTCATCTAAGAACCTATCTTTTACTTGATCTGAAGGCATATCCTTTCTTGCTTCCATGATTTCGGATTCACTTTTTGAAGTGTTCCCAGCAGTACCTGAGCTCTCAACAGTAATTATGCGAGAATTGCGATGCATATCAGCAGTGATGCCAACTCGGCCTGTCATATTTTTGTTTTTATACCTTTTCAGTTTACCGTACATGGTTTCTTGTTTGATGTTAGAAACAGTCATATGGGAGTTATCTTCCTTCTTATGACCATGTTGAGCACTAACTTCAACTGGAAGGCCTGTTGATTCATCTTTCTTCACTTTCAATGTTGCCTCTTTAAGTATGCTCTCTAAATTATCATGAACTTCTTTCAAATCTTCCTTCTCTAGCATCCATACAACAGACTCCAAAGAGCGCATGAATGCTTTACATTTTAGTATTAAACTTTTTCTATCCGAGCCTCTCTTTTTCAATTCACCGTACGATGTACTACAATTCGTCTGGGCCATATCTGTAACGAACAGTTCTTCTGGATGTTCACTTGACTTCGCAAACTTAATTAAAATTAAAAAAATATTTATATTAAAATACATATTTCCAAAAATCCAATAAAATTAATTGTCCAAGTTAAACATACCACTAGTAGTCTGTTCCTTTGTATTCTTTAATTTCTTACAAAAAAAACAACAAAACTTTTAAGCGCAAAAATAACCATCCGTCGTCAAGAAAAATCGCCGTGGTAATGAATCTCCTGCGAAAGTCAACTATGCACCCCTAACAAATTCCCAGAAGCCATAAATGTGTCGGGGGAGGCACTTCAGATGTCCCCAAATAGCTGGACACTTCTTATTTTATTTGTTTTTTGCCTAGCTTTTAAGGGGGTTTCTGCCCCACTGTATGGGGTTGATGGGACAGAGTGACAGAGAAGTTACATTTCGCCGCTTAGTGGTAAACTTATGCACTCAAGGTCAATTGATGGAGGGTACGAACTACGATTGAAACGAAGCGAACATTTTGCCAATAATAATCTTTGTATAGTTCTTTATAAAATGCATATCTTTAGTTTAAACGCGTTTACTGAGAAATGTAATTTTTTGCTTTAAAAACTTTCACGTAATGCATGATTTCACAAAAAGTTTTATAGATAACTTCACCAATTTTGTTTCCAGCATATTGATAAAACTGTTTTATAGGCTCTGAACTAGAATTATAAGGTTCTATATGTAATTTCATTTTTTATAGCTGGTTTTTAATGTATAATAAGTAACAATTTTTTTTAAAAAGGCAATTTTTAACGAAAACCCTTAGTATTGTGTCTGGATGAACAATATTTTTTTCCCTTTTCAATATATTCAATTTTTTTTTATGAAATAAGATTTTGCGTATAACGACGTTTTACTTCCTAATTTAACAACATAATAGCTAAAAATGTATTAAAGAGGGGAGAGTTTGTATTCTCGATTTTTTTTCCTGTATATTTTATCGATATAAGTGTTAAAAATATATTTATATGCTTAATAAATAATGGTTTTCAAAAAATTTATCTCGAATGTAGGTGGATACCTTAAAAGGGTTATGTTTTTCCGGCATCATAAGTTCGTTTTACCCCGACGGCTAGCTTTGCCTGACCGGGGAGCTGAGCCACCATACCCCCCCCCCCCCCCCCCCCGCTGCCACCATCCCATGTCTGAGAAAACATATTCATTAGTTTGGGTTTAACTTATTAAATATAAATGATAAGATTTGTTTGCCATTGAAATGATAGATGGCACCACGATTTTTGCCATTCGCTTACGTCCCCCTGACGTCATTTTCTCCCGTAGATGTGAAATCGCACGCACCAAGAATATTTTTACTGATTTTTGCCTAGTGTTTCGATTTCCGGTTGTACAATTTTTTGTATTCTAATGGATGCAATTAATTCTAAGTATCGAAGGCCGAAAAGTTGTCCAAATAAAGAAACGCATGTGCTACAAATGCTAGAAAAAGATGTCAGTCTGCTAAAGAAGCCAGTGTAGTGTAATTGCTAATGAATTTTATGTAGTTTATTATTATCGATAAGTCCATACTGAGAAGGGAATGATTCCAGGAATTTTATCAGCATTTTAAACTTTTATTTCAACATTATAAAAATATCTCTTAAAGTAATCTTTCATAAACTATCGGCTGACATTGAGTTTAGTTAAGCACGATAAATAATGCAGTTTGGTTTGGTTAGAAATTTCAATAAATGCAAATCAAAACTCTAATTCCGTGTATTTTTCATTAGTTAATAGTTCTGATTACGATTTTAAATTGACTACTACCACAATATAGTGTACTATTTTCACAAATATTATAAAATTTTAATTGTGAATTGGGTTTAATTGTTAATCAAGCTAATAGATTTTTACTCTGATTACCCTGTCGGTCTGTCACAAGTCGACTGTTTTTTCATTTGCATTAAATACATGAATAATTTCGTAACAAATGCATTGCATATTCTAAAACTTTTTTCTGCCCTATGAATTTTTTTGGTTTTGAAACCGTTAAAACTAATTTTTTTGAAAAATAAAAATATAATTATTGCTGAACTAAACTCTATAAAGAGAAATATTTTAGTACACACGATACTTTGCTTATTTTTTTTATGTGTCAATAAACTATTTTTCATTAGAATAATACCTAAACATGCCATTTTCTCCAATACTTGAATAGTCGTTTTGTAAATTTCGAAATGTTCCTGGCACATCAAATATGAATTTCTTGCATATTACAATTACTACAGCTTCCGCTTATGTCGCATAAATTGGATGATACTGATGATTTATTGATTATTTAGCTTAAAATAATTAAAAAAAAATTTGACTGTTTTTTGAAAAAATGATATTTAAACAAAATGTCACTAAAAAAATAATCTTGATATGATTGTTAAATCCAGTTTTCAATGAAGTACATTCAGATTATATAAAACTGGTAAAAGTATAGATTTTTTTCAAAACTAAGGTGCTAGGAGCATTTTTCAGAAAATTTAAAATTTGACACTTTTAAAACTTAAAAAATTAAATATCTTGAAATACATCTAACTATGAAATTAAGGTTTTGTAACTCCATTGTACAATTAACTTTAAACTTCTGTTGCACAAAGAAGCATTTTATGGACTTGGTTCACTTGAATTGTGAGCCCTTTATTTAGGTTATTACAATTACTTGGCACCTTGTTAAGACTTCTGAGACCCATTGAAGCTAAAACAGACACTTACTTAGCAATGATAGCTGTCATCCTTTTTTAACTTATCGAAGAATGTATTTTTATTAGATTTACATGAAAATTCAAATTTTCAGCGATGCCACAAAGATTGCAGGTGTTGCGTACCTAGTTGCCCCTGTTCGAAAAACCCCAGTGAAGTCCCGGTATTGCAGGCTAGATGTATTTGCAGGTGCCATAAAAAGTAAGAACTAAAAAATGTGTTAAATTTTAATGTTAACTAAGTATTTTATTGTATTAAGATATCGGTATTCTTTTGCTAAGTTTATAATTGTCTGTTAAAATTATTCGATGTAGGAAGTAATAAGCCTGAAGAAAGATATTGTAATTAACAAATTTGTAACTATCACAGGTCTGTTTATATTTAACTGGTAAGTTAGTGCAACTTTGCAGTACAACACAAAGACTGTTTTATACACTAAGGTTATATGTACAGTCGAATCTCGTTAACGTGAACTCGCTTAACAAGAAATTTTGCTTAAGATGAACTAAAAGCATTTCCCCGGATAAAAAAGCTGGGAGCTAATGCCTAAAAAATCTCAACACTTAATCGCTTTAGACAAAATCCTGCTTAACCCAAACGAAAAATTCAGAATTCGACCTTTTTTCTTGGCATTTCAAAGTTTCAAAGAACAAATGAAACAAAAAATAAGTTTAATTTTTAAAAAATAATTTCTTAACTTTTCAATAGTATGTACTACTCCAGATGAATTTTGTTAATTGAATTACTAATTGTATACATACACATTATTAGTATATTACATTATGAAACTAGAATACTTGTTAAATATTATTTTTTTAATATTTAATTGTACAACGTTAAACAATTCATGACGGTTAACATGAAATTTGGTTAACACGAAATTTGTCGGTGCTCCCTTTGAGTTCGTGTTAACTGGGTTCGACTGTATACACATTCCATGCTATATAACATAATATTTTCGAATAGGAGAAGTAGGCTTCATCTTAAATAGGCAAATTTTAAATTGTGAGTAACTTTTCTAAATTTGTGCAATGTAATTTAATATATAGTGAAATGTAGTTTAATCCAAATTAAATAAACTTGTTTAAAATACAAACAACCCGGTTCTTTTGTTGCACAAAACAAGTAGGGGTTGACCTATGGCACTTTTTTGGCCGATGGGCTATACCAATTGTTCGAAAATGAAATCGAGGAATGGGACGATTATTTTATGTCCATCGTTCCAATGCAGATGAAAAAACAAAAAATGAGATTTAATTATATATATATATAGTTTAGGATTTATGCTTTTGTTTATTTAGGGATTTTGGCAGACGTAAGTCGCCGGAATAATCATCTTCCAAAATTCAAAGCAATAAAATACGTAAGATTTAATTAATGGTTGCTTTAATGTTTCTGCTGCTGTGTATGCATGTTTTGTTTTATAAATGCTTTTTTGTTTTTAGAAAATCTAAGTCTTCCTCGCCTGCCAAAACCAAAGTAACTGCTTCCGCTGCTACCGGCTTTGACGAAACGTTTAATCTTCCCGGCCCCTCTAGCCCGAGGCGGGATATTTATCAGATTACACGAGGAATTATGGATACACATGGATCTTTTACTGATGTTCCCCAGAAGAGGTAAATACCTATAACTGAATAGTACAGGGGAACGTCCCCTTGATTGACTAGGAATCTTCCTGTATTCAGGTTTGTTTGGCGGACATTGGCCATAAGAAACCGGTTTTGCTCTTGGTTCTTCTATAGCGGAACAAACGTGGGACACGTGTCTAGTATAAATCAGGGTTGCCTCGAGAAGAACCAAGTGAGAAACCGGTTTAATTGCACCAGTTTAGGCGATGACTTGCTAGCGTCGCCAAAGAGGCCTGACACGGACAGATATCCTGTCGATGAAGGAGCTTTTCCCCTGGAGTCATATGTGGCAGGACAATGTGCGGTGTGAAAGTCAATGCTAAAGTATCTTCTCTTAATAACTAAAATTTTGTATTTATAATACAGGATATATATTTGGGACACGTGGCAGGTGACTTCACAGCAGTTTCCCTTTTCTTGAGTGATTTTTGCATGCTTTTTGAACTCCCATCTTTTAAACTCATCCAAAAATAAATGTGCATTAAAAAACTGACTTTCTCCTGTCTTTACTGTCTGTGAATAAAAAGATAATAAATGTAGGAATTGTTTATTTAGATAGGGCAGTTCTCCCTGTTAGTATTTAAATGCTTTTTCTTAAAATTAAGTGAATTACTTTAATGCTGGTGTTTAGCTTTACTAAAATTCATCCTAACTATTGTATAGAGGATATTTTCCTTGCAATCCGTTCTATACACCTGGTGGAAGGGAAATATATATATTCTAAAATATATGTATCCAACATTTTCTGTCTCGTTGCCAGGGAGGTTTTGAGGGATAGAGAAAGGTTAACCTGTTGTTGTGGAATATATTTCCAAAATAAATTTCTACCTCAGAATTTTAAAACTTGTTTAGATTCTATTTAGTTGTATGTATTTTTAAATTAAGTTTTTAATTTTGGCCAGTGATGGTCTTAAGCTTAATGCTTTTTTGCAAACATATGAAGCCTTAGAATTAAATTAGCTTTAAAATCATGTTGAATGATGTCATTTAAATGCTTTTAAAAATACATTAATGCATAAAAAATATATGCACACATTGCCTTTTAGATAGTACAATGTTTTTGAAGTTCCCTATAGTCTACTTACTTGCTGATACCAATTTTTAAAAACGTTGTATAAATCTCATTCATGAAAAAGGCTAGTGCTAACTGTATTTGCTGTGTCCATTTTTAATGTTCTTTTGTGTTGCATAGGTCATTTTCTTTTCTTGACTTTGGTTCAAAATTCACTGCCTTAGATTTAAATTTTAATGTATTAAAATTTAAATCTAATTTATTCTTAACCTAATTCTAATGTGTTAATATTGGTTTACAAACTGTGTAAATTTTCAAAGCTTTTACCTTACGACCATGATTTCTCTTTAAGGGTCAGATCTGATCAAAAGGATCGAGTTAACACCAGTAGGTCTGATCAAGTTAACACCAGTAGTAAAGCCAAAAGTAAGTATATTTGCAATTTTCTGATATATCTGAAAGTAATTCTAGTGCTTATTGGGAAATGAATAATAATAGTTTGTGGAGTTTATAATTTTTAATATAGCTATTATTACTTTGATGGAATTATTACTTTGATTGGTATGGAAAATCATATGTTAATGATATGTAAAACTGAACTGTAAAATTTGACCTTAAAATATGTTTAATAGAAATTCAGCATCCTTACTAAAGTAGATCAAGCTTTGATAACATGCAGCAGATTTCTGAATAATATAGTTCGGGTTCGTAACCCAAACATTAGCAATCAAAGTATCCGTTTGATAAATTTTTGTGTTGTATAAGAAATATTTTTAATTGAACTTAAATTTAATAAACATGGGGTTGCTTAGCAGTATTAAAAAATGCCTATTTTGTATAATAACCATTTGTTTAACACTCTAAAAGGAGTATCTGTTATCATAAAAAAATCGGTATCCCCAACAGACCTAAATAAAATAGTTACTCTAAATGTCTACCCTGCTTTTACTTTATTTTTTAAATAAAGGTAAAATGTGCTAATCCATATTGTTTATTTAAGTTTGTTTTACAAAATCAGTTGCTATAATAAAGCATTTCTTTGTAGAACGCCAGCGAGCATTTGAAGGCGAATCCACACAGTAAGTTTTCGATATATATTACTTAATTTTGATTATTAGTTTGTTAAAATTAGTCTCTCCATGAGCAAAATGTATGGAGCTCAAGTTTTAAAATAATATATGAACTAATACTTTGGTTATTATTCAGTTCAAAGGCTTTTTGTTATCCCTAAAAACTAATTCTTCAAAATTTTACTAGTGAACGATATAGGCTAAAGATTCCTTTTATTCAAGTACAAAGTTTTATTAACATAAATCAGGCCTCGCAGCGCTCCTATATTTCCTATTTTTTCCTATATTTTAGACCTTTACTTTCGTTTTTTTCCCTTTTCATCATTACTATCTTTACATTAAAACTGTTACTGTGATCACGACTTCCGGACTTGATCGGCAGAAAATTTTCTGGTTGTTTTGATTTGGCCTGAACCGGAGCTACACAAGTAAAATGAGACACCCTTCCGATCAACCGGAGGCAAAAATCCGCCATCAATAAGGCGATGGACGTCATTGGTGGATTTCGGCAAAATTACTAGGCTGCAAAATAAGTAAATCAAGAAACATTATTGGACTGAATATTTTTGGTCAGATGTTGATGATCCTCTTCTAATGTGGGTAAGTGGGTGGGGGTGGGGGGTCCGCTGGCCGATATTTGAAGATATCTTAGTGCAATCTAATCTTAATTCATCTTCAAATTTTAATTATATTTTTTTATCTTTATTATTTAAACTTGTTCTACATTGAAATTTAAGTTTAGTTTTCATTGATATAGACCGAGAATGGCGGAAACTATTTTTCGGTGGCTTTAACGTTGTGGAAATTGTGAGGCATCCGTCGTGTAAAAAGCCAACCCTTTTTTACAAGGCGCTATTTTTTGTGCTTAATTTCTCGACCGAACATACGAGTATGAGTGTAGCTTGTGTAGCTTCGGTTCACGCCAATCGGACCAACCAGAATAATTTCTTTTGATCAAGTGTTCGTGACTTAGTGATCACAAGAACAACTTGATTGTTTAAATATTTTTGTTTACGTTTGAAACTTTCCTCCCATTATTTCTACTTTGGTCTTTTCTGGGGTTTCTGATTTTAGAAGGTTTAAGTTTTTAAAAAAAAACGGAGTATCAGAAATTTTTCGGACTATTATCGAAATTCAAAAGTGTCTGGATTATAGGTGTCCAGATTAGCGGTTTTGTAATTGTTTATGGATCGCTGGAGTTTTTTTTTTAATAAAAGATAGCTATAGTTTTTTTAATGATGTAGGATCACTTTAGTTACCTAGTGAAATTTATAGTTACCTTTAGTTATAGTCTTACCTAGTGAAAATAATTGGAAATTAAGGATATTTCAGGTCCTCTGGTTGGGCAGCAAGCCCTATCGGATTGCTGGAGTTGTATATCGTATATTAGGTCCGATCCCTATCGGATATCAGTTAAATAAAGCTAATAAATCTTATATATTGTGCTTTTATGTATAATTTTTGATCATAGTTAAAATAATTGTCTCATTGCCATTCATTTTATCCATATATTTACTCCACAAAAATTAATCTATCGACTTGAAAATATTCCTATAAATCCCTATATTTTCTTAAAAAATTCCTATATTTCCTTTAAAAATTCCTATATTTCCTATTATATTTTTGATAAAAGTCACTGCGAGGCCTGCATAAATGCACAATATTAAAGAATTCGTAAGAGAATTGTTGCATCGCATTTCTTGCAATACATAGATGTGCAAATTAGTTTTTTGAAGTTGTTGTATGTGGGTTTATTTTAAGCAAACTTTTACACTTTATAAGATATCTTGAAATTAGAGGGTAATGTTAATGAATAAATGCATTACAAAATATTCTAGCACAAGTTTAATTTACGATTTTATATTCTTTGATAATGCATATAATTAAATTACCATTTCGCTTTTCTTTCTCCTTATCTATGTAACATTAAAAGTTTCATTTTTTCATAAAAATTGTTCTTTTTTTAGTACAAACAGCTTTAAGAAGTTCGCCCCAGAGGCGGTGGCAAAGAGCCTCGGAGACGTTAATTTCCAGAACACTTGTAATGGGTCCAAGGTACCCATTGCCCTGAGGTGCCTTGGATTCAAAAGGATCCCTTATATTCTGTAAGTATTAGAATTTGCAGTTCAAATATCTATAAACATAAATTTTAAATGTGCTTTAATTAACATTGGACAATTATTGAATCTAGTCAAGGTTACACAAATGGGTTTTACATAGCGAGGATAAACTTAAAAGATAACATATAATAGTAGGGATCAACTGATGCCCATTGTTCACTGATTGTTTAAAAGTAGTATGATGGGCCGATTATTTTTATTCTTCCCATCGTCCGATAACCGATGGTAAAACTAAAAAACAAATTTTGGTTATCCACTGTGAAAACAACTGAAAGGCAGTTCGAACTTGCATGGGTTCACTATTATTGCAAAGCTATTTTTTTAAAAACTTATAGCGTTTCCCAAAGTTATACTGAATATCGTTAATGATACATACTACAATGCAAATCTATTGACGATCGAGTCAAGATGGAAAAGAAATGCGCATGCAGTTGATGACAACCTTCAGCAATGAACTATAATCCTCCATTCACTAATAACCTATGTGTAGTTTTAATGACGCATTATTTCCAACCCAACAATCCGCACTCGCCAAACACCATGGAATTATCAACCCTGCCCCCTTTTGATTCTCTACCTTTTTATAAAGTGGATGCTTCCACAATCAAAATATTTGGGATGGTAATTGTGGCCGGGGGATTATAAAAGATTTTTTTTTGTTTACGTTTTTAACTTTTTTAGGCCTCTTTTCTACTACATCCTATACTAGGGTTTCTAATTTGATGGGGTTTTTTTAATAGAGGGTCGGCTTATACAATCTTTATATATTTGGATTTGATGTTTTTAATTTCTAGTCCTTGAATTGTTCTAGTTAGGTTAGTTGGAATAATCGTCACACTAGAGCTACACAAGGGCTATTTGCGAAGGGCCTCTTAAATTAGAACCAGAGTCAAGTGACGAGCCAACACCCGAGTAGGCACCCAAAGCAGCTGTTAAGGCTGACATCGTACGTAGCGTTTGGACTTTCCCGTTTGGCATATTTCCCGGGTATTATTCGTCGGAACTTTTTGGCTGCACATGCCATTTATATGTCGGCAGTTATCTTGGCGATGGCCGGATCTGAACCTGGGACCATGGGAGCTTCCCCGTGCAAGGCGAACCCCTTAATCGACTGAGCTACCCAATCCTTTGAATTTTTCTGGAGTTTAGTTAGTAGTGATGATTCTCACCGCTTCACTTGAGTAGAGCCTGTTCTGACTTTCAGCATTCTATAGCACGTTTGTCTAGGCTTAGTCTTATCGTGTTCCTTCACTTACCTCACAATATTCCTTACAATGTTTCGTAAATGATGAAGTAGACTGATAAATTTTAAAATTGGATATTTTGGGAATATTTTTTTGTACTTATGATTATTATAGGGGCAGATTCATACATTAATTCCTATTTACTCAAATATATGCATATGCCATACTCGTTTAGTTGATGTGGTCCTACACACATGATTTCCTCTTTTTTATTTGGCCACTTTCATCCCTGTTAATGTTTTAGTTTTTTTATATAAAAGCTGATGTTTTTGTAAGAGTGTCAAGGAATCACCTGCGGATTAAATAAGACAAAAAAAAATCTTGCGTAATGGATTTCAGTTCGATACTTGATGATACGTTTTTTTAAACTAGAAGCAACAGGAGTCAGTTGGCTGGATGGCAAAACAGGTGCTCGTTTTACACAAAGGAGGGCTAGAAGTCTTGCCAGTGGGCACGGATTCGGGAAAGAGAGATAAGGGATAATTAGACCAGAGGCGAATTTCTCTAGTTTCAAGTTTAGGTTAGGGAAGGTCCGAAAAATATACCGATTGCAGCTTGACCTCCCCAGGGTTGATGGATGTGCTTAAAAAACCCAGCAGCCATGTGTAAATGTTTTAATACCAGGAATTAACCAATGTAATCATTACTAGGGTTTGGATACAGGATTTTTGTTTGAAAATAAAGCATTGTGTGACATCGGAAGGCTGATGTTTGTTAGGCCGATATACCAATTGGTTTTGCTAAAGTATTATCGGCCACCAATTTTAAGGCCAGTAGTTAAAAAATTTGGACAATCGGCGCCTTCGGTCGATCCCTATCAAATAGTCTTTCAGCAATTAGCTCAAAGGTTGCATAAATACAAAGTAAGGCATATTTTAAGGGAGCACATGGGTACACGGTATGGTTTATCCTATCGGTTTTGTTCTTGAAATAAAAGATATCCGAGGGAGATTTTTTTAAATTCAATTTTTTGAAACGGCAACACAAATGCATTAAGAACCGGATTCTTGTAATCAAGTAATTCATTACAACTGTTAAAAACTATAGATCATTCTAAAGTTCTCATCTTTTGCTGACTTTACAATAGTTATTCCAACGATAATTTTATATCATTTGAAGTGTGAATGTTGATTTAATTTGTCATTAACTGTTTTCAGAGAAGAAAGCTGTGGACCCAGAAGAAGCAAGAGACTCGCCAAACAATAAAAAAAAAACTATGACTGCCCGCCCTGAAAATAAGGGAGACTGCCCGCCCTGAATGCAGCAAGGTAAAGCCACGACCACTCTTTCTCTGTCGGGGCAGCAAAATAAAGCCACGGCCACGTTCTCTTTCTGTCGGGGCCGCAAGATAAAGTCTCATTCTCTGTCGGGGCCGCAAGATAAAGCTACATTCTCTGTCGGGGGCCGCAAGATAATGCTACATTCTCTCTCTGTCGGGGCCGCAAGATAATGCTACATTCTCTCTCTGTCGGGGCCGCAAGATAAAGCCAAATCCTCTCTTTGGCGGGGCAGCAAGGTAAAGCCAAATCCTCTCTGGCGAGGCAGCAAGATAAAGCAACTTCCTCTCTGCCGAGGCAGCAAGATAGAGCCACTTCCTCTCTCTGGTGGGGCAGCAAGATAGAGCCACTTCCTCTCTCTGGCGGGGCAGCAAGATAGAGCCACTTCCTCTCTCTGGCGGGGCAGCAAGATAGAGCCACTTCCTCTTTTGCTTGAAGCCGAAAATGAAAACCGTTGCCACCGCTCTTTGCACTTTCTGCGATTGCCGATGCAAGAAGGCCTCATGACTCTCACAAACTATGAAATTTCCACTGAGAACCCACTTGTGCATGGAGCTGAAAAAAAACCGTTACCACCGCTCTTTGCATTTCTTCTGCAATGGACGATGCAAGAAGGCCTAGACTCTCACAAGCTATGAAATTTCCACTAAGAACCCACTTGTGCATGTAGCCGAAAAAAACCGTTACCACCGCTCTTTGCATTTCTTGCGATGAACAATGCAAGAAGACCTCAAGGCTCACAAACCAAGAATTTCCCACTCTGAACCTTCTTAAGCATGGAGCCGAAAAAAATCCGTTACTACCACTCTTTGCACTTTCTACGATGAACAATACATGAAGGCATCAAGACTGTCACAAACCATGAAATTCCCGCTGAGAACCCTCTTGTGCATGGAGCCGAAAAAAAATCCGTTACTACTGCTCTTTGCATTTCTAAGAAGAACAATACATGAAGGCATCAAGACTGTCACAAACCATAAAATTCCCGCTGAGAACCCTTTTGTGCATGGAGCCGAAACAAAATCCGTTACTACCGCTCTTTGCATTTCTAAGAAGAACAATACATGAAGGCATCAGGACTGTCACAAACCATGAAATTCTAACTACGATCCCTCTTGTGCATATAGCCGATAAAAAAACCCGTTACCAAGCTCTTTGCACTTTCTGCGAAAAACAATGCAAGAGTGTCTCATGACTGTCACAAACTATGAAATTACCTCTGAGAACCCTCTTGTGCATGGAGCCGAAAAAAAATCCGTTACTACTGCTCTTTGCATTTCTACGATGAACAATACATGAAGGCATCAAGACTGTCACAAACCATAAAATTCCTGCTGAGAACCCAGTTGTGTTTGGAGCCGAAAAAAAAACCGTTGCCACCACTCTTTGTACTTTCTGCGATGAAGAATGCAAGAAGGCATAAAGACTGTCACAAACCAATACTTTCCTGCCTAGAATCCTCTTGTGCATGGAGCCGAAACAAAAACCGTTACCACCGCTCTTTGCTCTTTCTGTGATGGACGATGCAAGAAGGCCTCATGACTGTCACAAACTATGAAATTCCCACTGAGATCCTTCTTTTGCATGGAGCAGAAATACATCTTTACCACCTCTCTCGGCATTTTCTGCGATAAACAATGCAAGAAGACCTCAAGGCACACAAACCAAGAATTTCCCTTACTCCCTCTCATTTCCTCCAAGGCACACTCTGGACCCTCTTGTGCATGGAGCCGAATCAAAAAACGTTACCACCGCTATTTGAACTTTCTACGATGACTAATGCAAGAAGGCCTCATGACTGTCACAAACTATGAAATTACCTCTAAAAACTCTCTTGTGCATGGAGCCGAAAAAAATCCGTTACTACCGCTCTTTGCACTTTCTACGATGAACAATATATGAAGGCATCAAGACTGTCACAAACCATGAAATTCTTGGTGAGAACCCTCTTGTGCATGGAGCCGGAAAAAAAAACATTACCACTGCTCTTTGCATTTCTACGATGAACAATACATGAAGGCATCAAGACTCTCACAAACCATGAAATTCCAGCTTGGAACCCAGTTGTGCTTGGAGCCGAAAAAAAAACGTTACCACCGCTCTTTGCACTTTCTGTGATGGACGATGCAAGAAGGCCTCATGACTGTCACAAACTATGAAATTCCCACTGAGATCCTTCTTTTGCATGGAGCAGAAATACATCTTTACCACCTCTCTCGGCATTTTCTGCGATAAACAATGCAAGAAGACCTCAAGGCACACAAACCAAGAATTTCCCTTACTCCTTCTCATTTCCTCCAAGGCACACTCTGGACCCTCTTGTGCATGGAGCCGAATCAAAAAACGTTACCACCGCTCTTTGAACTTTCTACGATGAACAATATATGAAGGTATCAAGATCGTCACAAACCATGAAATTCTCGGTGAGAACCCTCTTGGGCATGGAGCCGGAAAAAAAAACCATTACCACCGCTCTTTGCACTTTTTGCGTGATGAGCAATGCAAGAAGGCCTGAAGACAGTCACAAACCATGAAATTTTTGCTGAAATCCTTCTTGTGCATGGAGTAGAAAAAAATCGTTACCACCGCTCTTTGCACTTTTTGCGTGATGAACAATGCAAGAAGGAATAAAGACTGTCACAAACTATGAAATTCCCAGTGAGAACCCTCTTGTGCGTGGAGCCGAAAAAAAAATTTACTACTGCTCTTTGCACATTCTGCGATAAACAATGCAAGAAGACCTCAAGGCACACAAACCAACAATTTCCCACTCTGAACCCTCTTGTGCATGGAGTCGAAACAAAAAACGTTACCGCTGCTCTTTGAACTTTCCACGATGAACAATGTAAGAAGGCCTCATGACTGTCACAAACTATGAAATTACCTCTGAAAACTCTTGTGCATGGAGCCGAAAGAAATCTGTTACTACCGCTCTTTGCACTTTCTACGATGAGCAATACATGAAGGCATCAAGATTGTCACAAACCATGAAATTCCCGCTGAGAACCCTCTTGTGCATGGAGCCGAAAAAAAATCCGTTACTACCGCTCTTTGTATTTCTACGATGAACAATACATGAAGGCATCAAGACTGTCACAAACCATGAAATTCCCGCTTGGAACCCAGTTGTGCTTGGAGCCGAAAAAAAAACGTTACCACCGCTCTTTGCACTTTCTGTGATGGACGATGCAAGAAGGCCTCATGTCTGTCACAAACTATGAAATTCCCACTCTGAACCTTCTTGAGCATGGAGAAGAAAAAAATCCGTTACTACCACTCTTTGCACTTTCTACGATGAACAATACATGAAGGCATCAATACTGTCACAAACCATGAAATTCCCGCTGAGAACCCTCTTGTGCATGGAGCCGAAAAAAAATCCGTTACTACCGCTCTTTGCATTTCTAGGATGAACAATACATGAAGGCATCAGGACTGTCACAAACCATGAAATTGTAACTACGATCCCTCTTGTGCATATAGCCAATAAAAAAACCGTTATCAAGCTCTTTGCACTTTCTGCGAAAAACAATGCAAGAGTGCCTCATGACTGTCACAAACTATGAAATTACCTGTGAAAACTCCTTTGTTTGGAGCCAAAAATGAAAAACGTTGCCACCACTCTTTGTACTTTCTGCGATGAAGAATGCAAGAAGGAATAAAGACTGTCACAAACCAATACTTTCCCGCCTAGAATCCTCTTGTGCATGGAGCCGAAACAAAAACCGTTACCACAGCACTTTCTACGATGAACAATGCAAGAAGTTCTGAAGACTGTCTTAAACCATGAATTTCCCGCTGAGATCCCCCTTGTGCTTGGAGCCGAAAAAAAAGCGTTACCATCGCTATTTTCACTTTCTGCGATGAACAATGCAAGAAGGTCTGAAGACTGTCACAAACCATGAATTTCCCACTGAGAACCCAGTTGTGCATGTAGCTGAAAAAAATCCGTTACTACCACTCTTTGCACTTTCTGTGATGGACAATGCAAGAAGGCCTCATGACTCGCAAACTATGAAATTCCCACTGAGATCCTTCTTGTGCCTGGAGCAGAAAAAAATCGTTACCACCTCTCTCGGCACTTTCTGGGAAGACTGTCACAAACCATGAAATTTCCGCTTAGAACCCAGTTGTGCTTGGAGCCGAAAAAAATGTTACCACCGCTCTTTGCACTTTCTGTGATGGACGATGCAAGAAGGCCTCATGTCTGTCACAAACTAGGAAATTCCCACTGAGATCCTCCTTTTGCATGGAGCAGAAATACATCTTTACCACCTCTCTCGGCACTTTCTGCGATAAACAATGCAAGAAGACCTCAAGCCACACAAACCAAGAATTTCTACTCCCTCTCATTTCTCCCAAGGCACACTCTGGACCCTCTTGTGCATGGAGCCGAAACAAACGTTACCACCGCTCTATGAACTTTCTACGATGAACAATATATGAAGGCATCAAGACTGTCACAAACCATGAAATTTTCTGTGAGAACCCTCTTGTGCATGGAGCCGGAAAAAAAACCATTACCACCGCTCTTTGCACTTTTTGCGTGATGAACAATGCAAGAAGGCCTGAAGACGGTCACAAACCATGAAATTTTCGCTGAAATCCTTGTGCATGGAGTAGAAAAAAATCGTTACCACCGCTCTTTGCACATTCTGTGATGGACGATGCAAGAAGGCCTAAAGGGTCTCACAAACCAAGAATTTCCCACTCTGAACCCTCTTGAGCATGAAGCCGAAACAAAAACTGTTACCACCGCTCTTTGAACTTTCTATGATGAACAATGCAAGAAGTCCTCATGACTGTCACAAACAATGAAATTACCACTAAAAACTCTTGTGCATGGAGCCGAAAAAAATCAGTTACTACCGCTCTTTGCACTTTCTACGATGAACAATACATGAAGGCATAAAGACTGTCACAAACCATGAAATTCCCGCTGAAAACCCAGTTGTGCTTGGAGCCAAAAAATATTACCACCGCTCTTTGCACTTTCTGTGATGGGCGATGCGAGAAGGTTTCCTGACTGTCAAACTATGAAATTCCCACTGAGATCCTTCTTTTGCATGGATCAGAAATACATCTTTACCACCGCTCTTTGCACTTTCTACGATGAACAATGCAAGAAGGCATAAAGACTCGCAAACCAATACTTTCCCGCTCGGAACCCTCTTGAGCATGGAGCCAAAACAAAAATCGTTACTACCGCTCTTTGCAGTTTCTGCGATGAACAATGCAAGAAGGAATAAGACTGTCACAAACTATGAAATTCCCGCTGAAAACCCAGTTGTGCGTGGAGCCGAAAAAAAACGTTACCACCGCTCTTATCACTTTCTACGATGAACAATACATGAAGGCATCAAGATTGTCACAAACCATGAAATTCCCGCTGAGAACCCAGTTGTTCTTGGAGCCGAAAAAAAATCTTTACCATTTGCTCTTTGCACTTTCTGCGATGAACAATGCAAGAAGTCATAAAGACTGTCACAAACCAATACTCCCGCTCAGAACCCTCTTGTGCATGGAGTTTTGGTGCATATTTCTTGACTGGATCCTACTACAAATGAAGATGCAGAAGTCGTATCCAGTGTTCAGTAGAGTATCCTTTTCCTCAAGCAATTGATGCCTTCTAATTCTAAGGTAATTAAGTTGTTTGGCAATATTTTAGGCATGGGACTTATAGTAGTTAACAGTGGCGGATTTCCAAATGTGCCGCCTATAGGCTGAACCAAAAATTGCCGCCTATAGGGTAGGTGGGGGTAAAAATCAATTCAAAAGTTGATCACCAATGGTTGATTTGTCTCATTGTAACCCGTTGTTCAATAAAAGTTCATGCCCCTAAATTACTAAATTAATTAAGTTTCAAAAATGATGGAAGTATGTTTTTGATCATTTAGATGTAATTTTTCTCATCTCTTACTTTAATTCTACATAAAATAGGGCTTGAGGTGAAATACTAACAAATAATCCAATGTATTAGAGCACTTAAACTTCAATTGCGTTTGAAACGTTTTTGTTGCGTTTTGAAAGAATTGCCTCAACATGTCTCGAAAAATAAATAGGCTTGTTTTTCAAAATAAAGTGAAACGGGGCAAATTTACGTAGCTTCAAAACTTAAGGAATTCCGCAAAGGGATTATCTACCCCCTTTCGACCACAATGCATGGAAGGTTTTGCGGAAGTCGAAGTAAATTTGCCGCCTAAGAAAATTTGCCGCCGTAGGCTCTAGCCTAGCTAGCCTATTTAGAAATCCGCTACTGGTAGTTAAGCTAGAGTACTTTTTTAAGTAGAAAACTTTCTGAATTGATACTCAGTCTTTGTAACTGTACTATAATCTAAATTAACATCCTAGCTTCTCAATTTAAATGTATATCACATTCAAAATCGTTTGTGTAATATCATTCTAAGCAGTTTTCATGTCAACAATAAAATGGTTTAATACAATCCAAAAATTAATTTAATTATACGATATTTAAACTCTAAATGACATAATTATATAAAATATTTTTACGTAGTTGCGCCATAATTAAAGCTATTCTGTTTACTTTCAGGTTTCGTCAGCACTTAATTCTGGATCAATCTGATTAAAAAATTACCATCCCAGAATCTAAAGGGGCATCTCGCCTCATTTATGGCGAATGATACATAAAATTGGGAAACTGAAACGGCTGATTCAAAGGTAATTAGTGTTAAAGTATTCTATTAGTGTATTCCCTTCATAGCTATTATTGCAATACCTCAATACATCATTTCTCTTAACTAAAAATAATAACTATTAAAAGTATTATTTCTATTATATAAAGTAGTAATTTCAAATCTGATTCAGAGGCAAGAAGGCTAACCTGTATTCAATAAATATTTACAAACGTAGTTTCGATACCATTTGACACCTTTTTATCTCTGTACTCCGAATCATTTTCGAAAAAGTGCTTTTTCAACCCACCCCTAAAGTATATATTAATGTGGTCTAATGTCTATCCACGCCATGTACCATATTGTCCTTACAAAGTTGCGTTGAGTGCCTATTCATGTGTTTGACGCACTTGACTGGTTCCAAATTTCAATGCCCTTCGCCAATAGCTCTTGTGTAGCTCCAGTGCAACCATAAATCAACTAGTCTCACCCTTTTGGATCTAATTTGTTTGGGTTTTTTTTTAGTATGTGGACTACATTAACAATAATTGGGTAACTAACCAATTTAATAAAAGTATATTTGAGTTGTTAGTGTACCAGGTTTTATTGACGCCGGAAGTAATCGTCCAACTGAAATTTCTTTAATATTAGCGAAATGGATACTTTTTTTAAAGAAAAAATGAGTGTCTTGACTTAGGAAAATTTAAAATTGCTGGTTTAAGTGATCTAGAGGGAAAATTGTCCGTTGAAAATTTATTAAAATAGGTTAGTTCTATCAATGTAGTTAAATTTGTCTTCAATCGAGGAAATTAGTAATTTATGACCAATATAGGCTGCAGTTCAATTTGATGTATCATAAATGTTGCCTCTAATGTACGCTTAAAAGTAAGCTATGTCTTTAGGTACTTAGTTGTTTGTGAAATTTGGTAATAGTATCTTTTTAAAACTAACTTTACTGTTTCTTTAAACTTGAAGTAAACTGTAAACAAGAAGTTCGTAAAGAACTAAAATAACCTACTTTTCTGTTACTTAAATACTTATTGAAATTTTAATCGTGAAACAACTAGGTTCCTAACGCTAAATATCATCAACAACCATTTCTACACTAGATTTATACACGTTCGAAAAAATAAATCGCTAAACACAGCATCCAGCTATAATTTAAACTTCTAAAAGCCAAACTCTAATATTTTCCTTAATATTCTTTCACAGATAACTTAATATTTACAGGGCCGGATTTCTAAATAGGCTAAGTAGGCTGTAGCCTAGAGCGGCGAGTTTTTTGGGGTGGCAAATTTTACGACCAATTAAAGCGGCATTCGGCATAAAAAAATTATTATAAAGATACGATTATTTTTAAGAAAGAAATAATTTACATTAATGCGTAAACCGCAAACGTATATATGTAGTACTAATATTTCGTAGCAAACATGGTCGCTGCGAGGACAATTGCAACACCTCCTCCCGGATTTTGAAGTTGAAGCGAAAATAAAAGTAGAACAGTTTAAAAAAATTCGTCGATTTCTCTTTCGATGTACATAGATGATTCTAATATGTGTATCTATTTTAAACAGCACATACCACCCTATTTTGCAACTAACCAGCTACCTTTCCCCGAATTGGGAGAATATTGTGACAGGGGCCGAAAATCAATCGTAGCCTACAGGAGGCGAATCTTTAAATCCGGCACTGATTATTAATTATCTGCACGATTTATTTGTACTTCGAAGAATAATTACATATTTATTAATAACAAAAGCAATAAAACTACCCCAAACTGCATTAAAAGAAATAAGAAATGAAAAGTAAAACTAAGCATAATTGTTTGCAAAAAATATGCCTTGCCGCTTTCTTGGTAAACAATTGATGAACAAAGAATTACATTGTGCTACATTTTATGACGTCATTCCAAACTGATTCATGAAAAAATTTTATTGCTTCAAATAATATTTTTAAATGAATATAGTTTCTCATGCCCTTGTTGAGTTGGCAGCAGCGATTTAAATGACTCAAAAGTGAATTTCAATGCTAATTCAATAGGAAATTCGCCGACAGATAGTAGATTTTTGTCCGTCCGGACATACAGACAGGCGGACAAAAAGTATGAAAGTTGGGTCTCTGAGGTCATAGCTTTCTAATTTTTTTTTTTTTTAATGCGAATGATAGAACCGATTTTGGAAAGGGGGTACACAGACAGACGGACATCGACCGCATGTCAATACCTACTTTTTCATTTTTTAAAATTCTTTCGAATTAAAAAAAGAAAAGTAGGCTAAAAATAAACAAAGTGTTTCATATATCTATGTTTCAAATTGGAATTTTAAGAAATTTTATTTGTTATTATTGAGACACATATATTTCAATTTTGTACGTAAAATTCGGTATAAGATTCTAGAAATGTTTAAATGTGTGCGTATGTCTTTGATATTTAAATTGCATTTATTTGCAGGTTTTGCACCACCACTTGATCCTGAACAAAGCTAATGGCTAGAAGGACGCTGTTGTGATGCGTGCTATCAAGCAAGGAAGATTGCAGATAACTGTATGCTTAACAGCAGAATATGTCAGTTTCACTTCCTTATCCTTTCCACTTTTTGCTTCAGAAGATTCTTTTGAATCATTTTTAAAGGTAATTATTGTTTTGGGACATTTTTTATTGTTATTCTAAATATAATTTAAACAAAGTGTTTTAAAAGTAGAAAAAAGTACAACTTGTATTAATATATCCGAATTTCATTTAAATCGCTTTCTTTTAAGGTTAATAAACTTATTTCAATAGTTTATAATAAAATTATTTGCTCTTATTAATGTAATTTTTTTTTGAAGGTACAATTTCTTTGGAAAAGTAACTAAGCTTTTCTATCTGGTTCTTACCCATCGCAATTGATGAAAGCTATGGATAAGTTTAATTCTTAAGGTATGGGGAAAAGCCTGATAGAATTATTTTATATCTGAATATAATGATGCATTTACAAAGTATTTTTGGTTTAATAATTATGTACAGTACATGAATGTGCAGTAGGTGTCAATGGGGTTTATACACCTGATAAACACTTAGAAAATTTATCAAGTAATATTATGTAGTACTTAATCCCTCTCAAGTATATTTTTGAACAATTATTAGATTTCAAATCACTATGTCCTTGTGGTTCCAACCACATATTTTCCCATAATTAGTATATCTTTACATCCTATGAACTATAAAGAATAGTCTATGAGAAATATAAAATTGTCAAAATATGACCTGTGTAGGAATTTCTCTTTAACATATGTATGTAGCTTGAACATGATAGCTATTTACTTGTTATTTTAGAAATGAAAACTAGTGTAAATAAATATCTTAATACAATATTGTTCAAGTTTTATAATTTTTTGGACTATTTTAGGCTAACATGTCCTTGGTCATTTTGTACACATTTTGTGTTTTAAGTTTTTTAAATTTGAAATGTTTATTTTTAAAGTTACTAGGGTATAATTGCTAACAGTTGAATTATGTTATTTTTAAAATTGTAGTTTCAAATTCTTACTATGCATTACTTTATTTCATTCCACATTCATTAACATTACTTTATTTCATTCCACAAATAAATTTTTTAAACGAAGAAATGTATTTTATAGGTTTTTGATACATTAAAGACCTCAAGTTAGCCTATGAATTGAAGTTATATTGCAATTTTTCCAAGTGTCTGCATTGAAAGAAAAGATAGAGCTTGTGTCCAAAGATGTGCAGCCGCCATACCACACCTCCCTGATGAGATGTTTTCATTGTGTTCGGATACAGGAAATTAACTTGTAGCTGATTAATGAACACATTTATGGTAAAATACTGCAACACTTCCATACAGACCAAAACAGTTTAACTTGCGATGCATGTTAATTCTTTTCATGTGTTGTTCACTGCTTCATGCCCTTTAAGAATCCTTTTCGTATATTCTTTATGTAAACATTTTCAAACAATTATACATTTAAAAGTATTTTTGAAAAGGTTAGTGTTTAATATAAGCTGAGGCGCAATAATTTAGTAGAATTTGAAGTTTTGAGAAATAAAAATGCACCTTATTTGTATTATGGATAAACAAATAAGCTCTGGCAGTTTTTGGTAATTAATAGTCTATTTTATCATTTGTTTTTATGCAAACTGTCTTATACATTTTCATTTTTCGCCAAAGAAAATCCCATGACCGTCTTCCTATATAATTTTTCTTTACAATTAATTAACTATGCTACTTCGATATATTTTTAGAAAGCTCAAACTTTCTAGTTTATAATAGAAAAGTTGGTATTAAAAAAATGAAATATGTAGTAAATGGAATTCTACATAGTCTGTGTGAACCTCAGTAGTGACTTGAATTTTACAAATACTATTCTTCTTCAACTGAATTACTTGTGTGAAGCAGATTAACCCTATTTATTAAACTACAAACCAATATTTTCTATCTAAAAAAAAATAACGAAAATCTAAGTTTATAGCATAAATCTTTCTGTTTCTCTACATCTATACTTGAAACAAATGCTGTAAACTTCGGAGTTAGCATTTTCAGCTTTGAAATTAAATTTTTACAATTTTAGTTACTTGTACTGAATCCAAACGTGTAACGCCTGAGATAATGTAAATTAGTGGTCAAATAAAATAAACTATAACTTCACCAACGAACAAAATTTGTCATTTTTAGTTGCATTGAAGTTGTGGCTTTGCAAAGGAAAAGAATTATTTCCATCCGAAAATGTCTAAGGCCAATAATATATTAGGATTGGTTAATTAACCATTGCTTTATAAAATAAATGAAAGAGCAAGAGAAAATGCATTATTTTGTGAAATATAAAGTTTAAAATTAACATCCACAAATTTGACCCTTTATTGAACTAAGTAAAACTGTCTTTTTCTAATATTAAATTTCTTAAATATGTCTCGTATTTGAAGGAATGAAATTAGTCGGGTTCTTGTAATGAGTTTGCCTCGGGAGAAAATTTTACAGGAAAAGTTTATATCAAGTTTGCATATGCTAGGACCATGGTCGTAGCATAATTAAGAGTTCTTTTTATTTTCGGCCTGGTACCAAACAAATTCAGTGTGAAGATTGCTTTTTTTTTTTTGTCTTTGCACGCCTCTTGAATATGTTGTGATCTGGGAGCAGCTTCTTGCAAATTGATATATGGCTTTTCCATAACCTGAAAACTTGAACAATTGATTGAATGTTCCCTGAATAAGGGCTGCAAAATATGATATTAATCTCAATCGTAAGACCTCATTTTCTAAAGTATGTTTATGAACTTCAATTACAAAAACATAATTTCTTATAAGAACTATAACAAGTAAATGCTTAAGGATTCATTTCGATGCAAAGTCACAACTCGTGCTATCAAACTATCCAATTAAAAAAAAGTAATCATTACTTCATGTTTTAACTTAATTTTTTTTAAACCACTAGCGTTTGTTAGGCTTGTGTAATTAAAGGAAATAAGCTTTGGACACTTGGTTTAATTTATTTTTTTCGGTCCGATTAGTTTTAATCTCTACAATTGACCATCGGACAGAAAGTCACTGATTAGACACTGTAGTATGTTTTTACTTATAGCCTTAAATGTTTCAAAAAAAAAATCGCGCCTTTTCTTGTTTACAGACAATGAAAAATGTTGCAAACTGTTAGTGACGAAATCGCTTTTATTTTAGAAGGCTTCATATTTTATTTCATAAAATTTCAATCATTTTCTAAATGGCAACCATTTAATTTGGGTGCTAATAAATGACTCTTTAAAAACTACCACCCATAATTGCAGAGGCTTGAAGCAGTGAAAAACTAATTTTAGTATGCTTAGCTATAGCACTAATGATTTGTTTTGTATTTTTTGGGAAATGTGTTAACATTGATAAGTCTATAATTAAACTAAGTTTGATACTAAATTGCATTATATACATATGTATGAATACTTATTGTGATTAATATATCATAATCCTACGTCAGATTTATTCATGCAAACTAATTCAGGGATATTTTTCAGAAACTTGAGCTTGTATTTCCTTAAGAATTTTACTGCTGCAGTGCCTAGTTTTAAATTCATAATCAATTACTACTTGCAAATTGCTGAAGTATTGATCTCTTGTAAAAATTATTCAAATGCAAAGTTGCTTACTTTGTCATAGTTTCTATTGCTATAATGTAATGTTGAAGTTATTTTTTTATAGCTGTTCAAATTTCAGAGGTCAGTTGTAAATACCCCCCTAATTCAGTTTTATGATAATTTGAATTTGCTTGGAATATATTGTTAAATGGACCTGAGATTTTCCTTTTGTTAGCAAGATTTGTTGTAAAAATTTACCCAACCAAAAAATTAAGATATGCTTCGCCCAACAGTTCAATATAACGTTATTTTATGGAATCGCAGCTTACTCTTATTCCTCAACAATCCTCCTTCAAACGTAAGCTTTAATTGAAGTAGATATTCAAAGGATTTATGTTAGATTAAAGGAGAATTTAGCATCATCAATACTACCCTTATATTAAGTTGAATAAACCAGTCTGTTGCATCAGCAACTAAATCTCTGCTCAATCGCTTTGATGCATCGTCCTATTTTATTAATTATAAGTGAGCCATTAAGATGTTTGTATTTTCTGGCATTTACAAGTGATCCAACCAAACTGAACGGAATTCTTCATGCATAAAAGTTCTTGCTTGATCAAACTGTGCTAAAACTTTTTCTTACGATAGTGTTTGTTGATTTGCTCATTGGTTATGATCGTTAGCATTGCTATCCAGGTGATGTACGCATGAAGCCTGTAGTTCTTTTTATCATGGTGCTTGCCCATTCAATTTGGATTTCTCTTCTATATTATAAAAAATCTGTACATGGCTGAAAATATTTTCGTTAACCTTTTTACTAGACATAAAGTTAAAGGTAATTTTTTGGTATGTGTCCCTTTGGTAAGCATACACCCTTTGGACAAAAGTAATCTAATAAAATGTGTCTAAGGTGTGAAGCTCTTCAAGACTCAAAATTGCATCTCTCGCCCACTCACAATGCAAAAATCTTAAAATTGTGACAAATAACTGCAGTATTTTGTCAAATTTTCAAGATTTGTGCAAAAAAGTTTAAACAAACTTTTTGAAATGCTAAATTGCGCTTTCAACCCAAAAAGCTAGCATTTGTGTTAAAAGCGTAATGATCATTTCAAAATTGAAACAAGCCTAAATTGAAGTAATACTTCCCTTTTGCCATTTCAATGGGACTACAGAACCTAAAGGCCCTTCCCTTTCTCAAAAGACCTCTCCAGGCCATCCTATTCATGATCAATGACTGAACTTGCATATTTTTTACCAAGTACTTTTTTTATCGTGAAAATTATATAGACTTGAAAGATATGAAAATCCTGCCTTTTTCATTAATATAATTTTATGCAACTTGTTCATGCTGCTTAACACGATTTGTTTCCGTCAGGAAAAAATGGATAGCACTGAATTGATCAAGCAAGTAATTTTTAGCCTTTTCATATTTTTAGTCTAAATTAGTTCTGTAATTTGCTTTGAATGAGATTGTTAGAAAGGAAACTTGTTGATAAAATTTTGCTCCTTTAATTGAAGAATGTCTGAGTCTGTAGACAGCATAACAGGGGAAAAACATTGCTGATCATATTGAAATACAACAGAATACTATTTCAGTATTTGTGTAGGGTAAAGTGGCATGCTTGCACGATACGAAAAAAACTATGAAAAGCATATAATGGCATAATCTAAGTATTTTCAATGCTATTGAATTAGGAATTTAATACAAGTGTATGTCGTTTAGTCTTGTGATATTTGGGGAAAGTATCAACTTGGTATGAAATAAAAAAAATTGTTGCATTAAAAATTAAAGCATTTTTTATTTTTATGATTGAAACCAATTTGTAAATGAAATTGTGAAGTGATGTTGCATGTAAAAAAATTGTGTTAATGGTCATAAGTTTGACACAAACCAAGCAGCTGTTTTTGTTTGAACAATGTTGTTGTTATCTGTGTAAAGAACATGCGTTTTTCTGAAAATAAAATTTGTTTGTTTCAATTCCAAATTGCTTGATCATTGTCAATTGTTTCATGACTGCTGATAAAAGGTTGTCAATCTATGCGACTACGAAAAGAGTATATTTATTTGTGGGGAGAAAAAGAATATTAACTTAGTGTTTGTGGGTTTTGCTTAAGAGGCAAAAGAATTAACGGGCTTCGTAATTTATCTAATAATTTTAAAATGCCACTTTGTTTTGTGCAAATTTGGTAGATTGATTTCCACTTAATTCAATGAATAGGTATTGTCTTAACCCGTTGCTACAGATTTCCAAATCTATGCTTTTATTTAGATATTTTTTCATTATTAAAATTGTCTGCTGAGCACCCCCAAATTTAAAGTGCAAGTGGATCCTGCCTTATGAAATGAGTGATTCGAAGATTGTGTTGTATTTGTACAAGTTCATTCTCAAGAACTCGAAGCAATGCTATTAAGATAAAGTACTTCAAAGAGATGGGTAAGTCAAAATTTATCAATTTTAATATAGTAAGTTTTAGATTTCAGTATGTTTGTATTTTTTTTAATGTTTCTTTGCTATAAATTTTCGCTCTTCTAAATATTAGTTTAATATGAACATTGATGTACATACTTTAGTTGCAAACTCTGTACGAAAGGCATTTCACATTTAAACTTTGGGTAATTCTAACTGTCTTTTTGAGGTATGGTTTTTAATATGTAGTGGACGTCGTTCTTATATTAAGGAATACATGTTAGTTGTGCAGTTGAATGTTTTATTTACATCAATGTTTTCGAATTGCAAAATATAAATGGAATCATGAGAGAAATATTGAGTTTTAGAATTTCAAGTCGAGTACAATTGAAAGATATTTGAATTATACGTTTAGAGAATTATTTACATAGTATTGCCTTCAGGTATCGTATAGGATGCATTGATATTCTTCCACACAGCCATTCTGTGTCTTCATAAGATCTCCGGGAAAATCCTGCATGTACATTTTAGATTATGTTTAGAAAGCGATTTTTAAAACTTCAATGTCCAGTATTTGTTGCAAGGCACTCTATGACCACAACGTCTATTTAAAAATTTTTAAAAGGGTTTTTTGTTCTTCGAATTCACAAAAATAGCTTTGTCAATTTTTTGTTATTGGTAGAAAATTCTAATAATTTGGTGCCGCATTCTATAAAAAATTTATTGCTGAAAATTGCACATGGAAGTAGTGTTTAATCATCGTTCGACGTCGTTTTTGTATAAATGAACTAGCTTTATAAACCCAGCGCGGCGTTGCACGGGTATACACTGAATAACGTGATAGTTTTAGCTTCCACACTACATTTATAACGTAAAAGTGGAAGGCTTTATAATCGGTCAGTCAGTCCGTCTGTCTGTCTGTCACCCACTTTTACAGAAAGAACCACAAGTCCCACAGACAAGTGGGATACGATACATCATTTTGAAGGAAAAAATCAGATTAGCCTACATTCCAAATTTCATTAAAAATTTAACTTGGAAGGTTATTCAAAATTTAAATAACTAAAAATTTAATCTACATTGAAGTAACATGCAAATTACATTTTTATTTATTATTTTCACTGTTGCCACTTCGTTAAACGCACGAGAAACTTTATTTAAAATAAAAACTTTTGAAAGAATATTTATTTATGTTATAATTCAGTTTGGATTGTTGTAATATCACAATGGAGTTCTTTTGATGGTTTATTATATACTAGCTTTATAAACCCGGCGTTGCAAGGGTGCACCCTTAACCCTAATTAGTATGGTTTTTTTATGTAAACTTTTATTTTATACCAATTGATCTCTCCACTGTGGTCCACGCCATCAGGATATTATAATCTCCTCCCGTTCCGATATGAGGGGTTGATTTTATCCAGGCCCTTCCGGAGTTTGAGGGCTTTCCCATAGGGCCCTATTCAAATTGCCAGAACAGCTATATGTTATAATGGCCTGTTTATATTTCACAATTAGCGCAAAACGAAACTGCCCAAATGTGGTAAACATTCCACTTCATATTTCATATAACTCGATAGGGCTGGGGGACCCAGTCGGTAAAGACTTTGGTCTTGCATGCGGTAGGTCCCAGGTTCAGGTCCGGGCATCGCCAAAATAACTGCAGACCTATGAACGGCTCGTGCAGCCAAAAAATGTCCGACGAATAATACCCCGTATAGAGGAAGGGCACTTTAAATATACTCAATTCCCAACGCTGCGTACGATATGTCGCCCTTAAAAGTTGCATTGGGTGGGAATGGGAATAGCTACCCTACGTTAAATTTTCAACTTCGCCAAAAGCCGCCAATGCCAAAATTCAATCGACCGTTACGCCATCTTAACATCAGAAAAAAAAGACATTCATCCTCTTGTATGGTTGGAAGAGTTTTATAAAGTACAAATTCCTTATTTATGCCGAATATATTCGGTTAACCTAAAGAATCATGGCCGGCAATTTTACGCCAAATCTGGTAACGAAGTTTTCTTGTACTAATATTTTATTAATTAGATGCTTACTGATTTTAAATATTATTTACTTTTTTTTAAATCAATTCTTCGTTATTTTAAAAATTCACTTTTTTATAAATCTGGTCTGCAATTTAATGAATCTTTCCGCTGTTTTAAGTCGGCCATTTTGAAATTGGGTAGTATTTTTGGTCATTTCGAGATGGTAACCATCTCGGCAAGTGCCGGGGTTTGTTATCACTTCGACTTGGCGACATTTTTGAAAATTCGCCAAATCCGGCCACGATTCTTTAGGTTAACCTATATTCCTCCATATCATCATTTCTTACCATTTGTAAACATCAATTCAATTAAATTCGGAAACGTAATTAAAATCTAGTTGGGGAAATCTGATCCACCATAAAAAAATAGATTTAAAATCAACACATAAAATACTGATATTCAAATAACAATCCAGCAAATTAAACCGATGTTTTTTTTTCTTTTTTAATTTTCGTTCACGCTGAACGCGCTGAAATTTATTTAAATTGAATTAAAAAGTATAAATTCTAATCTTACAATGCTATTCCTATGGGGAAATCAGCTCGCGTTTTGCACTCCTACACCCTTTGGGTTCGAATAAAAAGTATCCTATAGCCTATTCCTGGTCCTAAGCTATCTCTCCACCAATTTTCAGCCAAATCCGTTTAGCTGTTCTTGAGTTAATGGTCTTACTAACACGATTATTTCTTTTATATATAGATGTATGGAGAAAGATGCATAGAGAATTCTAACTTGGCATAAAAAAATATGCAAAGTTTCGCTTTTATTTTTAAAGCATCAATTGTACTAATTATATATTTTTTGAACTGTAAATTAATTTAACAAACTATAAATAAGTGAGTTTTCGAAAGAAATGTGAATGGGAAGTTGTGGCGACACAAAGATATTCATTAAAAAAATTACATTATTTTTCGAACTTCAAACAAGTTTAGCAAACGATAGTCTACTTTTTAAATCTAAGAAAGCAGATTAATGAAAATAGTTAATTTTAGAGTTTAAAAGTTTGAATTACAAATAGCTAAAGGCCCTGTTTGTTATTAGAATTAAATCACCGTTGCAATTCGCAACAATCGCCCGACAAACTTAATTCTTTTAGACAATAAATTAAAATAAATTTATTTTTGCGACATCGATCAGTTTGAAATGACGGCAAATATATTTCACTACGAGATTCTTTGTATGTTGATATGAAATATTTACATTCTATTTAAAAGCGCTGAATATTACATATTTATTCTTTGAAATATGAATTGATTTTTGCAAACGATAACTAATAATTATTGAATTTTCGAAATAAAATAAATAAAACTAGCCAAATTTAGCATGTAAATGTTTAATATAGAATTAATGATGTGTTTGGCGCCTTTTTACCTGTTTAACACAACTGTTGTGTTGTGTGGAAGCGGGTTAAGTGACGGATTCTGTTACAAACCTACTTTTTTTATTTTTACAGTATCATTTTACTAATTTATTATTTGAACTGTAAATTAATTTAACAAACGATAAATAATAACTGAATTTTCGGAAGAAAGTTAATGTATATGGGAAACTGTGGCGACACAAAGATATTAAGAAAATTACATCATTATTCTTCGATCTTCAAACAAATTTAGCAAACGATAAAGACTAATTGTTAAATCTGAGAAAGAAGATTAATGAAAATCGTTAATTTTGGCGTTTAAAAATGTGAACTAAACTAGCTAAAAGCCCTGTTTGACGAATTTCTTTCTGAGGGGTAAAAATAGTTTCCTGCTGAGCACAATTGTTCTGTGGAAGCGGTTTAAGTGACAGATTCTGTAACAAACCTGCTTGTTTTATGTTCATTTTTTTATATACCAATTGTTATCCATTGGTCAGCACTCAACCAGCATATTATATTCTCTTCCCATTCTGATCTGAGAAGGTTGACTATGTCCAGTCCTTTCCAGGAGTTAGAGGGATTTCCCATAGGCCCCTGTTAAAATTGCCAGAACAGCTATGATATAATGGCAGGTTTCTATTTGGTGATTTGAGCAACGAAAATTTCCAAATGTGGTAAACATTCCACTCCATTTTTCATACAACTCGATAGGGCTGGGGATCCCAGGCGGTTCAAGGCTCGGGTCCGTGCATCGCCAAATTAACTGCGACCTATAAACGGCTCGTGCAGACGAAAATATCCGACGAATCTCTATGGAGGAAGTGCGCATTAAATATTTTTAAAGTCCCGACGCCTGCTATGATTTCACCTTTAAAAGTTGCATTGGGTGCCTGCTCAGGTGTCGGCTAGTCACTTGACTGTGGTTTTTTTTAACGCCCTTTGCCAATAGCCCTCGTATGTAGCTCTAGTGCGACGATAATTAAAACTAACCCTAACCCATACAACTGGATGTGAATAGCAAACCCCACATTAAACTTTCAACTTCGCCAAAAGCCGCCAAACAGACATTCATCCTCTTGTTTGGTTGGAAATGTTTTATAAAGTACAAATTCCTTATTTACGCTGAAAATATTCCTCCATAGCTTCATTTCTTACCAGTTGTAAACACCAATTAAATTAAATTCGGAAACATAATATAAAGTAAAATAATGATATTCAAATAATAATCCAACAAATTAAACCAACGTGTTTATACTTAATTTTCGTTCACGCTGAACGCGCCGAAATTTATTTTAAATTGAAATAAAAATTATAAATTCTAATCTTACAATGCTATTCCCATGGAGAAATTGGCTCACGTTTTGTTCTCTTACATTCTCTTCGTTTGCGTTCGAATTTCAAATAATCGCTTCTTAAATGACGCCTACGATATAAAAGAATATTTTCCTAAAGTTTGATAGCTGTACCTCCAGTGTTTTGGCTGGGCGTTGATACGTGAATGAATGAATGAGTCAGGACTTTGCCTTGTATATATAGACAACTAATAACCACCAGTACGTAAAAGTACCTTTGCTTAGTATCATTTTCGCAACGTTTTATCCTACTTTCATATAATTTTTTTAAAAAAATAAGTAGGCATTGATATGCTGACGATGTCAGTCCGTAAAAGATGACGATGTCAGTCTGCCCTTTCAAAATCGGTTCTATCCGTCCGTTCTCGATACATAATTGTTTTTTTTTTTGTTAGAAAGGTATGACCTCAGAGACCAAAAACTCAAAAAAAATAAGTGTGCGCGTTTTTAATGCAACTGTAGCCGAGTGAAGAGATTATCCAAACAATAAACATGCGAGCGCTTTCTTTCTTATGCTCAACTTGATTCGACTCGATGTTTTTTAGGTGGTGCATCGGGGAAAACCTTCCGTTTTTTTTTTCTTCTTCAAAACAGTTCTTATTAGTGATTGGTTTGTTTTAAAGTTCACGAGATCGGTTAAGTGTTGTAGGCATGTTACTTTTTTTAACTAAGTTATTTGCAGGGCCGTGTGGTAAAAAATTTCATGTGATGCAAGTATTTAAAATGCCGATCTTTATGAAAATTAATTCCAGCAACTTTAAAATTTTGACTCGTATACTAAATAATGCAACCATCTCAATGAAAAGATGTCAATCATTCAACAAATTGCTATTATATCGTATAATATTTTTTTTTATAAATATTTGGTGAGGAAATTGTCATAAAATAGAGTAAATTTAAAATTTTCTTATTAACCCATTAATGACAACTTCATGAATACAATTAAAACCTTTAATTCCGATTAAAATTTTTCGGGTAACTTAATTTTTCATACATAGTTTGTTCAGGACTATGTCTTCATTTGTCTTGTATTTTGTTTATTTAGATAATCTCTTGGCAATTTTTTGCCACTTGTCATTAATGGGGTTAAATAATATTATCAGAAACTCATTTAAATGCCAATCGAAATGCCGGCAAATGTTACACAGGATTCCAATTATCAACCTCTAGCCCAAAAATTCAAAATCATGAGCATCGGCGATAACATTTAATTAATATATTATGGTTATTATATTAATTTAATTAATATATTATAATTAGTTATTTTATCTTTTTTATTTTTTTTTAACAAATACATTAGGATAATATCTCATCTTTTAATAATAAATAAGCATTTTTGATTATTTTTAAAGGGGCATAATACCTATTTGGAAGAAATATTTATTACTGTGAAGAACAAAGTAGAAGATATCGCACCGTACGCGGAAGAGAGACCTATCGGCCAAAATTGACTTTTTGAGATAACACTACTATAGGATGCAAAATTTTGATATCTTTCTATTGGTGCAAACGGCATAGCGATCCGAGCCCTAGTTAGGCTGCAATTAATAGATAGGTCTTTCTTTCGCGAACGTTTTTGGATTAAAATGAACAAGAAAGACCTATCGCACCTGGCGTTTTTTCGTTATGCGTTTTGCAGCTGCGGCGGCAATGAAGTAAAAGCTGAAGTGCCGAATGAAAAAGGTTGAAGTCGGTAAGTGAATTATTTATGTACTTATTTATTTAAAATACTCATTTAAGAAAACTCATTTCATAAACTCTGATTTGTAGTATTTCATACAAAAATTACATACAAATATACATAAAGTAAGTGTAGATTAAAAAACTGCATGCCAATTATTTATATTTCAAGTTAATGTTTTAGCAAACGATAAATAGTTTTAAATCGTCTGCATTATTTTGACTACAGTATAACAAGTAGTTTGATCGAATCATTTCCATTCTTTAATTGGCCATAGAATCTAAAAGATTATCAGACACATAAGTGTGTACAAATGAATTTATAGAAGTATGTTTAGATGTAGGTAAGATAATTTTTTATGTTTATTGATTATTTATTCATTTCTTCAATTAAGAAACTAAACAAACTAGATATTTAAAATGCTTATCTAACTAAAACTTAAATTTTTATTTCCTTGAAATATAGTTACATTGTCCAGTTCTTCATTATGGAACAGTGAAATGTCTTTTCTTGACTTTTTTTTAAAATTATAAACTTAAACATTAGTAATTCCATTGAAAATTAATCGTTGTAATTAGCAGGGTGTTTTAAAATACTTTCTACAAGTTTTCTCCTTAGTTTTATTAAAAATTCATATAAGATAATTTGATTTTAATTATATGTATATATATTTATTTATAAAATACAATCCCAATTTAATTATTCCCCAATTTAAATAAAAAAATATGTTGTTACTGTTTACTATTTAAGATTATAAATATGCATTAAATAAATGACTATTCGTCATAAGTATTAATTTTCTTAATATTTTGAATGAATTTACCTGCAAATTCTTCAGGATCCTTCTTCAGGAGAGCCGTTTAAATTTTTGGTAAAAATTCAAATGATCACAAAATCGTTCCAAATGAACCTAGATCAAAAATATTTGGCATGGATATCCGTTTTATGAGTATAAAAAGGTATACATAGTCATTTTTTACTTCAAATTTGCCTTTGCTGAGATATTTTTAGATAGGTCTTTCTTTCGCGAACAAAATCGTTCAAATTTGTTCGCGAAAGAAAGACCTATGTGAAAATATCTCAGCAAATGCAAATTTAAATTAAAAAATGACTACATGTACTTTTTGGTACTCATAAAACGGATATACCTGCCAAATATTTTTGATCTAGGTTCAATTGGAACGATTTTGTGATCATTTGAATTTTTAATAAAACTTTGAACGGCTCTCCTGAAGAATGGTCTTTTTCGCGATAGGTCTCTTTTCCGCGTACGCTGCGATATGTCATTTTACTCAATATAAGGAGAAAAATGACATAGTAAACCTTAAGTTGAAAAGGAGGTTGAAGAAAAAGATGATGACATAATTTATAATCAAAATTTGTGAGAAAGATAATCAGAAAATTTAAAAAAAACTATAATTGCTTATCCAAATGTTATACAACTATAATTGCTTATCCAAATATTATACAACTATAATTGCTTATCCAAATATTATACAACTATAATTGCTTATCCAAATATTATGCAACTATAATTGCTTATCCAAAAATTTTGTTATTAAAATAACGAACTCCAACGTGTTTTTTCCGGGAGCTGTGCAAACATTTATGGGAGACAGAAAAATTACACAATAAAATTTATTCGGCGGTTACCAGGCTTAGAAAACCAATTAATGATACTATAAATATTTAATTCCTGTCTACGCACTTACATGAGAACAAGACCTGTTAGTCTACTCTCTGACATAGTCGTTCTTAGCCACGACTTCAGCCGCCGTAAAACTGAAAATGAACGTTCAGCTGGAGCACTGCTGATGCGTAGAGATATTAACAGGTTTAACAATAGATGGATATAGGGGTAAATATCTGCGTCACAGTTTTTCAAAATATCCAAAGCAGTTTGAGGATATGCACCGGAGTTCTCAAGCCATTTCTCCCTCCACATGAAGTTCTCCTAGAAGCAACTTTTGAGCCAAACTAACTTTATGAGGCAATAAATTCTGAAACTTCTTGGGATAAGATTTCTGCCTTTTGTTCCAGGACTGCGGAAGTTGTGATTTTTGTGACGTTAGAAGGAAAAAGCAGGGGAAGCTGGAAGCAGTCAATGACTTTGGGAGAAAATCTATCCGTTAAAATATGATCAAGTAGAGGGATGAAAATAGCTTGACGAAAGTAGGTATTCGCATCCTCTGTTTCATAATTTGCTCGGTTCTTCTGGCGACCGCATCGTCTCGTGGGTATTAAAGGGCATCAACTTCTACTGGTCTACCATCGACTTTCCATTTGTTAATGTTTTTACTCAATAACTGAGTAGAAATAGTAATGTCAATTACCTCAGCTCTGTTAGAGGTAATAAAAGTTGGATCGTTGCCCTTATTTAGAATATCGAGATTGTACTTAAGAATGAATTCTAAAAGACACTCACCTCTTTTGTTTGTATCTGTACTACCCCAAACAACGTGATGTGCATTGCAGTCTAGTCCTAGGACTGCCTGCCATTTGTTCTCTGTACAGAATTTTAAAAACTTGTGCAGAATTGGGTTAGGTGGATTCTCCTCCTCATAGGGCAAGTAAACGGAGCCAAATATAATTTCTCTGTCACTCCCATCTATGTTGAGTCTGATCTTCACAGCTGTGAGGTCCCTGTTGATGAATTCAGTTAGAGGTAAGACTTCAATATTTTTGTTTACGAGGATACATGTTCTAGCATTACCATTGTAATCGTATATTAACTTACCCTTAGTTCCTTTAAGGCCACTGATTCTCCCCCTGACAAGCCAGGGTTCTTGAATCAGGGCAAGGTGTGTGTCCTCAGTAAGAAATTTCTTACTGAGGTTAGTTGTACCACTTCTACTGTGGTGGATGTTTGCCTGAAGGACTTTTATCACCATCAGGCTTTGTGGTTTTGTCCAGGACTTTGGCTTGAACTTGGTGAAGTCCGATATAAAATTTATATCCCCTTCTTCCAAGAGTAGCCGCATCCAATTCTGGAATGTTGAAAACTATAGTTATACCTGAGGGTTCACGCTTCAGGTTCAGAATGCTCCATTCTGTAGAAGTTAGCCCCCCCGTTCTGAGTCTCAATTTTTTTTCAGGATGACATTAGTATCCAGTTTAGTGAACTTTTGAAATGACTTTAGTGGTTCTGACAAGTTTCTTTGCCTCACCCACTAGAAGTGTTTGGTCTTGCCATGGGTTTAACTTACTGACAGTCTGTTCCAGCCACTTAGAGCTCTCCAGATCTGCACAGTTGATGATAAGAGCCCCATTGTCAAGTCTGCAAGATAGAAATGTAGGGGCAGGATTCTCCTTTTCCTCTATCTTGGTCATAATCAGGAGTTCCAGGTCTGTAGCCTGTTCCTCTGAGAAGCGTTTTTCAGGATGTCCCTCTAGAAGTATGGCCATTTTTACCGCCGTGAGAGCCTCCCTGTAGGTTTCACCCGAGGGTCCGTCTCTCTTAGAGGTCTTTTTGACCGCCTCCTGCTCCATCCTGTCGCTTTGACGTTTTTTGCCCTTTCCCTTAGGTTTATCTACCCAGGTCCCGGCTGCAATTTTCCTTTCTCTGGTCATTTTTTTCTTTTGAGCCCCAGAAAGTTTTTTAAGTTTAACCTTATCCAGAGAGTCAGTCATGCTGTTAATAGCTTCCTGCTGTGCTCCAGAAGTTGACGGTTGGTGGAGGTCATTTCTACCTCGTTTGAAGTATCCATTTCTGCACCTTCAATGAATGTCTTCTCGGTTACCTCGTCTTTAGACGGTTCTACCTCAGAAGTGTTGCCTGTAAAAACAGAGGTTTTGTTTTTTTATGTTCGTTTTTTTTCCATAAATTTTCAAAAATAAACCACAGGAAAAACAGTCCACCCAGCATTGCCTGAGGATACTGGGTAAGGCAGCTTACTCTAGCAGTTTGCCAGTCATACTAGAGGCTCCGTTAAGACACATACACCGCTGTGTCATTCACCCTAGGCACGGATCGCATAACACCAGGGTTACGGGAGTTGGTTCGCGACCTCTTATTGGTTATTCGAGGCTGTCCTGTCACTGGGCAGGATATTCGGCGATCCACCACCTGCCGAACGCGCCATGGTAGCCACTCAAGCCCCAAGTCATTTTGTGATACATATCTGATCACTTAGTTGAGACTTATGAGACAAGTCCGTTGTCTCATCAAGTAGCATAGAATAGAAAAGTGCCCCTCGGATTCTAGTGAGTATTTTCTCTAATTTCTTCTCCAATACATTCAATTAATTTATTTTGAACTGTCTTACTGATGTAAGTCGCATTGAACGAGGAACTGTTTAAGTGCTCCTAGTTTTTTTTATCCCCAGAAGCAGCCATGAACCTTAGAATTTCCCTAAAATTTATTTAATTTTCTGTTGTACTGCTATCTGTTCTAAGTCGTCCGTCATCTCTATGCCCCCGGAAAGCCAAACCCTGCCGTCCTAGAAAGAGCGTCGTATAATAGGAACAAGCCGTTCTCTGTTTTCTTGTACCTGAGCAAGTCACCCTTTGGTTATTTGGTTAATCACATCGACCTCAGGCTTGTCATAAGTTTCGAGAAAATTTTTCGCTTTTTTTCCACAGCGGTCTGGTGGTACTGGCTTTGCTCATGATTGGCCTAGACACTATTTTGACTACGCCCTAACAGATCTTTGAATGTAATCAAATGCTCGGTCACTAATTTCTTTTAAACGGACATGCGTATCCTTTCCCCCTACATTCCCGACATTAAACTAAGGGCAGTATTTGCAAAACAGGCCTCTTGAAGAGTGAGATAACACTTCCCAATTTTTGTAATGATCAAGGAGCTTTTGATTTAAATACCGTCTGTACTCCTTTCCCATACACTTGTACGTAGAAAAGGGTAATCGTAGTTAGCAGGCGGCTTCCAAGGATTAAGGAAAAGCTCTGGCTTTTGAAAATTAGATATATTTTTACCAATACAATGTCCTATGTCATTCTTCACTATTGCGGAATCTGGATTTGATGATGTACTTTCCGGTAAAGAATTGACGCTGCAACATTCGGTTCCTTCCTGTGCAGTGATGACTGAAGTGGCAGTTGATGAGCTAGCGCCGGTTACAGGAGCATGGAACAGCGGAGTTGTGGCATCGTTGGGTCCTGGCACGACTGGAACGAATGTGCTCGGTATGGCAGGCGCTGGACCATGATGATCTGCCTCTGGTTGGCGTTTGAAGAAAATTTCAATCGTCTTCAACCGCTTTGACTGATGTTGGCGAGGCTTAATAGAAACACAAATACAAATATAACGTTTGGATAATTTTAAATAAATGTCGAAATTGCGTTTTCACCAATAACAAGCAAAACATGATTAGTTTAACTTATTTTTTCAAGCGTCCGCTTTGCGTTTGCATCCATTGGATTACTCATAACAGAAACAAGCAGGTGGTAAGGGTATTAGCAGCACCCACATCAAGAATTACTATTCTTATGAAATTACGATTTCACGAATTCAGGCAGAAGTTAATTCGCTTTTCTTACGAGGGGTATTCCACAGTTCGAAACTAAACTAAACAGTTCGAAAAGTTTTTCTACTCAAGAGTTTAGAAAGTCAAAAGTGGCATGTAGTATTGATATCAATTTGATCTGCCAAATTATAGCTTTTTTTTCTTGTTTCTTATTTTCTAGCTTATAGCTACTATTTAGAGAGCATTTGAAACAACAAATCCAGTCATGCATGGAGGCATCAATTTGTGGTCTAAGGATGAATTATTTCAAATTTGCAATTGTCATATATATGAAACCAATAAATTTAAATTTCTAATCATTTAGCGTCAAAGAATTTACTGCGATTAGATTTCTTATTACAAATCAAAGGATTTTTTTACGAGCTTTCATCAAAGACATTAAACATTTTTAAGAATCATTATAGTCATCACTGGTTCCAGCCCCTGATGAAGAACCCTGGTGTACTTCAAAGCTTTTCACTATTCTTCCTTATCATACTACTTTTGCTTCCGGTTAGCAATTCCCGTACTCCGTTGATCTACCACTTGATCAATAAATCTAATTCGTGGTCTTTCTCTAAGTCTTGATCCTCTAGGGTTTCCTTTTGCAAGAATCGTTCTCTTTACGTGGCCACTGAACCACATCTAACCATTCATCCACCACATCCCATGTTTATATCTAAGATAACTTTTTATTCTTTGTATATTTAATAAACCTCTCTATTTGTCCTTATTTTTCATTATCCCCGACTGTTGCTGCAACAACTGCTGCTGCTGCTGCATATATCCTATTAATCTTTTCTAAAAATCGCATTATTATTGCATTGGCAGTCTCTCAACAGAAACTGTGTAGCATCTTCTATTTCCTACTAACCTTTTAAAAAAAAAACAAATCATCATCAGGCAAGTAAATATTTTCTGTTTAATGTATATTTTAGTAACATTTTTGAACCTTTGAATAACAATAATAAGAAACATAATAGTTTTTTATTCGAGCAACTTCATTTCTTTGTCATTACTGTTCTACACTAAAAGTTGTTATTTAGGGGACAAATTAAGCTAATGACACTTATTTTACATTTCACAATTTTTTTTTTACTTCAGGTACTCACAAGGTATAACAAAACGTATCTACCTATCATTTGATTGTGATTAAATTGCATTCAAAAAATGAAATATAGGTTAAACTTTTGCGTATTTTTTTCCGTGAATTTTTAATTCAAAAATGTAAACCTAGAATTTACTTTTCCGTTTAAGTTTTTCTGTTACCGATCACTAATTTAATACTTAGATACATTGAATAATTATCCTACTTTTTCTGTAAATTGAAGATCAATTCTTCGCAGTTTTTAAGTTTTTGAGAAATATCCGGAAGAGACATGCTTTTCATCATTTCTTGGTGTGTAGCTAAACCCCTTTGTTGTCATACCTGAAAACAAGATTGTCTCTCGATGTAGTTTATAGTTTATCAGAGAAGTTCTCGATAAGTCATGTTAACATGACTAAAATTCCAAATAGATTTCAGCGTATCTCTAATGAATTATTTGTCACATTATTTGCTGGTGGTATGCTTAAACAAATTTCAGAATATCTTTTTATTGTAAGTCTAATGTTTAAAATGTTTAATTTTCAAAACTCTTTTATTTATTTTCATCGATGACCAATTCTCTTTAGCATTGAGATTATAGGGCTAATCTAAAGTATAATGAGAAAATACAGTTTTATGTTTAAAGCTTGATAAAAATAAAAATTACATTTTTGTAATTGTATAAAACTGTAATTATTTAGCCTACTCTTTTTTAATTCGAAAGAAATAAAAAAATTAAAAAGTAGTTATTGACATGCGGTCGATGTCTGTCCGCCTGTCTGTCCCTACCCCCCCCCCCCCCCCCTTTCCAAAATCGGTTCTATCCATCTGATCTTAAAAATTATTTTTTGTTAGAAAGCTATGGTTTCAGGGACCCGACTTTTTTACTTTTTGTCCGCCTGTCTGTACGTCCGGACAGACAAAAATCTACTATCTGTCGGCGAATATCCCATTGAATTAGCATTGAAATTCAATTTTGAGCCATTTAAATCGCTGTTGCCAAATCAACAATGGCCTGAGAAACTTTATTATTTAAAAATATTTGAAGCAAAATAATTTTTACAGGAATCCATTTGGAATGACGTAATAAAATGTAGCACAATGTGATTCTTTGATTGTTTATTAATTGTTTACTAAGAAAGCGGCAAAGCATATTTTTTGCATACAATTCTGCTTAGTTTTAATTTACATTTATTATTTCTTTAATGCAGTTTAGAGTAGTTTCATTACTTTTGTTATTAATAAATATTTAATTATTCTTTGAACTACAAGTAAATCGAGCAGACGATAAATAATATTAAGTTAATTTGCGAAAGAATATTAAGGAAAATAGTTGATTTTGGCTTTTCGAAGTTTAAATTATAGCTGGATGCTGTGTTTCGCGATTTTCTTTTGATGTGTATAAATTTAGTGTAGAAACGGTTGTTGATGCTATTTACTGTTAGGAACCTAGTTGTTTTCCGATTAGAATTTCAGTAAGTATTTAAGTAACAGGAAAGTAGGCTAATTTAGTTTTTTTTTTAAGAACTTCTTGTTTTTCAAAAGAAAAAGACGTTAAAACAATGCTTTTTTATAAGAATTAAATTTTAGAGTGCAATTGAAAGTGTCTTTCATAGAAAATGTGCAGCACCAAGTTATCATGAGGTTTCCAGTTGTCTCTGAAGAAGTTTGGTATCTTGATAGAGGATTTCTTGGTAATATTTGCCCAATTGTCTTATTTTTATTTGATTTGAAATATAATCAATGAATCGGTAATTTTTTGTTTATAAAAAAATTTATGAGGTTAAAAAAAAATCTTCACTATTACAGTTTAGTCTTCAGGGCCTGAACTGGTTAAACATTAAAAAAAATCATGAAATGTTTATTTACAAAAAAAATTGGTAATTTTTTTTTAAATGTATTTTTTTTCAAATCCAAAGAAACCTTTGTTTGAATATTCATGCATTATTTAAGGTCATATGTCCGAGGAGTTTAGAAACAGAAAAGTTTTATTTTTTAATTGAGTAACAGCAACAAAGAAAAAGTGATTTTGAAAATAAAATTCCTAGTTAAGCCCTTTAAAAAAGGCAATTAAAAAACGCATGATAAGCAGCGCTTTTATTTAATTTAAAATATTATGAAATAAAATTAAATCAATACTAAGAATTTAAAGTTGGAAATCTGAAATGTGCTATAAAAAACTATGGTGCTAAACATTTTTGCACCTCATCATCATCATTGGCGCTACAGCCCCTGAAGGGCCCTGGCCTCCTTTAAGGTTTCCAAACCTACTGTTTCGAGGCCTTTAAGACGAGCTTAAAAGCGTTTTAAAAGAGGTAGTACAACAAGTAAAAGGTTTGTTTTAAAACATATTAAATAAATATAAAGTATTATCTAAGTAGTAGTGTAGAATAACAAAACGCCGATCTATACAAGTAAATTGTCGTGTAGAATCGAATGAAGTTTAACTAAAGCAATTGGCTAAAAATTCAGAGTCCTGTCGTCTATAGCCCTCTTGTAATTCTAGTGCAACGTTAGTTCAACCTAACCCAATTTGGTTCTTTAATTTATATTTGGATAATTCAAGTTCTTATTTTACAGCAAATGTTCGCGTTTACCACGAATAATATGTTGATACCTCTGGGGAATTTGTACCTTAAAGTTCGCTTCTTAGCAGTCACATTACATTAAAAGTGAAACGAGTTTTACAGAAAAGCAATTCCTGTGCGTTTGCTTCTTAAACTACAAGTCTTATAAAGGAAAAACAACTTTTACAGAACTGTAAATGACCTTATACAGTTGCCGTCAACTTAACCTTTCGTAATGGCTAAGGCTATGAGGGCGTGGCCGAGTGTCCGAGCGCTGGGATTGGCGGCAATCGCTGATACCCATATAGTTTCAACCAGTCAAATTGGTACGATTATTGTCATCTGACGATCGGACTCTCTGCAACCATGGCTGCTTGGCGAAATTTGGCGCCTATATATATCTGCACTTTAATTGTGAACGCCACACTTGTTGTTGTTCCAGCTATCTAACGCGATTCGAAATTTAAGAATAGTTCTATATAGACTGAAGATCCAAACTCAAATATTCTACTTTTCAAATTTCAGTTTTATTCCAAAACTATACGTTGAAGAAGGCTCAAATGATTATATTTATGTTTTTGTGCGATTTAGAAATTCTCCAATGCAGATTTTTGGTTTGAAGGGAACTTATTTTAACACTTTTTTAACAGTTGGTTTTAATTTAAGTACAGAACTTTCAATTTCAATCAATTATCAACATTTTTGGTCATATAAAAGTACGTAAAAAGTTCAAAATTCTTCTTCCATTCCATTATTAGAATCTCTCTATGGCCTCTGTTGTGTCCTAACCCGTTTTGTTATCATTTCAAATTAACATATTACCATATTTTCGCATGTTTTTTTTTTATTTAGACAGTTGGGAGGGATTTTGGAATTGGTTCAAATTTGCAACTCCTAAAATTACCAAGTTTACTGTACCTAAACGTTTAAGCAGATTTATTAATCACTACGATTAATTGATTTTATATGCAATTGTAGCTTTTTTTCGCATAACTACTAAAATAAGATACTATATAAAATATAATCAAATTCTGTTTAAAAATTAAACTGCATTATTTTTTTTAAATCTAAAAAAATTAATATCCCAAAATAAGTATAGATTAATGAATAATTAAAAGTTAATAAAAAAAAATATGAGTTTTACTTATTAATTCTATATATTTTACTATTCTTCCTAAAAAAAAATATAAACACAGCTAGATTCTGTTTATAAAAAAAAAACAGCGATAATCGCGCCAAACCTTTTACCCCCTATGCATTTCACTAAGCTAATCCCAGCGCTCGGACACGCCCTCATAGGCTTAGCCATTACGAAAAGTTAAGTTGACGGCGACTGTAGTTCATTCGCCTAAGAGTGTTGTCCAAATAAACAAAACCACGTGATATTTAGCGATATCAGTTTTTATGCCTAAAAAAAGCATCCTACTAAATAAACGCTTTTCTCTACGCGTTCTGTTTAGTTTTGTGATGGTTAACGTCACACCAGACTCGAATTACCTTGAAACCCACTCATGTTGTTAAAAGTTAATGCAAATTTATAAGTAATAAATATTTCTAGTATTTTTACTTTTAATTTATTAAAGCTCTTTTTTTTTAAACAAGTAGGTTTGTAGCAGAATCCGTCACTTATTCCCACTTTCACACAAAATTGGTGTTCAACAAGAAAATTGCGCGAAACGCGGTATTAATGAAATATCAAACATTTACACACTAAATTTGGTTTAGAAAAAACGTTCCTCTAGTTTCATTTATTTTCGTTAAAGGAATAAATATTTAAGGTTCCTTGTTTTTAAATAAAAGCAAAACGTTTCACATAAACATACAAGTAGTTTTGTTACTCTGGCATATGAGTGGTCTGTTACTTTTTAACAACATAGTATGTAGTTAAAGTGATTGGGTTAGTAAAATAATAAAGCTCACCCCCAAAAGCTTTCATTAGAATAGCTAAATATCGACTTGTACTAGTACAGGAAGAGTCAGGATAATTAGAAATTTTACTGAGTTGGCGAACGCTCCCCCCCCCCTTCCCGCTTCACAGTAGAAATTTCTATTAATGCTCATAACTTCTTTTTAAATCAATATATTGCACAATAATATTTGATAGATATGATTATTTGTTTAAGTGTGTGAAATATTAACCGCAAGAAAGGGATTGTTGCATTCTTTAAATGCTTATATTTCCTAAACTGTTCTAGATAATGATTAGTATGTTTATAAGAATCAAGCTTGTTGTTTGGTTAATATTTCATTAAGGGTCTTGTATGGTAATAGGGATGGGGAAACTTTGGCACCAAAAAATACAGAAGAAAGTTATTTTGCCATTAAAATAATTAATAAGTATAATTTTTAAGATATTAATTAGTTATAATTAAAATAAAAGAATTGTTTACACATTTACATGCCGTTAGTGCTGCCATCTGTTTGTGAATAATTACTGAAATTTGGTTTTGATAATAACTATTTAATATATTTAAATCTAGCTTTATAAACCCGGCGTTGCACGCGTGCACCCTTAATAACCCTAATTAGTAGGTTTTTTTATGTAAACTTTTATTTTATACCAATTGATCCCTCCACTGTGATCCACTCCATCAGGATATTATAATCTCCTCCTATTCTGACATGAGGGGTTGATTTTATCCAGGCTCTTCCGGAGTTTGAGGGCTTTCCCATAGGCCCCTATTCAAATTGCCAGAACAGCTATATGATATAATGGCCTGTTTCTATTTCACAATTAGCGCAAAATTAAACTGCCCAAATGTGGTAAACATTCCACTTCGTATTTCATACAACTCGATGAAGTTGGGGGACCCAGTCGGTAAAGACTTTTGTCATGCATGCGGTAGGTCCCAGGTTCAGGTCCGGGCATCGCCAAAATAACTGCAGACCTATGAACGGCTCGTGCAGTCAAAAAATGTCCGACGAATAATACCCCGTATAGAGGAAGGGCACTTTAAATATCCTCCAAATTCCCAACGCTGCGTACGATGTCGCCCTTAAAAGTTGCATTGGGTACCTACTCACGTGTCGGCTCGTAACCTGACTGTGGTTCTAAATTACGACTCCCGTTTCTAATAGCACTCGTGTGTAGCTTTAATGCGACGATAATTCAAACTAACCCTAACCCATACAACTGGATGGGAATAGCTACCCTACGTTAAATTTTCATCTTCGCCAAAACTCCGCCAATGACAAAATTCAATCGACCATTACGCCATCTTAACATCAGAAAAAAAAACATCCATCCTCTTGTATGGTTGGAAAAGTTTTATAAAGTAAAAATTCCTTATTTATGCCGAATATATTCCGGTTAACCTAAAGAATCGTGGCCGGCAATTTTACGCCGAATCTGGTAACCCCGATGGCAACCTTTGGCGAAATTAGCAATTGCATTGACAATTTCTAAATGTTAATCTATTTAAATCTTAAACGCATATAATTTATTCTGAAGTTTTCTTTTCTAATATTTTATTAATTAGATGCTTACTGATTTTAAATAATTATTTACTTTTTTTAAATCAATTCTTCGTCATTTTAAAGTTTCACTTTGTTTTATAAATTAGGTCTGCAATTTAATGAATTTTTCCGCTGTTATAAGTCGGCCATTTTGAAATTAGGTAGTATTTTTGGTCTTTTTGAGATGGTAACCATCTGCCGGGGTTTGTTATCACTTCAACTTGGCGACATTTTTGAAAATTCGCCAAATCCGGCCACGATTCTTTAGGTTATCCTATATTCCACCATATCATCATTTCTTACCATTTGTAAACATCAATTAAATTAAATTCGGAAACATAATTAAAATATAGTTGAGGAAATCTGATCTACCATAAAAAAAATGAAAAGATTTAAAATCAACAAATAAAATAAAATACTGATATTCAAATAACAATCCAGAAAATTAAACCCACGCGGTCTTTTTTTTTTCTTTTCTTAATTTTCGTTCACGCTGAACGCGCTGTAATTTCTTTAAATTGAATTAAAAAGTATAAATTCTAATCTTACAATGCTATTCCTATGGGGAAATCGGCTCACGTTTTGCACCCCTACACCCATTTGGGTTCGAATAAAAAGTATCCTATAGCCTATTCCTGGTTCTAAGCTACCTTCCCACCAATTTTCAGCCAAATCAGTTAAGCCGTTCTTAAGTTATAAATAGTGTAACTAACACGACTCTTTTATATAGATAGATTGTACTTATTAATTATTTTAATGGCAAAATAACTTTCTTCTGTATTTTTTTGTAAGTTTTTGTGAGTACATGTCACATACTTTATTTAAAAACAGGAAACAGGGGTCAATGTTTCTAAATTGGAATTGTCTAGAGATCAGTAACTATACAAAATCCTTAAAAGGACTAACTTTTTTCTAAAATAGATTTTTTTAAGATAAGGGTGGTCAAATATATTTTTTTATTTAGATCTATTCTGCGTACCACCTAAGACCTAACTATACCAATAACAGTAAATATGAGTTCAAAAGAAGATGGGGAGATGTTTGGCGAGAAACAAAGTAAAGTCGCCAAGTATAAGTCTAGTAAGCCCAAACGAAAATGTCATTCAATGTTAGTTCATGCTGAAACGAAACACATTTTAGTTCTTAAAAAGTGTTAATTTAAAATCCAAAAATGACTATTTGTACAGGAGTAGGCTGTAGCACAAGATCTGAATTGATGCATGACGGTAGTAATTTCCTTCACAGGTAAGAAGAGAATTTCCTTCACAGGTAAGAAAAGAATTTCCTTCAACGTACAAACTCCACTGTAGAATACTGCCGTGGTCAGGTAAACTGCAGTAACTACAACAATGAGTTGGACTATTTTTGCTTTGTAATCTTTTTCAGTATGTTTTCTTATGGGTTAAAGTTTTTGAGTGCTCGGAACAATGGTCCAAGTCATTGCTATGTGGTTACTGCAGTTTACCTGCTCACGGCAGAATAGCGCTAAATATTTAGCCGAGAACGTTGATTTGGGTTTACTACAATGCAATCGCTGGCTTCACTTGGTAAACCGGTTTTTGTATTGGTTTATCCCTGCAGAATTTTCATCTATTTCTTATTTATATGTAATTATATGCGGAAATGTGTACCGTAACCTGAGTAAGTTGATCTTCAAATTTCTAATATGGAAACTTTTTTTCCCTTCGAATAGTCATTTGTCAGGTATGCCACGCATGGTACGAGGTCTTGAGTGGCAACAGGATCATTAAATAAATATAAATTACTTCGCGAGTCTTGATTTGTGAATCAATGTCTCGCGAAGGAAGTGTGTACGTCACCTAAAACAAGCCATGCGGTTGGTTCAATTTCATTCATAGGGAGCCATAAACCAATTTGTTGGATGGCAACTGTTCGAGGTCGCGCAATATGCAAACTTTACTTTTGGCCACGTGATTTGTTTCGATGTTAAGTTTTTACTGTAGTCGAGTGATTTTGTTTGTGACCGAAACGTCCACGTTTGAAGACAAAAAATTTGTGGAATTTCATTTGTGGTATACAAGCACTGCTTCATTTTAAAAGTAAGTCAGCATTGATTTTATTATTAATCGGTATCCCTTGCTGTTTAAAAATTAACTAATATGTTGTGTTTTATTTAATATCAATTAGGAGTTGTAGTGTTGAATTATAGAATCCTATTCGAATGTTTTACGCATTTAATCGTAGCTAGTTCCGATAAAATAAATGAAAATTATAAATTAATAGATTAACGTAAGCTGTTTAACTTAACAGTCATCAAATCTTTCCTTTGAGCTTTTTGGATTTATAAAACTTATATACTTTAAATTTATGGAAAAAAAGGTTAGCTTGGATAATATTTTTTCTATTGTACTTCAACGAATATGTATTTTATAACAGTTGCAAAAGTATTGCAACTATAATACAATTTTTTTTCACAAACATGATTTGTAATACAACCTGCAGTCTTGTGTATAACTACTTATTGTTTTGCAAATTATTTTTTGATTCAATTGAGCGGAATTAAACGTTAGTAATAAACGTTTTGGATTAATTTGTATGAAGTTGACGTTTATATTTCACTTGGATTTCAAAATATTATAATCTGTGGCTCGTTACGTTTTATTACTCAAGTAAAAGTTGTTTTTTATTGACAAATTGTACTATCGACGACATATGTGAATTTTGACTTAATTGCTAATCAGCAAAAAATGTGTCAATATCTTGTTTCATTTAAAGCTGTAACCTTAGCTGCACCTATGTGCTGTAACTTAGTGCACTGAAATTTCGAGCCGTTTTTGCGCATGATTCGATCACTCAGTCGCAAAAATTGAAGGTCGTTTAGTTAGTCTTTTTCTTCAGGTTGAACCCTTAATCAATTTCGCAACTCTGAACTCATTGCCAGCATCTACAAACACACAACGCCCATATTTTATCGATCTGACCATGTGGCTATATTATATTTAACTGATTATTTCCTTGTGAAATTATAAATTTAAGTGGGGGGATTTTCTGTCTTTGCTGAAATATCCTGTCTTTGCTGAATATAAAAAATTAAAATATAGGATCGGGTAACGAACATTAGATTCTAGAATATAGATAGTTAATTAATTATAAAACACCTATTGTTTTTACTAATTTTAGTCATTTAGATAAACCTATATAACGGAACCAGACGATGTATCAGTGAAGTCTCATATGTAGTTATAGATTTTAAAAAAATCTAATATAAACATAGAAATAAAATTGTAAATCCTAATAGTTAGAATTTCGCGGCTCATAAATTGACTGTGCGTAGAAAAGTGAAAAAAGACGGATAGGACAAAATTATTCACTTTGAGTTAACACCCCCGTAAAATACAAATTTTGATTATCAATTGGTGCTTTCTGCATAACGATTCAGAGCAATATTTTCGTCTGCAATTGACAGATCTGTCAATTTTCTTCATTCGTATATCGGGATCAGTATTAGTTTAGTAAATTTGCTAATTTGCTTCTTGAACAATTTTTGAATCTTCTCAATAAAGTAGCATCTTAAACTATTTTTCTTAGTAACGAATTTGTTGCTTTAAATACTGAAACTCGTCACATTTTGTGTTTTTTAAGATATATGCACACGTTCGGACCACTTTTTTTTAAAAAATATGAACTAGGAAACAACTTTGGCGGTATTTTTGTGTGTATCTGAAGTAACTATATATAGCAAGTGAAATTTGGCATATATACCAAATGTTTTTAAAATATGGTCATTTTATGCATGTTTTTGCAATTTTTTGTCAAACTTTAATTAGGCTAGAAAAAAACTGTTCGACCTATTAAGAAAATAAAACCACCAAGTTAAACAGTAAACTTATGTCTAGGGATAATATATCTAAAACCAAAAGAATTTATTTAAAAATAAAATTTTTATTAGCAGTTGAAAAAAGTATGATTTTTAAAAAAAATTTACGGTGTGTCAAAATGATTAATAGACCAAAACAAAATAAAAAACATTTCTTCCAAGTTTTTAGGTATATTCCCTAGACCACGATTTCTTTAATTAGCAGAAAAAAGAATTTTTAAAATTACTCAATAACTTTTTGAGTTATCTTTTTCCAACTGAAGCTATTTAATGAAAAACTGAAATGCGAGAAAAACGCATTTAAAGTTTCCACATCTGGTTTATTCAAGTGCTACTTATCTTTCCTAAATTAATCACTACGTTCGTTCTAATTGCGGCACAGTTCAAATGATGACAGTTTTAGAAACAAAAAATCTGGGTAATAATATAAACAAGTAATGACATTTTCAACGTGTGAACCTTAACTAGGAAAGGTTTTGAAGACCTTAAAAGCCGGATCGATAACGTGTCACAACACAAGTTGCCTTATTTGCAATTATATCTTATCCGTTTTATATTGTCATAACAAATATACTTTAAATGAAGTAAATTTCATTTTAATGGCTTTTATCAATACTATTAATAATTTTTTTTATAAGTGTTTTATCGAAAAGAAGTGTTTTATCGACCCAAAAAATGCATGTCACAAATTTATATTTCAGATCGGTACTTCAACTTCCTAAGCGTGTACCGGGCCAAAAACTTTTTTCCGGAAGAGAAAACGTCATTGAATTGCCCCAGCAGACTGCTCACAGTTTCCCGTAGAAAAACAAGTAAGTTTATTTAATTTTTTTTAAATACGCGCACTTTTGAGTGTCTCTGATCGGTAACGAACACTAAAATAATAGAAATATGTAATATATAATATAAATAATAATATAATGTAATACATTTTTAAATAATTTAAATTTTTAATCATTAAATATAAAAAAAAATGTATCAAATGATAGTTGTCGTGGATGTGAAGAAGTCAACGTGTTTCCAGTTTGAGAATAGTACAAATAAAACAATTTTCTTTTAAACTAGTCAGATCGGTAAGTCAGTTTTGTAAGTTTAAAAAAATTATATTTTTCACCGAAAAACGCTTCCATTACCAATGTTATTGCATAGATTTTAAATCATATTTTTCAGTTTCAATTGATTGATATAACTTAATTTCGTAGTCGTCCTTATCGTTTCCCCTAATTAAGTTTTCCCTAATAAACCAGTTAATTATTAATTGTGTAAATTATATTTATTAGTTTTATGCGTATTATTCTCACAAACTTTATAAGTATCTCAAATATTTAAAAAAAAAATTGTTTAAGGTATATGGATACCTTAAGATGGAAACATCTCGATTGATGGCCATAATTTCATTCAATGTTTCTGTTCAACTGCGTTTCGAATGAACTGCTAGGGTCTTCGATTCTCATTCGTTATTTTATAAAATAATTACAAAACTAAATATGAAAACTTTCCGTGTGCTCAGAGGCAACAATGATTTTAAATTTAAGGGGGTCCAGTACCTTGAAATTACAAAAATTGCACTTTTTTGTTTTATTGTATGGAAACATAATATAGCCAAGTCTACAATTCATAGCAAACCAGATAACAAAATTCATAATACCAAAAGAGTTATGATTAATTTTATTCAAAAACTTTGTATTCTGGTAATGTTAAAATGAAGCTTAAGAGGCTAATATCTCCGGGCGAGATTTTTCTATTTTGATCTATTTCAAAATGCTAAGGCTTTTTAACTACAGCACTTTAAACTGCTTTCTTTACATTTTTAAACACAAAATAGTATTTATTATAAAAGTATGCATTCTTTTTGCTTAATTTTTGACTTTTCGTAAACAATGTTCAAAGTTTAAAATTCGTTTTTTTCCCCCTACATATCTGATTTTTTCAGTAATATTTTTTTCCAAAACGGTAGTGTGTGTGTGAACTAAAATTTTAATGCATACTTCTATTAGGATATAATAAAGAACCTGTAATAAATTTTTAAACACAAAATTGAAAAATCGGTATGAGTAGGTATTTGAAAAAACGCAAAAATTTGATAAGAATTTTAATTTTGTCAAATTTTGCACATAAGTTTTTTTGGGCTAAAGAGTATTGTTTATAGATGTTGCTTACTGAATCCAATTTTTTTCTACGTAAGTGTAAAAATAAAGAAAAAGTTGTGCAAGGTACCGGACCCCCTTAAGTGTAGTTAATGATAGATAATATTTTTTCAAAAGTTTACTAAGCTGAAAAGATAATTAGAAATTTTTACAAAAATCGCTCAAAGGTTTTAATTATTATTGACAAGAACATTAAATTGCCGGATATAATAAATGAATTTCGCTACCTAAATTCTTTCATCTTTATTGATAAATACATAACGCGAAAAATTATAAATGTAGTCGTTGAAATATGCTTTTATTGAATTTAATAGCAAACTTGTGCGTGCATCGTCCAAATGATTGTCTTAAACATTCTTTAAAAATGACATCTACAAAATTTTGACTAAAAAATAATTATAAAAAGAGTACCTAACAAAAAGTGGACGAATGCAATAAGATAGTATCTGATGTCTTTCCTTTCTAACAAAAAAGATTTTCTTTTTAAATTGGTCTGTTTCAATTTCAGTTATAACAGTACGTCATAGGACAGATGTGCGAAAACGCTTACGCACAGACGGACAAACAGCATAAAGTGTCATATCTTTAGCTATAATAGTCTGATTAATTTATTAAAGTTACAAAAACTCCGTATTATAAAGGACAGACTGAACGAAAAGCGCACAGACAGGCGGGCATGAGGTTTAAAAATAGTTGTTTGATGTCTTATACTTTTATAATCAAAACGAAATTTAGAATCAGTCGTTCAGATCCGAATTTTCAAGGGACTTTCCACTCCTTTTAACTTTCGAATTAAAAAAAGAAAGCTATAAAATTAAAATAATCAGTCAAATAATAACAGATAATCTCTCGATTAGGGGTCATAATATTCGATGTTCCCGTGCAACTGCGGCATAGTTAAATGATATTAAGAAAGTTGCTTCTAGTCATAATTGTAGTAAAATATAGTAGTGGTGATTATCTATATATCTCTTTCGTGGCTAACAAATTCCCTTATATTTATAATTCTGCAATGACAACAGCTGTCGAGTTTGTTTACACTTTCGCCTACGGTAAAGAGCAGATGCTCTTGATTCACTGTTAGTATTATGCAAGATCCGTTTATTAGTTTAAAAAACAGTTTTAGGGATAGAATCAGTAAGTTTAACTTTAAACATGCATAATATAAGGAACGTATAATGCACGATGGCTGTTTTTTTTTCAACCTCCGATTGGCTGCAACAAAAGACGAGTCAAAATACAAAAGATTTTTTTACCAAAAGTAATGTACAATACTGCTTGTCTCTCCACATAATTACCTTCACGATTAAAGCATTTGTCATATCTGTAAACAAGCTTTGAAATACCCTCTTCAGAAAATGTAGCCGCCAATGATTGGAAGGGAGTTGTGCGTTTTCGAGATGGTTTTCGTTTCTTGCAGGCAGAAGGGAATAGTGCAATGGAAATTAATCGAAGAATGAGTCGAGTGTATGGATATTTATGAGTGGTGGCGTTGTACCTGAATGCTGTTGAATATTTAAAGTTGACCGAACTGATGTTCATGAAGGGGACCAAGGAAGCAAGTCTGTCGCTACATACGGCATTGTTCAACGAGTTGACCAAGTGTTTAAGGAAATTCGAAGGTATACCACACATAAGTGAATTATCGATTAGCATAGTGGCTTGGATTGTAGAGCTTCCAAATTGACGTAAAGCTCAAAGAAACCGTAACAACTCCCTTCAAATCATTGGCGGCAACATTTTCTGAAGAGGGTATTTTAAAGCTTGTTTACAGAGATTTACTGAGTTTTCTTAGCATTAATTTGTTATTTTATTTTAAAAGGATACTAAAAGCTAGACTAAAATATTTCAATGAACGGTGAGCGAGCGAAGCGAGCCTATATTGCGAATCGATCCAAAGGGAACTGCGCCAGCAATTCCCGGAGGTTGGCGAGCATTAATTTCCCAATTTCTCGAGTGATGAAGCGCTTTTGATATTTTGCAAAGATTAATGTCGTTACTTCTCATAGCTGTAGTAAAATACAGAATAATTCGTGTAAATTTTAATTTCAATAAATATTTTAAATTGATTGGCATTCGAATTTTCCGTGCAACAACGGCAAAGTAAAATGATAAGATCTTCGATTTTTTTTAAATCATACTTCTCATAAAAAAAATATAGGTTATTAAATATATAGCAAATGATGCTAATGTTTTACGAATTTTTCCATTGACGAATTTATTCGATATTCCGGCAGAGAATGTGCTTAGATCTTCACTTTCCGTCATAGATTTAGTGAAATATACTGTATTTACTGAAAATAGTTGGATGAATTATAATTTGTTTTTAATTTCTCAATTGACGAATCGCATTCGATGTTTCCGTGCAACTACGGCAAAGCCCAATGCTTAGGTTATCTGTTCTGGTTCGTCTTTCACTTGGCGATCATGAGTATTCAATGTTTCCGTGCAACTACGGTGAAGTTGAATGCTAAAGTCGTCTGTTCTGGTTTTTCTCTCACTTGGCGTCTCACTCTTATACCCCATCATCCAATCTTCAGAGTGTTTCATATGCCCACATTAAAATAAAGAAGGCATCTTTCTTTGTTCTTTTATAAAATTACTAGCAAATTTATACCCGTTCTTCGCACGGAATAAAAGTATCTCAAATAGATTCCAAATATGTGTACCATATAACCGGTTATAGGATCATAAACTTATTATTGTTTCCGCTCGTTATAAATTATAAAATCCAGTTTCATTGCCTTAAAATTCCAAAATGAAAAATACGCTGTAAAATGCACTCATAAATGTCATCACAATTCCCTCATAAATACATAAAACCTTTTAGCTCATTTGGCGCGTTTTGGGAAATAATTTGGCGAGAATATAGATATAGCTACCCACACCCATTATACAGCTCAAACACAATGACCTTCGAACAACCGACCAGCTTATAAATTATTCATAAAAGAAATTGCCTATTTGGCAAATTTTAGTTAATAATTTGGCGAGTTTGGCAACGTATTTGACGAAAATATAAATACATAACACACTAATAGCTCTAGTGCGATGGCCTTTATTAACCATCATAGTTCAGTAATAGCTTAAATATGCATACATGCAGTCAACAGAAAATCAATGAAAAAATCATCAAATAAAATCCGGGAATGAAGACTGGCGGAATTACGTCACTTGAAACGTGTCAATTATTTTTCAAATAATGAATTTAGTTTCTGAAAGTAATGGCAAAAGAATAAAAAAGAATAAAATAAACATTTTGAATTTTAAAGGTTTTCGTTAAAAGTTTTAATTTTTTCAGCCGATGGCATCGGGAAAGAGAAAACATGATCGGATTTGAGCGAAAGTGGTGTATTTTTTTCAGAAAATTCGAATTTTCTCTAAAAATGGAACAAATATGAAAAACTAAGCCTCAGGTGCACACGTTAGTATTAAAGGGAATCTATCTTTAAAATTTCGAATTCCTGTGGGCAGTATAAGTAGGTCTTTTACGATCCGATACAGACACACACACAGACAGACAGACTGTTTCTTTTATTATTATAGATAAATTATATGGTTGATTGTCCTGAAAAAAATTTTGTGTTTGATCAAATTTTCTCTAAAGACATGTCTTGCGTAATGATTTATTTGTTGTACCAATCTGTAAAAGAATTATTTAAGTAATCATCATTTTATCGTAATTTCATCATCATTATTTTATCGTAATATTAATCTTTTTAGTAATGAACTTGAAATATTTTCAATTTTTAATGATTTAATAAAAATGTCTACGGATTATGTGCAATTTTATGTATGTCCTTTCCCCACCACTATTATTAGGTTGTAACCTTTTGTGTGTTTTTCTAAATAAATAAATCTACCCGTGCAACGACGGTGAAGTCGAATGCTAAGATCGTCTGTTCTGGGTCGTCTCTCAATTGGCTATCATAGGCATTTGATGTTTCCGTGCAACCCCTGTTAAGTCGAACCATAGTTTTAGTAAAATGTAGATAGTTTATTTAAAGTATCCATGTACCTTAGAAAACGGAAAAATTGATCGAAATATGTATTCTGTTCCTTTGCATTAAAATATTATCTGATTCTTTATCATTCAAATGGTACAAGTAGATTTCTTGTTCTTTAAATAGTTTTAATTTACAGGCAATCTTTTAAAGGCAATTCTATTGTCATCAAGCTTACAATGACAACCTTGAACTCATTTTCTGAGGAACGAATTTTTTCATAACATGGTTGTACTCCGAGCAAGATATTTCAAATTAATATCATTCGATTTAAAAAAAGTATAGGGTATTTTAAAGAGTATGAATCAGGGCATGTGGCCATACTTTTTATAACAATTGTAAAAAAAAATATTAAAATTTTTAGACTTAAAAGATTAAATTATTAAAACAAAATCATTTTAAAGCTAGCCATTTCAAACTATCATCTATAATAATAAAAGAAAGAGTCTGTCTGTGTCTATGGATCGTAAAAGACCTACTTATACTGCCTCCAGACATTCGAAATTTTAAAGATAGATTCCCTTTAATACCAACGTGTGCACCTGAGGCTTAGTTTTTTCATTTGTTCCATTTTTAGAGACTTCGAATTTTCTGAAAAAAATACAACACTTTCGCTCAAATCCTATCATTTTTTCCTTTCGTGTTGCCATTCGATAGAATAAATTTAAATGAACACAAAAATTAGTTGAATTTGCTTTTATTTTCTTGCCATTACCTTCAGAAACTAAATTAATGATTTGAAAAATAATTGAACGTGCCAATGAGCTAAATGTTTTTTAAAAACCCAGAATGGAGGTTTTGACGTGAAATAACATTGTTATACAATTATGGTTCATTTTGAATTTATAAGGAAAACTCTGTAAAATGCTAATGTCAAGATTGTCACTTCTAATCATAGTTGATAAGATATAGGTTCATTTTGTACAAAATATAATTATTTTTCGAATTGCCCGTGATTAGCGTTCATTTGCATTCAATGTAGCCGTGCAAGTACGGCAAAGTTGAATGCTAAGGTCGTCGCATCTGCTCAAATGTTCAGTAAAATATTCTAGTTTTGATTCAATATATAATAAAATTTATGATATTTTCCTAATTTTTTCGAATATACTAATAACGTTCGTTGTTTCATTAAACGTCGTCAATGCCAAGGTTGTCAGTTCTCATAGTTTTAGTAAAATTTAGTACTAGCTTTATTAACCCGACGGTGCACGAGTGAACCCTTAAAAAAGGACATTTGTTTTCGGTACAGGTATGATTTAAAGGCCGGTCTGTTCATTGCGACTTGCAAACTTTAAATTTTACAATTTAATTAATCAGTATCTAATCGAATTTAGTTTTCCTGTAAAGTTTGCAATGTTTGGTGTTAATTTAATTATATCATGCATGAAATATTAAGTGGAATGTTCTCCACATTTGGTGATTTTCGCAGCTTGGCCAACGAAACATATTCCCATTCTATCAGATGTTCCGTCATACAACTCCATAGGTATAGCAACCTTACCTTAAGCTCGCCACTGAACAGACCGGCCATAAATCATAGCTGTACCAACTTTTATGCCAATTAATCCCCTCTCCACTGATCAAAACCCCATCAGGATATTACAATATCCTCCAGGTTCTGATATCAGCAGTATTAAAAAAAAAGCCGAGGTCCGTTCTATCCAGACCCTTCCAGGAGTTTGAGGGCTTTTCCATAGGCCTCTGTTAAAATTGCCATAATAAACCGAGTTCATAAACCGAGAAACCTGACCCACGATACATTTAAGGATTAAAAAACCAAACATTTGAACAGTTTGCCAGGTGTTGCTAAATCGCACAAACATGCAATTTCAGAGAAAATAGACATTTCGGAGAAGTATTCAGCACATCTAGAATAGTTATCACCTCTTCTGCCATAATACAATAACGAATTGCATTTATATTTACAACCTGTCTCAATATCAACACATAAAGTATGTATTGTAAGCATGACAAAAAGTGAAACGAAACGGACATGCGTCATCTTGTATGGTTGGAAAAGTGCAAACTTATTTACGCTGAAATATTATTCAAAATCTTTATTTCTTGCTATTTGTAAACATTAAATTAAATTCAGAAATATAATTAGAATCGAGTGAGTTAAACTGATCCATCATAAAAAAAATCAGATTTTAAATAATTATTAAATAAAATGAAATAATGATAATCAAATAAAAATCCTACAATTTAATCTAAATAAAACCAAAACATTTCATATCAACATACAAAGAATTTCTTAGTGAAATATATTTGACGTCATTTCAAACTGATTGATGTCGCAAAAATAAATTTTATTTAATTTATTATTTAAAAGAATTAAAGTTTATCGAGTGATTGTTGCAAATGGCAATGGTTATTTAATTCTAATAAAAATGGATTTTATGGTTTTTAAATGAGCATTAAATTTTGCAGTTTTTTAAATTAAGTACTTCAAATTCGAATTTTTTCTGAGATTTTCAATGTCTTCTAATTTTTTTTTGACGTATCACACTTATCTGTAGCATCTGTAGTTTGGGCTATGAAAGTAGGTGACAGACAGACGGCATGAACGATTATAGTGCCTTCCACTTTTTACGTCATAAACGTAGTGTGGAAGCTAAAAGTATAAATTCACAGTTTATAACTTTGCACGATGCTATTCCTATGGCGAAATCGGCTCACGTTTTACCTTCCTACACCCGTTTGGGTTCGAAGTTCGAACAATTGCTTCTTAAATGACTCCTCCAGTACAAAGGGAATCACCTAATATTTGGAATCTCTACCTTCAGTAGTTTGATGCTTTACTTGGATATTTTTTCTAATGTGTATAAATCTTGTGTAGAAGCGGTTTTAGGTGACAGTTACTGTTTCAAACCTACTTGTTTTTCTATATGTTCAGTAAGTGTTTAAGTAACAGGAAAATAGGTTATTTTAGATCTTTACGAACTTCTTGTTAAATTTTTTATCCTGTTCTTTAAACTAACATTAATACTAAAAACAAAATTCGATATTTTATACTTTTTTTTAAATCGCTAATCTTTAAGCAAAATATATTTGCAACTTTATGAAAATAAGTTTTAACTTCTGCAAAACCCCACGATTTTTAAATTTCTCGTTTCGAAAGTTTTTTGAAGTCGCTTTCGGTTCTATAAAACTCGTTTTACCTTTATAATAGTTTTGCAACAGTAAAGCAAACCTTCAGTGTACCATACGCATCAAATCTCTTTTGGTTAGGGCTTAGAAGTTGACAAAAAAAATTAAATTTTTGTCTCAATAGCATAAAAATGCAAACATTAAGTGCGAACATTTGTTTACTTCAAATGTTTCAATAATGAATTAGTCCTTAGTTACATACGCTAAGTAATTTAGGTATATTTATTAAGTAGAGGGTTAAATTCAACGTATCAATATTCGAATGTTGGTACTTTAAAGTTTAATTCTTCAAAGAAAGATGCATCTTTTTAATTTTTATAAATCAATTATGCCATTTGGAAACATTTATATACATTTTTTTTCCCCCTATAATCTATGTATTTTTAGCAAATTGGCTATTCATTGTCATTAGCAAGTAATGATAAATTATTTTTAAACTATTCTGAAAGAAGTATATAGAATTAGTAATAGATATATAGAAAGATAAATAGATATATAGCATATAGATAAATAGTATATATAGATAAAGGCATAAGTAAAATTTGGCAAATATACCAATTTTTTTAAAATATGGTCATTTTATGCATGTTTTTTGCATTTTTTTTTGTCAAACTTCAATTAGGCTTGAAAAAACTCTGTCCGACCTATTAAGCAAATAAAACCAACAAGTTAAATTGTAAATTTATGTCTAGGGAGTATACATAAAACCAAAAGATTTTATTTAAAAATAAAAATTTTATTAGCAGTCGAAAAAAGTGATTTTCATCAATTTTTACGATGTGTCAATGATTAATATAGGTCAAAACAAAATAAAAATACCCTATTTCTTCCAAGTTTTTTAGGTATATTCCCTAAAAAACAATTTGTTAAATTAGTAGAAAAAAGAATTAATCCAGAATATTTTTTTTCAAAAATGCAATTTTCAGCGTGTACGGCCACCTTAACTAGGAAAGGTTTTGAAGACCTTAAAAGTCTGATAAATAACGTGTCACAAGTAGCTATGCCTTATTTGCAACTATATCTTATCCGTTTTATAATGTCATAACAAATATACTTTACTTTAAATAAAGTAAATTTCATTTTAATGGCTTTTATAAATACTATTAATAATTTTTATTTAAGTGTTTTATCGAAAAGACGCAAAAATGCATGTCCAAAATTTATATTTCAGATCGGTACTTTAACTTCCTAAACGCGTACCGGGCCAAAAAAAAAAATTCCGGAAGAGAAAACGCCATTGAATTGTCCCAGAAGACTGACCAGTTTCCCGTGGAAAAACGAGTAGGTTAATTTACTTTTTTTAAAATACGCGCACTTTGAGTCTTTCAGATCTGTAACGAATACCAAAATAATAGAAATATGAAATATATAATATAAATAATAAAATAATGTAATTTTTTTAAATAAATTAAATTTTTAATCATAGAATATAAAAAAATTGTATCAAATGATAGTTTTCGTGAGTGTGAAGGAGTCAACGTGTTTCCAGTTTGAAAATAGTACAATTAAAACAATTTTCTTATAAACTAGTCAGATCAGTAACAGTCAGTTTGGTGAAGTTTAAAAAAAATATTAGTTACCGAAAAACGCTTCCATTACCAATGTTATTGCATAGATTTTAAATCGTATTTTTCAGTTTCAATTGATTGATATAACTTAATTTCGTAGTCATCTTTATCGTTTCCCCTCATAAAGTGTTCCCTACTAAACCAGTTAATCATTAATTATGTAAAGTAAATTATTTTTGTTTTTTATGCGTATTATTCTTACAAAAAGTTTTTTTATAAGTATCTCAAATATTTTTTTAAAAAATGTTTAAGGTATATGGATACCTTAAGATGGAAACATCTCGATTGATGGCCATAATTTCATTCAATAGTTCTGGGCAACTGCGTTTCAAATGAACTGCTAGGGTCGTCGATTCTCATTCGTGATTTTATAAAATATTTACAAAACTAAATATGAAAACTTTCCGTGTGCTCAAAAAGGCAACAATTATTTTAAATTTAATTGTAGTAAATGATAGATAATATTTTAAAATAGTTTATTAAGCTGAAAAGATAATTAGAAATTTTTACAAAATCGTTCAAAGGTTTTAATTACTATTGACAAGAACATTAAATTGCCGGATATAATAAATGAATTTCGCTACCTAAATTCTTTCATTATCTTTATTTATAAATACATAACGCGAAAATTATCAATGTAGTAGTTGAAATATGCTTTTATTGAATTTAATAGAAAACTTGCGTGCATCGTCCAAATGATTGTCTTAAACATTCTTTAAAAATGACATCTACAAAATTTTGACTAAAAATCTATAATAATAAAAGAGTGTCTGTGTATGTCTGTGGATCGTAAAAGACCTACTTATACTGTCCTCAGAAAATCGAAATTTTTAAGATAGATTCCCTTTAATACCAACGTGTGCACCTGAGGCTTAGTTTTTTCATATTTGTTCCATTTTTAGAAAAAATTCTAATTTTCTGAAAAAAATACATCACTTTCGCTCAAATCCGATCATTTTTTCCCTTTCGTGTTGCCATTCGACAGAAGAAATTAAAATGAACACAAAAATTAAGTAAAATTGAAATTGTTTTTATTTTCTTGTCATAACCTTCAGAAACTAAATGAATGATTTGAAAAATAATTGAACGTTCCAATGGGCTAAATGTTTTCTTTAAACCCAGAATGGAGGTTTTGACGTGAAATATAACATTGCTATACAATTATGGTTAATTTTGAATTTATCAGAAAAATTGCGATGACAGTAAGTTCATATTGAGGAAGATTTTTGTGATATGAGGATGTGCATTTTATAGTGATGTATTTTTATTTTGGAATTTTAAAGCAATATAAGTAACGGAATTTTATTCTTTATAATGAATAAGAACAAAGGCAAATGAAATGACACATATACTTGCATCGATTTGATATTCTTTTAGCCCGTGCGAAGAACGGGTATTTATTAGCTAGTTAATTATAAAGAGTACCTAAAAAAAGTGGACCAATGTAATAATGCTTTGTACGTAAGTAGTGTTTAAAAAGAAATTAGGAAAGAACAAGAATATATTACTTTCCTGCTACTTAATTACTTATTGAAGTTCTCTTATAGTACAGATAGACGTACAAAAAAAGTTTAAAATATAGTATCCGATGTCTTTCCTTTCTAACAAAAAAGATTTTCTTTTTAAATTGGTCTGTTTCAATTTCAGTTCTAACAGTACGTCATAGAACAGACGTGCGAAAAAGCTTACGGATAGACGACAAACAGCATAAAAAATGTCATATCTTTAATAAATTAATCAGACTATTATAACTACAGTAATAACAACTCCGTTTTATATAGGGCAGATCGACAAACTGAACGAAAACCGCACAGACAGGCGGGCACGAGGTTTAAAAATAGTTGTTTGTCTTATACTTTTATAATCAAAACGAATTATAGAATCAGTCGTTAAGATCCGAATTTCCAAGGGACTTTCCACTACTTTTAACTTTCGAATTAAAAGAAAAAGAAAAGTAAGCTATAAAATTACTTAAAATAATCAGTCAAATAATAACAGAAACTCTCGATTGGGGGGTCATAATATTTGATGTTTCCGTGCAACTGCGGCAAAGTTAAATGATATTAAGAAAGTTGCTTCTAGTCATAATTGTAGTAAAATATAGTAGTAGTGTTGATAATCTCTCTATAATACTCTTTCGTGGCTCCCAAATTTCCTTATATTTATAATTCTGCAATAACAACTGTCGAGTTTGTTTACACTTTCGCCTACGGTAAAGAGCAGATGCTCTTGATTCACTCTTACTGTTATGTAAGATTCATTTATTAGTTTAAAAAAAGTTTTGGGGAAAGAATCAGTAAGTTTAACTTTATACGTTCCTTGTATTATGCATGTTTAATGTATAAATGTTAAAATTATAATTTCGATCGACCGAACTACCAAACACGTATCTATAATAATAAAAGAAAGAGTCTGTCTGTCTGTGTGTGTGTCTGTTATCGGATCGTAAAAGACCTATTTATACTGCCCACAGGAATTCGAAATTTTAAAGATAGATTCCCTTTAATACTAACGTGTGCACCTGAGGCTTAGTTTTTTCATATTTGTTCCATTTTTAGAGAAAATTCGAATTTTCTGAAAAAAATACACCACTTTCGCTCAAATCCGATCATTTTTTCTCTTTCCTGATGCTATCGGCTGAAAAAATTAAATAAAACTTTTAACGAAAACATTTAAAATTCAAAATGTTTATTTTTTATTCTTTTGCCATTACTTTCAGAAACTAAATTCCTTATTTGAAAAATAATTGACATGTTTCAAGTGACGTAATTCCGCCAGTCTTCATTCCCGGATTTTATTGTGGGTTTATTTGATGATTTTTTCATTGATTTTTCTGTTGACTGCATGTATGCATATTGAAGCAATAAATGTATAGTTAAGCTATTACTGGAACTATGATGGTTAATAAAGGCCATCACACTAGAGCTATTAGTGTTATATGTCTTTATTTTTTCGCCAAATACGTTGCCAAACTCGCCAAATTATTAACTAAAATTCGCCAAATAGGCAATTTCTTTTATAAATAATTTATAAGCTGGTCGGTTGTTCGAAGGTCATTGTGTTAGAGCTGTATAATGGGTGTGGGTAGCTATATCTATTTTCTCACCAAACTATTTCCTAAAACGCGCCAAATGAGCTAAAAGGTTTTATGTATTTATGAGGGAATTGTGATTACATTTATGAGTGCATTTTATAGCGTATTTTTCATTTTGGAATTTTAAGCCAATGAAACGGGATTTTATAACTTATAACGAGTCAAAACAATAATAAGTTTATGATCCTATAACAGGGTATATGGTACACATATTTGGAATTTATTTGATATTTTTTTATTCCGTGCGAAGAACGGGTATAAATTTGCTAGTCTATATATATAAAAGAAAGTCGTGTTAGTAAGACCATTTATAACTCAAGAACGGCTAAACGGATTTGGCTGAAAATTGGTGGGGAGATAGCTTAAAGCCAGGAATAGGCTATAGGATACTTTTTATTCGAACCCAAACGGTTGTAGGAGTGCAAAACGTGAGTTGATTTCCCCATAGGAATAGCATTGTAAGATTAGAATTTATACTTTTTAATTCAATTAAAAGATATTTCAGCGCGTTCAGCGTGAACGAAAATTAAGAAAAGAAAAAGAGCACGTTTTTGTTTAATTTCCTGGATTGTTATTTGAATATCAGTATTTTATTTGTTGATTTTAAATCTTGATTTTTTATGGTGGATCAGATTTCCTCAACTAGATTTTAATTATGTTTCCTAATTTAATTGATGTTTACAAATGGTAAGAAATGATGATATGGAGGAATATAGGTTAACCTAAAGAATCGTGGCCGGATTTGGCGAATTTTCAAAAATGTCGCCAAGTCGAAGTGATAACAAACCCCGGCACTTGCCGAGATGGTTACCATCTAGAAATGGCCAAAAATACTACCTAATTTCAAAATGGCCGACTTAAAACAGCGGAAAAATTCATTAAATTGCAGACCAGATTTATAAAAATAAGTGGAACTTTAAAATGCTGAATAATTGATTTAAAAAAAGTAAATAATTATTTAAAATCATTAAGCATCTAATAAAATATTAGTATAAGAAAACTTCAGAATAAATTATTGGCGTTTAAGATTTAAATAGATTAACATTTAGAAACTGTTAATGCAATTGCTAATTTTGCAAAAGGTTGCCATTGGGGTTACCAGATTTGGCGTAAAGTTGGCGGCCATGATTCTTTAGGTTAACCGGAATATATTCGGCATAAATAAGGAATTTGTACTTTATCTGTAAAACTTTTCCAACCTTACAAGAGAAGGGATGTCTGTTTCGTTTTCTGATGTTAAGATGGCGTAATGGTCGATTGAATTTTGGCATGGGCGGCTTTTGGCGATGTTGAAAATTTAACGTAGGGTAGCTATTCCCATTAAGTTGTATGGGTTAGGGTTAGTTTGAATTATCGTCGCATTAAAGCTACACACGAGTGCTATTAGAAACGGGAGTCGTAATTTAGAACCACAGTCAAGTTACGAGCCGACAACGTGAGTAGGTACCCAATGCAACTTTTAAGGGCGACATCGTACGCAGCGTTGCGAATTTGGAGGATATTTAAAGTGCCCTTCCTCTACACGGGGTATTATTCATCGGACATTTTTTTGTCTGCACGAGCCGTTTATAGGTCGGCAGTTATTTTGGCGATGCCCGGACCTGAACCTGGAACCCACCGCATGCAAGAACGAAAGTCTTTACCGACTGGGTCCACCAACCCTATTGAGTTGTAGGAAATATGAAGTGGAATGTTTACCACATTTGGGCAGTTTCGTTTTGCGCTAATCGTGAAATAGAAACGGGCCATTATATCATGTAGCTGTTCTGGCAATTTGAACAGGGGCCTATGGGAAAGCCCTCAAACTCCTGGAAGGGCCTGGATAAAATCTACCCCTCAAATCAGAACTGGAGATTATAATATCCTGATGGAGTGGACCAGTGGAGGGATCAATTGGTATTAAAAAAAAGTTTACATAAAAAAACTACTAATTAGGGTTATTAAGGGTACACCCGTGCAACGCCGGGTTTATAAAGCTAGTTGTTAATAAAAAAAACCTTGGAATTCAAGTGGTTTGCTGAAATCCAGTAAGGTCAATGTATTTGTTCACGTTGTTTCATAGTTGAAATGGAAAAAATTCTGATTGTTTTTAAACATAGTTTCTAAACGGCTTCTACGGTTTCCAATTTAGTTACAAATGGGTCTTAGTCAAGCAGCAAATTTTTTTTTCGCAATATTCTAAAATATTTTTTCTAGCCTTTAGTATCCTTCTTAAAATAAAACAATTACTACGATCTATTTAAAAACCTTTTTTTTCTTTCAAACATGAATTGCAATAACTTAATGTACATAGTTTCATTCCTCTAAAAATCTACCAAAAAAGTTGGATGTGTCACATTTAAGAGAATTTTCTAAGCATTAATTTGTAATTATTTTAAAAGGATACTAAAAGCTAGACTAAAATATTTCAATGAACGGTGAGCGAGCGAAGCGAGCCTGGATTACAAACCGTTCGAAAGGGAACTACGCAAGCAATTCCCGGAGGTTGGCGAGCAATAATTTCCCGATTTCTCTCGAGTGATGAATTGCTTTCGATATTTTGCAAAGACAAATGTCGCCACTTCTCATCATAGCTGTAGTAAAATACAAAAGAATTCATGTAAAATTTAATTTCAATAAATATTTTAAATTGATTGACATTCGAAGTTTCCGTGCAACAACTGCAAAGTAGAATGAGAAGATCACCGATTTTTTTTTATCGTACTTCTCACAAAAAAAATATTGGTTGTTAAATATATAACAAATGATGCGAATGTTTTGCGAATTTTTCCATTGGCGAATTTCATTCGATATTCCGGCAGAGAATGTGCTTAGATCTTCACTTTCCGTCATAGATTTAGTGAAATATACTGTATTTACTTAACATAAATTATAATTCATCCAACTATTTTTTTAATCTCTCAATTGACGAATCACATTCGATGTTTCCGTGCAACTACGGCGAGGTCGAATGCTAAGATCGTCTGTTCTGGTTCGTCTCCAACATAGCGATCATGAGTATTCGATGTTTCCGTGCAACGACGGTGAAGTCGAATGCTAAGGTCGTCTGTCCTAGTTCGTCTCTCGCTTGGCGATCATGAGTATTCGATGTTTCCGTGCAACGACGGTGAAGTCGAATGCTAAGGTCGTGTGTCCTAGTTCGTCTCTCGCTTGGCGATCATGAGTATTCGATGTTTCCGTGCAACGACGGTGAAGTCGAATGCTAAGGTTGTCTGTCCTGGTTCGTCTTATTTGGCGATCATGAGTATTCGATGTTTCCGTGAAACGACGGTGAAGTCGAATGCTAAGGTCGTCTGTCGTAGTTCGTCTCTCGCTTGGCGATCATGAGTATTCGATGTTTCCGTGTAATGACGGTGAAGTCGAATGCTAAGGTCGTCGTCCTGGTTCGTCTCATTTGGCGATCATGAGTATTCGATGTTTCCGTGCAACGTCGGTGAAGTCGAATGCTAAGGTCGTCGCTTCTGACCATAATTTAATAAAATGTAGATAGTTTATTTAAGGTATCCATATACCTTAGAAAAGGAATATTTGTCAAAATATGTGTTCTGATAAAAGTCTATAAATCAGGGCATGTAGTCGTACTTTTTATAACAATTGTAAAAAATATTACATTTTTTAGACTTTTAAAAAATTTTAAAAAAAATATTTTAAAGCTAGCCATTTCAAACTTCCATAATTAAATAACTACTTTGCTTAGAGCTTAGATTTCATATGATCATATGCCTGGATATTTACTGTTCTTTTCTCAAATCGGGCATAAACACATTGTTTTGTATGTTTATTTCCGTAACAATTTGCAAATGAGTACATCGTAGATTAGTTTTTACTTGTAGAGAGAATGTAAAAACTAGAAAACTTTACTATTACAGAATTGTCAATTTTCTGCAAAAAAAGGGGATTTAATATATAAAGGAAAATAAATGATATAGGAGGAAAATCCTATATTTATTCTACTAAAAATATTCTTTTCTTTCAATTTATTTGATTTTAATAAATTTAAATTATTACATTTACTTGTATTAAATTCATTTAAGATAAAATTACATTTTTGGATTTTTTTATATATATTAAAATAAAGATTTATAAACCAATGCCCCCTCTCACCCCCCCCCCCCCCCCCACACACACACATACACATTGTACCTGCAAAACAGCTCTGAATCGGGAAATCTTTGAATTTCTATGAATGTAATTTGTTTATTAGCTATACAAATAGTTCTGTAAATAATCTTGATTTAACTTGCGAAAGTGCCTGACATCCAAAATACATTAAATTGTGGTATATTTTAAATGTTTTTTTTTAATTAACTAAAAAGGGACAGCTGAAAATATTTAATTTTTAGATAGAACAGTTATCTAAATAATCACTTTTATATCGCACCATTATGATGGATAGCGTTTGCGTAGTGTGGCCATGATTTACAACCTTTAAACTATCGCTCGTTCTTTTCCCTATAACTCGAAATCTGTTACTTATAGACCAAAAGTGTAAATTACAAAGTTGTAGGAGATTTTATACTCTAACATTTGTATTGAGTGGTTTCGTATTTGGTGTAGGTATTGATTTATAATGTAATTATTAAAAAACACCCCAAAATTTTGCGTTTTTTAAAACTTTAAGCCCTGTGGGGCACGTGTTATTAATTGATTTGGCTAAAATTTTGCAGGAATTATTTTTTCACATGAATGAACAAATTGAGGGGGTGAGACTTTTTGAAATCGAAAATTCGTTTTTAAGGACCACCCTAATTCACAGTTTATAACTATACACGATGCTATTCCTATGGAGAAATCGGCCCTCGTTTTACCTTCCTGCAGCCATTTGGGTTTGAATTTCGGAAAATCGCTTCTTAAATTACGCCACCAGTACAAAGTGAATCACCTCCTAAAATTTAAGAACTACCTTCAGTAGTTTGCTTTATTTGGCGATTTTTTTCTAAAGTGTATCAATCTTGTGTAGAAGCGGTTTTAGGTGACAGTTACTGTTTCAAACTTACTTGTTTTTCTATAAGTTTAGTAAGTGTTTAAGTAACAGGAAAGTAGATTATTTTAGATCTTTTAGAACTTAATGTTAGTTTAAAGAACAGGATAAAAAATTTAACACTAATAACAAAATTCGATATTTTATACTTTTTTTTAAATCGTTATCTTTAAGCAAAATATATTTGCAACTTTATGAAAAATAATAAGTTAACTTCTGCAAAGACCCACGATCTTTAAATTTCTCGTTTCGAAAAATTTTTGAAGTCACTTTCGCTTCTGTAAAACTAGTCTTTCCTTTGTAAACGTTTTGCAACAGTAAAGCAAACCTTCAGTGTACCATACGCACCAAATCTCTTTCAGTTAAGGCTTAGAAGTTGACAAAAAAATCTAATTTTTGTCTCAATACATAAAAATGCAAACATTAGTACAATGTGTGCGAACATTTGTTTAATTCGAATGTTTCAATAATGAATTTGTCCTAAGTTACATATACTAAGTAATTTAGGTATATTTATTAAGTAGAGGATTAAATTCAACGTATCAATATTCGGATGTTGGTATGTACTTTGAAGTTTAATTCTTCAATGAAAGATGCATCTTTTTTAATTTTTATAAATCAATTACGCTATTTGGAAAATTTTATATACTTTTTTTTCCACTATAATCTATGTATTTTTAGCAAATTGTCTATTCATTGTCATTAGCAAGTAATGATAAATTATTTTTAAACTATTCTATATATAGTTAAATCTAAAATACCGCTCGTATGTTCTTTCTAGGGGTGTGTAACACTACACGTCTTTCAATTAATCAACATTAAAGTTAATTATATACCTTATATGGTAAATTCAACAATTTTAAAACCTAAAAAGTTCTATGTCAACTACCATTTACAATGTGGAATTTTTGCATGTGCAATTTCCTCGAAAACTTTATGGCGTTCAACCATTACTAGAAACCAGTTTACTAAATTTGAAGTACATACCTATTTTACTTCAAGCTGTAGAGTGGTGAAAGACGGACCAAAGTTCAAAAACTAATTTTTCGGAATCAGCACCCTCCAAAAAAACACAACCTCCATTTCCGATTTTTGATCCCATCGCAATACTTTCATTAGCTAATATTTATTATTAGGTAATTGTAAGTAAAAATGTGTTTAAGCTATGCTACTTTTTTAAAACTTAAATACTGACATGTCCATTGAAATACACTAAGGGCCATTCCATGGGTAAATGACTGACATTCGGAAGACACAATTATAATGTTTTACCAAATAGCGGGACAAACATAAAGTTTTACATATTAAGTTTTATATATTCTAAAATAAAATTTTAAACTAAATTAAAATATGGCTTACAATTTCAGATAGCTCAAATAGAAATTGTTAGAAAAATTATTGAAGTTGTAGTAACTGACTGTAATCATATCATCTCAGCATAATCTTAAAATTTTTTTAATTCAAAATGTATATTAGATAATTACCTTTTTATACTTTTTGTCTATGTCTATTTTGTAGGTATTATCAAGGATCAGAGTAACACTTTACTTGTAACGCGGTTACTTGTAACAATTACTTTTTTTACGTAACACCATTCGACTTTTAAAAAAAAAAACTTATTTTTGTTAGCGGTAACGGAGTAATTTAAAATATCATTACACTTTTCCGTTACTTCTTACTCCGCTCTTAATGGATATTTTCAGAAAAGTTCGGCGTTCGGCTTAAATTTAATAATTTGAAATTTAAATTATGACAATGTTGAATTTTCGTTATCCTTTTCCGACTTTCCCTATTTATTTAGTCCTGGTTCTCTTGGGAAAAACTGTAAGATGGCGATGACTGTAATCGGGGAATTCTGGTGTTTATGAAATTGGGAAACTAGGGAATTTAAGGTAGCATAACTTCGGCAAAAAAGTAAAGCCAATTTCTGGCAATCCTACAAATTTTTGGAAAACTTCTAAGTCCGTCGAGGTAAACTATATCAATAGAATAGAAGATCAATAGAAGGTAAAATAGATCAATAGATCGTAACTAGATCAATAGAACTTTCTTTTTGCATGCAGAGATGACTTAACTGAATTCTATGTTTATATCTGCTAGCAACAGGAAGGTGGATTTCTCATGTTGGCAAATTTGAGTTCCGTAGGTTTTCGGTGCTCATTAGTACTACAAGTTTTACTATTTAATGAAAATTCTCTATTATACGGAATTTTCGATTATCCTACCTACAGTAGCGCTCATAAGTATTTTGACAAACTCAATTATCTTATTTTAAAACGATTTGTTAATATCACAAAGTTTTTCATACTCTTAGCTGTAAGATAATGGGTGAAGGGACGTTAAATAGGTCTCTAGAAAAAAAAATACACGAAGATCTTTTTGTATCAAACATACAAAATGAATTTTATTGGAACTTACTGCGCTCAAAAGTAATTTGACACTTCTATAAACGAGGGTAAAACCCATTTTCTTTTGTAAACCTGTGACAAAACAAAAACAAATTGTTACTCCTTGTAACCTGAGTAGCTAATACTTGGTTGCATAGCCCTTAGACCTAAGAACAGCTTGGCATCGAGCTGGCATAGAGTCAATCAGTTTTTCAATGGCACTGAGAGGAATTTGGGCCCATTCCTCACGCAGTGCTTGAAGTAAGGCGTTACGTCGCCTTATCCTTTTGTCCAACTGATTCTACATGTGTTCAATTGGATTTAAGTCAGGACTTTGACTTGGCCAATCCAACATGAGAACATTATTTTGAGCAAGAAAGCCTTTAACATGTTTGGAGGCATGTTTTGGGTCGTTGTCATGCTGAAAAAGCCATTCACCCTCAAAAACTTCTTCAGGATGGTTTAACATGTTTTATTCTAGAATCTGAGCATATTTGAAGAGGTCCATGATGCCTTCAATGTGGACCAAAGGACCAACACCGGCCCGTGAAAAGCAACCCCAGACCATAACATTGCCTCCACCATGCTTTACGGTGGGGACTTGGTGACGAACATCGTACCGAGTGTTCACAGGGCGTCTAACATACCGTATATCGTCTGACGAAAATATATTAAATTTACTTTCATCGCTAAATAGAACTTTCGCCCAATCTTTCTTAGTCCAAAACTTGTGCTTTTCGGCAAATGCAAGTCTGGCCTTTCGGTTCTTCACTGAAATTAATGGCTTCTTCCTGGTACGTCGGCCATTCAAACCGTGGTCCTAGAGGCGACGTTTGACGGTGGATACATGAACATCTACACCATGTGATGCTTTTAAATCGCGCGTTATATCGACAGCAGTGAGGCGTGGATTTGCAACCGATCTCCGTCGAATAAGCCTATCAACCCTTTATGTTGTTTTTTTAGGCCTGCCTGACCTTTGTTTACTATTAACTGTGCCTCGGGATTCAAATTGACGCTTCCATACACTCACAATTTGTCTTGAGAGATTAAAGTCTCTGGCTACACTTGCTTGTGACCGACCATCTTGTAATGCCGCAATGGCAGCCTCTTTGAGATCAGTAGAGTATTCTCTCACCTTGGGCATGTTTTTATTTACATTCTGGGATGTCAACACAAACGTAAACCACACTGAAAACACAATAAAATGGCTGTTAATTTACTGGGTAGCAAAAACACACACTTGTCAAAATACTTTTGAACCCAGTGTTTTCTAAAAAAAATAGGGTTTTTCTACCTGTGCTTACCTTGACAGCTTTCTTCAGTGGGGGTTAGATGTCAACTGCTGTGCTTTGCACACAAGACTGAAATGTGACGGATCTTTCACAAGATTGCGCCCTTTACTGTTTTGTCAAAATACTTATGAGCGCTACTGTAACTTCGGTCCCAATTAGATCAGATAATCGAGGTTTTACTGTATTTTGTCAACTTGTTTTCTCTAGGAAATTATTGTCAAAATACTTACACATTTTAGCATGCAATATGTTCTCTGGTAAGAGAAAACATTTAATTTGTTGTTTGAATAGAGTGACAACTGATAATGGAAAGGCTATAGAGTTATTGTTTTATAATTGATTTAAACTTATATGAATGTTTAAATTAGTTTATTTCAGTATGAAAATTTTAATTGTCTAGTAAATGTTCATAAAGTAAATTATTAAGAAAGTATCAAACAAGTATTTTAATATTTATTACAATAACCTCTATTAAACAGTGTGCTTACAAATTCTTTTTTAATGGACTGAATTTTTTTTTAGTTATGAAGCTTTTTTTGCTACAGAAGTTTCAAATCGATCCTTAGTAGCTGGAGATGGCCAAAAAAGTAAAAGCAGGAGAAGCTGAGGATTCTCTTTACGTAAAAAATCTGGCCGTTGGAGTTGGGAAAAAGCAGGAGCTGGCCAATAGAAGCGTATGTGGGTTCCGGCGTAATGACCAAGAATCTGTTGCCAGAAAAGTGATAACTCCGGAAAAGTTGGATTTCATCAAAAGTATGTAAAATGGTTTGTAATTCCAAAAATTTTATTTTATGACTTTTTTTTTCTTTAGTAATACTTTGTCAGCAAGAAATTTCGTTAGTAGTTTCACTATTTTAAGTGAAAGTGGATAATCTTTATTGTTAAAAATATTTTATGTTATGGTTAGTCACATTTAGGATATATATGTATGCTTAGGGCTTTTTAAAAATTTTAAATATTGCAGACTTATCAATTATGACGTAAAAAAAACCAAGGCATTTCTTTTTAGTTTTTGAGCTTTACTTTAAGAAATGTTTTATTAATTAAATTTGAACTTAAACAACATTTAAAGGATGCGGAAAATAATCCAAAATTTTTATTTTCACTTTTGATACAAAAATAATTAAATTTTCTTTTAAACTTTATTTCGAACAACAACATAAATAATTTTTGTTACCATAATTAATATATGCTAGATATGTTGTAGATCCTTTTAAGCTAATATTTCCAATGTACATAATTATAATTTTCATTTTTAGACAAATTTAAAGAGAATTGCTGCAGAAGGGGTTGCAGACCCAGAACAATACGTGAAAAATAACTCTAAATCGAACAAAGAATGTTCCTACCAAGTATGTAAAAATATAAATTGACATGAACAATAAGTTTTATTTTTATGTATTAAAAATGTGTTTTTTTAATCTTTATATGTTAATTAAGTTATTTGGTTATTAAATTTTTCTATTGTAAGTTTAAAAAAGTGTCACATTTCAAAATTAACCTAAAGTAAGTTAAAGTAACATTATTTATAAAAAATAACAATTGAAAATAAACTAACATCTTCTGAAGTAATGAAGTGTAACATAGCCTGACCAGATTTATTTCAGTGATTAACTTTTGTACTATATAAATATCCTTTTAACATTTTCATAAATCATTATTTAATTTATGTTTATTTTGTTTGGTAAACTAACAATGAGACTATTTGAGGGTTTTTTTTATCTAAGTAGGTGAATAACAAACTAAACACATGAAATGCAGCTTATAATCATATTTAACATATAATATATATAATAAACATCACATAAAATGGCCATCACTTCTAGTGATGAACTGATGTCATTTGAACGGACATCCGTTTCATGTGATATTTGGAACAGACATTTCAAGCAAATGATATCTGTTCCCAATGTCGCATGGATTGATTGTCCCTTCAAGTGACGCCGGTTCAACCCAACAAATGTCCATTCCAAAATCCAAATCTCCCATGGAATGAATGTCAATTCAAGTGATGTTAGTTGAATGAACTGATGTCCTTTCCAAATCTCACATGGAGTTGATGTCAGTTCAAGTCAACTGATCCATTCCAGATCTCACATGGAGTTGATGTCAGTTCAAGTCAACTGATGTCCATTCCAAATCTCGCATGGAATGGATGTCACTTCAAATGATGTTAGTTGAAAGGAACTGACATTTTTAAAGTTATGTCAGTTAAATAGATTGACGTCTGTTAACACGTTGGCTGCCAATGACGCTCCAGCGCGTCGCGTGGTTCCGATTCACCGATAACAGCACATTCTGATGAAATTCATAGTACCATTTCGCCAACCAATCTTGAGAGTTCAAGTTCGTTTGAAAACTTGATAAACATGATGGTCTAGTGGTTACACAATCTAGCTCTTTCATCTTACCCTTTTGTATGATATTTAATTGACACCTAGTAATCCCAGGTGGGACTGATGAATTTCCATACATATATTTTAAAGCTTATGCAGTTTGTGTCATTGTGAAGCGTATCTTTCGCCTATTGACGACAAATATAATACAGCCATAATTATGTAGGGATGTTAACACCTATATTTGAATTATGTTAACACCTATATTTGAATTATGTTAACACCGCAAGCAAATTTAAGGTTACTTGGTGATCAATTTGAGGATATAGAACGTAGAATATTAGATTTTACACTTTTGCAACCGATCCTGCTGTGCTTGGAATAATACTTGATGATTTGAAAGAGTATATTCTATTTCAAATTACGAGGAAATTAAACTTTTGTCTCAAGTGTAGGGCGACCAGACACCAGACATACTGCATTTCGCAGTGCGTTTTAGTTTGTTATTCAACTATCTAGCTATAAAAAAATTGCAAATAGTCTGTTTTATTTTTTTTTGTAGTTTTTTCAAACAAAAACAACCCAAAAAAATATGAATTATGAAAATGTAATGATTATTTCATAGTCGAAAAGTTAATCACTAAAACAAATCTGGTTATTGGCTTTCAATTCAATAATTAGCGACATATGATGAGTTATCCAGTTGGAAAAGGCCAGGAACATTTCCTCGTATTTTTACGACTAGCTGTCGTGTAGTTTTAGTAGCGACGTTAATTCAACCTAACCTTGTAATTTTACAACCTCGAACTAAGATTTCTAATTGTTCGAAAATGAAGAAGAGTTAGTTCATTTCCATTGTAACGAACTGGTTTAAAAAGAGGACGTTCTTCTACTTCACATCAGCCTCTATCGATGAAAACTTTCCATCGCTATAGTGGCAGCTAATGTGTTAAACTGATATCTACTGACTTTTCGACCAGTGTGTGTTCAAAATTAAAAAAAAAAAAGGTTGGTGAATAAGGTGGTGTTCGCAAGCAATGGTACGCAAAACCCACGCTTTTCAGAAATTTTCAGTGTGCGCCTGGAAAGTCCACGCTGCGTAAAATCTACTGCTTTAAGGGTCTTGTATGGTAACAGATCTCTATACAATTCCAATGTGGAAACTTTTGACCCTGTTTTTTTAAAAAAAAGATTACGAGATGTACTCACGAAAACTTACCAAAAATTACAGAAGAAAGTTATTTTGCCATTAAAATAATGTTTAGATATTTACATCCCGTTAGTGATGCCATCTGTAGTTTGTGAATAATTACTACAATATTGTTTTAATTATAATTAAAATTATACTTATTAATTATTTTAATGGCAAAATAACTTTCTTCTCTATTTTTTGGTAAGTTTTCGTGAGTACATGTCTTATTCTTTTTTTAAAAAACAGGGTCAAAAGTTTCCCCATTGGAATTGTATAGAGATCTGTTACCATACAAGACCATTAATTCCCCTACCTGCAAGGTACAGAAAGGTCTCGTGTAGCTCAAGTACGACTTAATTAAACCCCAACGTAAAGACACGTTTACGTTTAAACGTAATTTTTAAACGGTCCAAACTAAATTGCCTCAGTGTTAATCCAATGGAGAAAAAAAAATGAAACCTAATTTCACCGACTGTATTGAATATTTTTCCAAGCGGGGTTTTTCCTATATGATGAATGCAGCTGACTTACAGGTCCCGACAATCCCACTTTTTGAAATGGGTGCGAATATTTTTTTTAATTTTCAATAAACAACTTTTCGCAAAATATTTGAAGCAATTTCAAAAAGTGTGATTATAGATACCTGTATGTTATCTACATGTATCATTTAAAAGAAAAACTTATTAGTACGACTGCATTGAATATTTTTACATGTGATTTTCGAAAATATTTTTTCCCATTGGAATAACACTGAGGCACTTAGGTTTGGAGATCCGCTGTCAAACGGGCTCATTCCTCCTTAATAGTAAATTCTCCTTTTCTGCGAATACGTACAATGTTTCTACTTTTTGTAGGGTTTTCTGCTAAACTTATTTATAAGTTGCATGTAAACTGGATATAAACTAAATATTTTAATTTGGAACAGTGCCTTTGATAGTTAATTTTGTTTCACGACATCTTTAACGTCTTTTTTATTTCTTTCTCAATAGGGCCGACGTCATTCTTTGTGGAAAAGCGTCCGACGCCGTCAAAATGGGCATGTTTCTACGTCTTGAGGGACAATACTTCCACAGAAATAATGTGTCGATTGGTTAATCAATTGTAAATAAAATATTGATTAATTTTAATAAAGTATTTTAAGTTCTATATTCTGTGTTTCTAATGTTAAAGTATATATTTAAACATTGCCTGAAAGGAAGCAAGGAGAATAACAATAAAAAAAAGCATCTAGAAACATGCATTTAAATTTAAAAACTATTTAACAAATGATTTTAGATATGTATTTCATAGCAGTTCTTGATGCCAATACATTGTTGGTTGCTGTGTCGGGTGTAGCTCAGGCCACTAGTTCGCATATGACCCAAATTGGGACAGAATTGCTTGTCTGTATTTCTTAATAGGGTACTTGACTAAAAAAAATTATTGTCTTAAAATATTCTTATGCCAAAAATATTAGACCCGTATTTTTTTTCAAATACCCCATAAAAAGGGGAAAAATGAATTTTATAATTAGCACGAAAAATCACTCCCAAAAACGCTTTGTGGCTGTCACGTGGTATCTATGATGTCACTAGTAACTATAAACAAACTTTGAAACACCATTTTGGAATCTACTTTAAGCAGATTTGAACTCCGCTTCTGTAAAACCTCCACCCATTATCTATATAATTCTTATTTTAATAATAAGTTAGATTAAAACCAGTTTAATTACAAACAAAAAAAACATCACACCGGTTTGTTTATATATGCTAGTGACGTCAGGCAAATCGACGTGTTTGTGATCACGTGAGGTCCCGATGAAAAAAAGTCATTTGAAAATTATTTTATTTTTATTAATTATTTCAAGATTTATTTTGCAAAAAAAATTATATACGTTTGTTATATTTGGGTTCAATCTATAATTTAATTAATATTGGAAGGTTTTTTAGCGATACTGTGAAGTACCCTATTACGACATCAGTAACCATTAGCCCTCGTGTAGATCTTCTGCGACGATATTCAACCCGAATGAAAATCGGACATGATATTGGCCCGGCATTTCTTGTTAGGCTGTATGTGTATAACAGTGTCTTAAGATTGCAGTTTTTGATTTAATAATACTCAGTGACATGTTATACACCTGAGGCCAGAACTCAACTAAGACAGTATATGTAATCTAAATTTGAATACGGGTTCTACTGAAGTAGATGATAGTAGTCTAAGATGGGTTGTAATTCGAAACTATCTGAAGGGTACACTTTTGATGCTAATTTACGATTGCGTGCCTTAGTTGAAGTTCAGTTCACTTGGATCGCATATGATCCAAAATTGAATTGAATGACTTGACTGTGGTACTAAATTACGACAACCGTAAGTTATATACCTCAAGTCGCTATAGTGCGACGACAATTGAACCAACCCAAATTTGAATAGGGTACTTGACAGTATCGCTAAAATATATTCCAATATTAATTAAATTATAGTTTGAACCCAAATATAACAAACGTATATATATTTTTGCAAAATAAATCTTTGAATAATTAATAAAAATCATTTTCAAATGGCTTTTTTTTTTACATCGGTACGTCACGTGATCACAAACACGTCGATTTGACTGACGTCACTAGTATGTATAAACAAACCGGTGTGATGTTTTTTGTTTGTAATTTAACTGGTTTTAATCTAACTTTTACTATTAAAATAAGAATTATATAGATAATGGGTGGAGGTTTTAGAGAAGCGGAGTTCAAATTTGTTTAAAGTATATTCCAAAATGGTGTTTTAAAGTTTGTTTATAGTTACTAGTGACATCATAGATACCACGTGACAGCCACAAACAGTTTTCGGGAGTGATTTTTCATCCTAATTTTTAAAAAAATTAATTTTTCCCTATTTAATGGGGTACTTGAAAAAAAAGAAAAAATACGGGTCTAATATTTTTGGCATAAGAATATTTAAGCCAATAAAAAATTTTTAGTCAAGTACCCTATTGGACATATTCCGACGGGGGGCTGGCAACTTATGTTAGGTTTTTGAGGTAAACATAGAGTGAGTTCTGGCCACTGATCTCTAGGGTTAATGGATCGCGGAAAGCTCTCCCCCGCTACGGAGAGTTCGAAGTCATCTTTTTCTCCCAGGTGTTCCCCAAATTTTCGTTTTACAATGGGACTCTATGGGAAATTTGTCCTTTTTAAAAAATTACTGCGCATTGAGTTTTTTGTTTAGAGATCTGCTGTAAAGTTTAAACAATCATACTTATATTGTAGATAGTAGAAAAAAATATTGCTGGGTTCTTATCTATGTTAAAATATGTTTTTTTAACCACTCGTTGCGGCTCTAATTTTCGCCAAATTTGGCGAATTTCTCGTTTCGGTTCTTCCCCCAAAGCCGCCGTCGGTTGGTGAGTTGAACGCAAATAAAATGGTTGATTTTTGACGTGCGTTTTCGATTTTGCGCTATGGTGCTTGTGTGCATGTCTTATTTAGGGAATTATTTTCTTAAAAATTTTATTAATCAGAGATAAATCTTTGTTTTGATGACAAATATGGTTGAATGCTTTATATTTAAAGTATATGTTTAATTGTAAAGATGATTTTTTTTTTTTTTACGATATGGAGGAACTGACGAACTGTGGTATTTAACGTTTAAAATAAGCTACAATTGAAGAGCTTAGTGGAAGAACGTGCTAAGTGACAAAAAGGTGAAACTGAGAAAATGAGCTTTAAAAATTTTCGCTTGCCTTTAGATACGTTAAAAACGGCACTTACAGAAGGTAAAAAGTATACTTAAATTAAAGTTTATGAAAGAGGAGAAGCTTGTTGCCTTTGAAGGATGGAACAATCTGTTCATTAACACGAAAATCTCAATTTTTTCAAAAATGTCACTTAGCACGTTCTTCCACTAAGCTCTTCAATTAATATTAATGATTTTTTTAAAACATAAAGTATAAAAATAAAAAAGGTATGCATTGAAATTAGTATTAATGATTTTTTTTAATACTTTCGGGGGAATTTACTACATAATTGACTGTTATTAAAAATGCGAAAATAATTTAATGCATTACTTTATATCTTTGTGTAACTTTTTTTACAAAAGGAAATTAATTTTTTTAATTTTTGGGATGATTTTCTTTTTAATTATAAAAAAAATTGTTTTAAGATTTATTTTGTATAGTAAATTGTAATAATTAAATATTTATGCATAACAAATTACTTAGAATTTATTATGTATAATTTAAATTAATTAAATATGGTTTTAATTCATATTTAACCCATTAACGATGACTGTGTGAATACCATTAGAACCTTCATTTCTAAGTTTAAATTCTAACTAAATTTTTTTCATTTTTTGGGGGGTAACTTAATTTGCTCTACATAAATTGATCAGGTCTGAAGCCATCTTTTGTCTTATTTATTTAGATAATCTTTAGCATAAAGCTCATTTTCGCACGGTAATTTTTTTAGCCAAACGGCGCTAATAGATTAAATATCATTTTGATTACTTAAACATAATTTAAATAATTAAACATGATTAAATTGGTGTAATTTATTATAAAACTTGAAATGGAGGAATTATATTTAATTAAAATATATCACATGAATGAATATTAATAAAAACTACCAAAACTTCAAACCTTTATTGAGTATATGATTTGGGTAAATGTTATAATTTTTTTTACAATATATATATCGGTATAGTATTCTATATTTAGATAATAATTATCAAATGAATGACCCGTTATTAATATCAATGATTAAAAAAATTGCAAAATAAAGTAAAATAGACATAATCCAACAAACAAATACTTTTGCCACCCCAGCCATCATCTCCCACTGACATCTGCCCATCCCCCTAGCACTGATAGAGTTACCTAATGATCTCGCGGTGGCTCGCGTTGACCCCACTGATCTCTAGGGGTTGACACATTCTTTGGTCACGTGTAAGCAGATAAGGATTTATGACTTCCGCACTCTCTGCGGTCTTTTCTTCTTCTTTGGGGACTTTACTTTTTTGGGGGAGAAGAAATGGGATTGGATAAAATAAGTATTTTGTGGAATCTAATTTTTTATTTAAGTGCATAGTTACTTATTAACTCTGAAGATTATTTTATAATTAATAATTTTCTTAAAGATGATGCAAAGATATCTAAAAATAAATACCAATTTGTTTTATAAAAAAAAAACATTTGGAACTAATTACGTTTTTTCAATTAAACATTATAGCTACTAATAATTATATTGCTAGATATTTATTTAATATTTATTAACCAAAAGAAAATAACTAGAAACAAATAATTGAAAAATTAATTTATTATGAAATAAAATATGACGTGTTAAAAGTTCAAATATTTATATACAATACAATCAATCCTGTGTTCGATCCTTATAACACATTATACAATGAAATATCAATTAAAATAAAGCAATTTGAATTTCTAAGAACTAGGAACTTGAAAATAAGAATTACGTATAAAAAAATTAAATTATTAAAACTTTATAGTAAATTTATAATTGTATTTTAAGTCTGCGTAATTATTAGGCCATAGTTGCAAACATATAAACTTATTAAAGTTATAGCACTAATTATATTATTGGTGTTTGCATTATATTACTGGTGGTCTGTAAAATATAGGAGACTATAATATGCCGACGTTGTTGCATATAATAATCTCCCCATCCTCTTTCTGAAATAAAATGTTTCTTATAAAAAAAAAAGATTTCCATTTTTTTCTCAAACTTTATTTTATGTAAAACAGATTTTATTTGCAAAATTAGAAATGTTCGAATCGTTACATCACGCAAGCGATTACCCCTACCCTTCTCCATGTCACGATCCATCACACACGTTGGCGCATACCCCTCCCTCCAGCCCCTGAGCGTGACGCAATTTATGTACGTCCCCTTAAGAAGGAAAAAAAATATATCAACACTTTGTAACTTGAATCGAAATATACAGCGATAAACCGCGCCAATCTGGCACTTCTAAAAACAAGGTCACCCCAAAAGCGAAGCGTCAGAGCGGGGTATGGGGAAGAGTGATCCATTTCAAAATTCAGATCAGTGGTTCTGGCTCAGGTGTGAAACAGGTCATTTAGACTGCAAATGTAATCCAAATTTGAATGAGAGAGGCTCTCATGAGGCAGACCAGTATTCTTTGTTAGGTTGTACAACGAATTGTCTATGTGGGTGTAGTTTTTGATGTAGCTGGTTAGTTGGTTGGTTGGTACTTGTATTTTTCTGGCTTGTGTGCTTATTCAGGTTTATGATGTAAATACAGGCTTGAGTTCTGGCTCAGGAGTAGAACAGGAAACTAGGCTGCCAATGTGATCCGGATTTGAATGTTTAGTTTAGTTTGAAAAATCGTCGTACTAGAGCTACACGAGGGTCATTGGCGACGGGCGTCATAATTTTAAAGAGTTCTATAGTAGGGTTCCTTACTATAGAACTCTTTGCATAATTTAGAACCACAGTCAAGCGACAAGCCGACACCTGAGTAAGCAGGCACCCAACGCGACCGCCGGATTTGAATAAGACAGGTTCTCATGAGGTACGCTCAGGTGCAGTATAGTTCACAACGATCGCATGTGATACAAATTTGAATACAATCACTTGTCTGTGGTTCTAAATTACGCCGATCGTCACCAAAGCTTTTGGGTAGCTCTAGTGCGACGATTATTCAACCTAACCCGAATTTGAATTTGACATGTTCTGATGAGTGGACCACCATTTTATGTTGGGTTGTACTACGAACAGTAGAAGTGGGTGCAGTTTTTGATGTTAATATACACGGTTGTGTTTTGGCTCATGTGCAATCCAAGTAACTGAGACTGTCTATGTTATTCTAATTTGATTAGGACACGTTCTAAAGATGTAGGAGGACATTTTGTGTTAGTAATTGTACAACGAAGTGTCGTTTGGGTGTAGTTCTTAATGCCAATACATGTTTGCGTGCTGGCTTAGTTGTAGTTCAGTTCAGTAGGATCGCATACTGTCCAAATTTGTATAGCATCACTTGTTCGTGGTTCTAAATTATGACGACCATAACACTTAAACTTGGGTCGCTCTTGAGAGACGACGCTTCAAACCAACCCAAATTTGAATTGAATATATTCTGTTGAGTGGACACGCAATTTAAGTTAGGCTGTATCACTAAATGTCATTGTGGGGGGCCGTAGTGAGCCTAGTGGTCAGCGTCTCGGTCTCGGGATCGGAAGGTCCTGCGATCGAGTCCCGGTACCACTGAAGACCTACCGAGTATAAGCGGAGTACGTGCTCGTTAAATCTGTTGGGTCCGAAAGTCCTCTAAGTTCCCATACCAAATCAATACCTCTGGGGGTGATCAAGCCAATTCTGGGGGTCCTCTAGTTGGCCTCTGTCTCTAAAAATTAGATGGATCCACTTATGTGTGTGTGTTGTCTGTTGTGTTTGTCTTACTTGACGAAGGTTTATAAGCGGGTCGCTGACCATAGCACACAAACCTGAATATATATGTCTACCAACCAACCAACCATGTCATTGTGGGTGTAGTTTTTGTGCAAATCATAGAGGTAGGAAAGAGAACTTCTCCTTCCTAACTCTATGGTACAAATACAGGGTTAAGTGAGGCCCGGGTGGCCCAGTGGTTAAGATTTCCGACAATTACGCTAACAGTCTGCGCACTGTACTTTGTGCGGGTTCGATTTCCGCCTTCGCCCTAGGTGTAATTTCTCTCTCTGTGTGTGTCAGCAAAAATTCTGTCTGTATCTGTTTTACTTGACGAAGGTTTATAAGCGGATCTCTGATCAAGCACACGAGCCAGAATACATGTACCAACCAAACCAGGGTTAAGCTCTGGCTCAGGTATAGAACAGACCACATAGACTGTATATTTAATTCCAAATTGAAATGGGACAGGTTTTGATGAAGTAGAACAGGTCACTACGACTGTATATGTATTCCAAATTTGAATGAGACATCACATTTAATCCAAAATTCAATACAATCACATTCTAGTTGGCCTCTGTCTCTAAAAATTAGATGGATCCACTTATGTGTGTGTTGTCTGTTGTGTCTGTACTTACTTAACGAAGGTTTATAAGCGGGTCGCTGACCAAGCACATAAACCTGAATATATATGTCTACCAACCAACCAATACAATCACTTTTCCGTGGTTCTAAATTACGCCGACCGTCATTAATAGCTCTTGTGTGGGTTCTGACTAGACCGGCATTCTATGTTAGATTGTAACACGAACTGTCTGAAAGATGCAATTTTGATTCAAATACATGGTTACGTCAAATCGCTCAGTTGTAGTTGAGGCTTCTAGGATCGCATATGATCCAAAATTGAATTGATTTATTTTCTGTGGTTCTAAATTGCGACGACTTTCATTATAATATAATTATACATTGATAAACCTCGTGTCTCTCTAGTGCGATAATCATTCAACTTACCCTTAATGCTAATTTCAATACAATCAAAATTTTGTAGTTGTTCTAAATTACGCCTACCGTCATTAATAGCTTTTTGTGTAGCTCTAGTGCGACGATTTTCAAACCAACCCAAACTAAATTTGAATTGGATATGTTCTGAAGAGAAAACCAGCTTTATATGTTAGGTTACACCACGAACTGTCCATGTTGGTGCAGTTTTTGATGTAAACAAAAGGTTATGAGTTCTGGCTCAGGTATAAAACAGTTCACTAAGAATGTATATGTATTCTTAATTTGAATGTGACAGGTTCTCATGATGTACACTGATGGTCATTTCTGGGGTTGAGTACAATAGATCTGAGGTCGCAGTGCTCGGCGAACTTGCCCCCCACCAAGAAAGTCATAAGTCATAAGTCCATGTGTGGGTGCAGTTTTTGATATAAATAGAAGGTTATGAGTTCTGGCTCAGGTAAAGAACAGGTCACTAAGACTGTATAAGTATTCCAAATTTAAATGTGACAGGTTCTGATGATGTACACTGATGTGCAGTAGAGATTACAAAGATCACACTTGATCCAAAATTTAATATAATAATTTTTTTGTGGTTCCAAATTACGCCTACCGTCATTAATAGCTTGTAGCTCTAGTGTGACGATTTTCAAACCAACTCAGCCTAAATTTAAATTGGACATGTTCTGAAGAGTATATCAGCGGTATATGTTTGGTTACACAATCAACTGTCCATGTGGGTGCAGTTTTTGATGTAAATACAAGGTTAAAAGTTCTGGCTCAGGTACAGAACAGGTCACTAAGACTGTATATGTATTCCAAATTTGAATGTGACAGGTTCTGAAGATGTAGACTGATGTGTAGTAGAGATTACAAAGATCCACTTGATCCAAAATTCACAATACAATTTTTTTTATGGTTCTAAATTACGCCTACCGTCATTAATAGCTTTTTTATGCAGCTCTAGTGCTCGATATTTTAACCAACCCAACCTAAATATATTGGACATGTTTGATAATTGAGTGGGCCAGCGTTTTATGTTGGGTTGTACTACGAACTGTCAATGTGGGTGCATTTCTTGATGTAAACACAGGGTTGTCTTCTGGCTCAGGTGCAATCCAAGTAAGTAAGACAGTCTATGTGATTCTAATTTGATTAGAACACGTTCTGAAGAAGTAGGCTGGCATTTTGTGTTAGATTGTATAACGAAGTGTCGTTTGGGTGTAGTTCAGAATGGTTGAAATGGTTGCGTGCTGTGCTGGTTTAGTTGTAGTCCAGTTTAGTAGGTCGCATGTTGTCCAAAATTTTATATAATCACTTGTTTGCGATTCTAAATTACGACGACCGTTAACAATAGAACTTGTGTCGCTCTTGTGCGACGACGTTTCAAACCAACCCAAATATAAATTGGATTTGTTCCGTTGAGTGGACACTTATTTGAAGTTTATTGAATTGAATTATTTGTCTGTGGTTCTAAAAACCGACGACTGTCATTATAATATAATTATACATTGATAAACCTCATGTCGCTCTAGTGCGACGATAATTCAACATACCCAAGTTTGCATTGGACATGTTCTGAAGAGTGAACCAGAATTTGTTAGGTTGTATATAAAACAGTCTGAATGTGTGCATTTTTTTATGTAAATACAGGGTAGATTTCTTGCTGAGGAGTAGGACTAGGTTACTAAGACTGTATATGTACGCTAATTTTAAATGTGACAGGTTCTGATGAAGTGGGCTTATGTCTAGTTCACATAGATCACATTTAATCTTAATTTCAATACAATCACTTTTTGTGGTGTTTTGATGAGTGGATCAGCATTTAATGTTAGGTTCTACTACGAACTGTGTTAAAGGTACAGTTTTTGACACTATTACATAGTTAGTTGCTGGTTTGTAGTCCAGTTCAGTAGGAAAGTAATGACTGGTACAAATTACCTCAAATAATTACGGATTGTCCAATTTACTCTTTGTCCATACAAGATATCATAGCAAATTCTAAACAGGTGTTATTAACACCTAACGAGATAGTTTAATCAGTTCTCAATGCAATATTCAAATAAAAAAATTGAAAGATAATTTTGAAGTCAAGATCTGTCCGTCAGTCACACACTTTTACAAAGCGAACAACAAGTCTCACAAACAAGTGAGATGCTTCCTATTTAAGCAAAAAATCAGGCTATGTTATGTCCCAAATTTCATTAAAATTTTTTAATTCATAGCATATTTAAAATTTTAATTTTAATAAGTAAAAAATTTATCTACATTGAAATAACACGAAAGTTCCATTTTTATTCAATATGTCCGCTGTTGCATTTCATCAAACGCACGAGAAACTTTATTTAAAATAAAACTCTTGGAGAAACATTTATGTATGCGATACAAATGAGTTTGGAATGATGTCATACTATATATCACAATAGAGTTCTTTTGCTGGTTCATTATACAGGGTTGCCCCGGCGTAGAGATAGGAATGCATTGAGATGCTTGGCGAGAAAAACTGAAGATGTCTGAAAACCTTCAAGTCGAAATAAAAGATTATTCAAGCGTGCAATGACTTCACTTTTCAAGCCTGTTTTTGCATTGGTTGGTCTGGTTGTTGATAGATTAGAGATGTATATGGACTATTAGAGAGTTCAGATTTTAGTCCGAACTGTGTAAATGTGCGTTCATTAGATCAGTGCACAGAGGAAGGTGGCATAGTTACCGGAAATTAATTCGCCAAGCGTCTGTTTGGGCTTAATATTGAAGCGATCAATAGCTTCAGTTGGCAACATTTCCATCGTATTCCTATCTCCATGACGGGGAGCTGGAATGTCTAAAATTGTTATAATTAATATACTAATATTTTATTTATAAGTGTTTGAATTTACTGTGAAAGCCCTAAACTGACACAGATTTGCCTAACTTTAAAATGTCTATATTAGTAAAATGTTCCTTGTGCTCTTTCAGTACAGGAATTTTTAAAATCTAATATCTTTTTTATTGTCACATCCTTTAATTTCTTTCTTTTTTTTTTGGAAGCCTCACATCCTTTTATTTCCTATGTTATGTACACTCGACAGTTCCTAGTGTACACTGCCTTGCTTTTTAGCTAATATTAAGTAGCCCGAGCAGAATATTTTTTTAAAAAGTTTATAAAGGTCTAATTATAAACTTTTAAAAAAAAACTAGTAAAAAAAGAGAAAAAATACTATTATTCCCGGACGGTGGACAACTTTTGCAGAGAAACCGTCATGATTCCTACAGGACATTGGCAAAACAATTTTCACTGGTCAGTGATTGGTTAAGCATGTCATGCGGGCACACAAAACCAATCGCTGACGAGTGAAAATTGTTTTGTTAACATCTTGTAGGAAGAATCATGATGTTTTATGAAGGTTTACATGTTTTCCCGTCCAGTTGTGTTTGCCTAGCTGAAAGTTATAAACTAAAATACAAGGGACTTCTACAATGTAAATTTCTCCATTTAAAATAAAAAGGACTAACTTTCAGGATCTTATTTATTGATAACAAGTACAGCGATGTTTCAGCTATTTTTCAACATAGCCAACACCGGAATTTAGATACTTTTTGTGGCGTGGGATCAATTTGTTTTGGCAACGGCAAAGAGCTGTAAAAGTCTGTCATGCGCTGGTTCCATTCACAGGCTTCAGAGTTCCATTACAAAGTGATACATAAATTTATCCCAGGACACGACACGTCTCAATTCTAGTGGTGGTTATGTTTAAAAATAGCTGAAACATTGTTGTATTCAGGGTTCATACACCATCTACGATAGTGAAATTCAGGAGTTTCTAAGGAGTACAGCAATGTAAATTCAGGAGGTAACGCGGAATAAAATTGAATATGCTAGTTTATTATCGTATTAGTCTAGTGACTTCACTGCACTTCAAATTTTGAAACAGAAGAAAAAATTTCTTTGCTAAAACAGTTGTGTGGTGCATTCTGGAACATTAACTAGTTACACGATGTTCGAACTCTATTTTTATACTGTGTATGTACTGTAGACTTATTCCGAATAAAGTATGGGAGACAAACGGCAGAGAAAGTAGAAGAACAATTAGCGTCGTCAATTTTTTTTAGGAGATGGGGGGAAATATCAGTAGATGAGACAAATTTCAGGAGTTATAAGGGCCATTAGAGAAGAAAAAAATTGAAATTCGGGAGTTTTTCAGGAGGAGTACAAACCCTGTGTATTTATTGCAAATAAATAGGTTCCTGAAAGTATGATTTTCTTTAAATATCGAAACTTACTTTCTGGATGTCCCTCTTGCAAAGTACCTAAAAACTGTCCCATGCACTTATCATGGGGCTAGTTGACTATTTTAAATCTTGATATTTGCTCTAATTTAATATCTGCAGGTAATGCTTCGCATTTGCTCTTTAATATCTATGTCATTGAAATATCTTTCATGTTTGGTCTCATCCTGGTTGGGCATTTATTCAAACGCTGTGTAGCCCAAAGCAGAAAATTGATGTAAGCTGATTTTTCTAACAATGATCAATAAATACATAAGAACAGCTTCCTTTGAAAGGATTTTTAAGTTGTGGGCGCCTGAGAACTAATTGTCAACAATAATTTGTACTATATTTTGTAATATGAAGCAGTATTTTTTTAATGTGTGTTGTCCTTTTTTTTATATGGCTTTCTAATAATTAACTGCTGCAATAGGGAAACATTTCAACACATTAATTATAATGTAATTTTATATACTATTTGATGTTTAAAAATTCTAAAAAAATATTTACACATAAATAATTAATCCGTAAATATAAAAATTATATAATGTTTATTAAAGATCCTGTATTACCAAAAGTACACATATTGCAACAACATTTATTCTTTAACTATTTTTCTGTGGTACCTTCATAGTCACCTGTAAAGATAATAGCAATAAAGTATAATCAAAGCTAGACATAATGTACTTTAAAATAACCTACAAATGAACAGTTAATACATATGTTTAATTAAACATTAAGATGGGCACTTTTAATTCTACAATAGGAAAAATAGCATTACTGCAACATTTAATTTTAATTGAGGGGAAAAAAATAGCAATAAGTTTTTTTAGTTTAAATTTAATAGGATTTATAGTTTTTTTTAAAAACAAAACATACTAAATTATTGATTACTTTAAAAATAGATTGCTTTAAGAGGAGTCGGATGGGTATTTGGGTCAAAAATGCTTATTATTTTTTTTTATTCTACATATCTTGAGCTTTAATTTAAGACCAAGATTATCGATTTCTGTTTAGTGGTTTTCTTTTTATAAGAATTTTTTAGAAACTCTGAACGTCAGTTCTTACCTAAACCTTACATTTTTTTGCGTTTCCTGAAATATAACATTTTTAAACAGTTAGGAACAATTTTCTCAGGAACTATAGCAGATATCAACATATTTTGTTGTATTATTTCTTTTCCATTAATAGCACTTTGATTTAAACTAAAGGAATTTTAAATATCTCTGTTCAAAAAAAAATATATAACTGAATCTTATTTTTTGTGTTTTTCAATGCATATCTTAAAAAAAAACCCAATTAATTTTTTAATACTTTGAAATAATCTCAGTTTAAATCAAAGAGCCTATATGCGAGGAATAAAATATAAAAAAAGTTCATAATAATATCTCATATAGTTCTCACATAAATCACTGTCTCACATAAATATCTCTTTGATTTTGTTCCTCACATAAATCAAAGAGCTATATGTGAGGAACAAAATATAAAAAAAGTTCATAACGATATTTCATATAGTTCCTGAGAAAAATGTTCCTAAAAATAGGAAAATTAACATGGGTGAGATGGAACATCGGACTCCCCTTAAGTAAGATAAAAGTAGCATATGGCCTTTCTATAAAGGTTTAGAGCACAAGTATACAAAATTCAAATAAAACTAGAGATTTGTATTGGTTAAATAGGCAAAAACCATTTATTTTTAAATTTATTTTATAAAATATCAGTAATTTATCTGTTTAGCATACATTAAAATTCCAACAATGAGAATTGATAAAAATTAAAGTTTAAGCCATAACTTACAGTTTTAATCTCACTATATGCTTGAAGGCCATATTCTCCTAATTCTCGACCAATTCCAGACATTTTGTACCCACCAAAAGGGGATTGGGAATTGAAAACGTTGTAACAGTTTACCCTAAAAGAAAATCAAACGCATTAGAATTTTAACAAGTACACAGTACAACATTTAATGAGGAATTCACAACCTTTATATTTTTAGTGTAAGAAATAAGTTTTAATTTTGTTAAAATTGATATTTTATTCAAAAAAGTTATTAAACTTTATATATTCAAATACTAACGGAGTTGCAGGTAAATCCATATATAAAAAAAGTGAAATGTGAATATTTACTATTATTAATGCTATTTAATTTTTTTTTAATGTTCAAACACGGCTCCTATGTTTTACTTTGTGATAAACAAGATGTTAGGTTAGTTTGAATTATCGTCACACTAGAGGCTACACGATTGGCGACGGGCGTCGTAATTTAGAACCACAGTCAAGTGACGAGCCCACACCCGAGTGAGCACCCAATACAACCGTCCGTTAAGGGCGCCATCATGTGCAATAAACAATAGATATTCATGTACTGACCATACAGTTCCAGCCTGTAGACCACTTGAGAAAAACATTGCTTTATCGATGTCTTTGGTGAAAATTCCCGCAGCTAATCCGTACATTGTTTTGTTGGCCCTTTCCAGAAGTTCGTTTACATCTTTAAATTTAAGAACTTGCATTACAGGCCCAAAGATCTGTAAAAAAAAACAATTCATCAATTACAAATATAATCTTTTTATTAACAACAGTTGTGCTTCAAGGCAATTCAAACTATTTTATAAATAATTTTTTTAAAAATACAGCGAGTTATTAAGGACGGTAACGGTCATATCTACCAACTACGATTAAGCTCGGCTTATTCTTGGAACCAGGTTTTAGTTCGAGATTAGCAGCAAAACGGTATCCATGAGCCCGTAATCACGAGTTCAAGTGCTCGTGAATAAACCACTTTCTAGGGTGGTTTAAGCTTGGATTATTTTCCATCAACCAATAGCGTTCGAGCAGTTCTGTAAAAGGAACAATTGGATATGTTAGATGATAAAGATTTTTTGATCGGTATCACTTTCAAAAAGAGACGGTGCAGCACATTGTAGCTCTGCTTGAGCCGAAATTATCCAGTGTTACCTTAATTTGTCTGATTTATACCTTTAGCTTCTAATTACACCCCGTTTATTTAAGCTCACCAAAATGTTTTTTTATTGAATCAACTTTTAACTCTTCTGGTAAACACAGGGTAAAATAATAAATAACGAGGTGTCAGAACGTTGAACCTGCAACGAATTTCACATGCACTAGCCCCATCTATAGGATTCTTTGCGTGACCGTTTTCTAAACAATTTTTTTTTTTATGAAAGCAGTGTCTACCAGGTTGGATCTTGAACAGTAATATTAGCTCTTTTTTTTTAACCAAAATTGACAAATTTTTTTTAGTCAAACATTTAAAAAAAATGTCGCTAAATCTTATTCAAGGGCAATCAGAAAGCAAAAGTAATATTCTTCAAAGTGCAATAAAATGTCGAAAAATCAACAGATTTCACTTTGTTTCTTACAATCCATCAAAATGGCTCCAATAAAGCACAAAATTGCAGTTGACCAATCAGAGAAGACTTCCAGAAGATAGTCTACGGATAACTTAATCATCCTGGATTGGTGGATAGGGACAACGGCTAAAACCAAGATCAAGCGGTTCGAGCACTAAACCTAGATTAAGCTATTCGAGGTTGATCCCGTGGCTGGTGGATATGACTGTTAGTGGGGTGAACCAGATCAAGGAGGACGTTCAGCATTTTTTAGATTTTTAATTTTGTGCTGTATTTTATAAGGAAAACTTTGTCTATAATCAAATTTGCAAACTTAAGGCATAACATAATCATAAATTGTTCCTCAGGATCCAAATCACTGCTTTCGGCATGCACGACTATCGCTTTGTGTGCCAACACTGAAAAATGTTAGATTTACGTATTAATAGAAAATTAGAGAATTTAAAACCTGTACACCACTATATCTATTATATATATATCCATTACAAGACCAGTTGCCACATTGCATTTTAGAATATTCAACAATTGAAATTTGGCGGCCATATCCCCAGAATGCAGTCCTCCTCCTTAGCTTATAGAACCTTAAAGTACAAGGTAATAGGAACCAGAGCAACGAGAAAACCAAAATTAAGATGAATAGACTGCATAACTAAAGACTTTAAAATTAACTGCAATTCTGTGCTTTATTCGAGCCATTTTGATGGATTGTAAGAAACGAAGTGAAATAAATCTGTTGATTTTTTTGACATTTTATTGCACTTTGAAGAATTTTTTTGTATCTGTACTGGTTGTGCTTCAATTTGAAAATTGTTTTTTAGCTAGAGGTGTGCGTGAGTTTAGTGATGGGGACATACTTCAGCCATCTTACGACCCTTTTTCAAAGAGAACCAAAACTAAAGAAATCAGGAAAATCAGAAAAAGTTCAAAACAAAAGTGTAACATTGTTAAAAGTTCAATTTTAAATAATTAAATACAATTCAAAGAGCCAACCTTGCCGAAAATATCTATAAAGAGCGGCGGGAGAAGTAACACAAATTTTTGCTACTTCGTTACCACTAAAAGTTACAATTACCAATTACAATTACTTTCTGAAAAATCTAACAGCGTTACCTGAAAAAAACAAGTAGGTTTGCAACAGAATCCGTCACTTAACCTGCTTCCACACAACAGTTGTATTTAACAGGTAAAAAGGCGCCAAACACAGCATTAATTCTATATTAAACAATTACATGCTAAATTTGGATAGTGTCATTTATTTTATTTCGAAAATTCAATAATTATTACTTATTGTTTGCAAAAATTAATTTATTTTTCAAAGAATAAATATGTAATATTCCTCGTTTTTAAATAGAATGAAAATATTTCATATCAACATACAAAGAATCTCGTAGTGAAATATGATTGATGTCATTTCAAACTAATCGATGTCGCAAAAATAAATTTATTTTCATTTATTGTCTAAAAGAATTAAAGTTTCTCCAGCGATTGTTGCGAATGGCAATGGCGATTTAATTCTAATAAAAATGGCTTCTTATGCTTTTTAAATGAGCATTCAATTTTGCAGTTTTTTAAATAATTGAAGTACTTCGAATTCTTCCCTAAAATTTTCAATGTATTCTAATTTTGATGCGCTGAATTTTTTGACGTATCACACTTGTCCATAGCATTTGTAGTTTGGGCTATGAAAGTGCGGGACAGACGGACAGAACGATTATAATACCTTCCACTTTTTACGTTATAAACGTAGTGCGGAAGCTAAAACTGTTACAAGTAACACTCCATTGTTACTACAATCCCCGATTAAAAAAAAGTGCTCAAAGCTGCATTAAAGGCTATGAATGATGAAAAGACCATTTAAAAAGCAACGCGACACATAATATTCCATACCCGACACGGGAAAATAAAATTCTATTGGACTACAATGTAGTCCAACAGCCTTTTCTTCAGAAGAGGGGGGATGTAATTATTCCACCCATTATTTTTTGATGAGAATGAGGCTATGCCTCAGAGAACAACACTAAGGCTCTTCATTAAAAGATACACATTACTTTGCTAACACAACACGGGAAAATAATGTTTTAGAAGTTTTTTAAGACAAAGATACATATAAATAATAATTAGATCGAAATTTCCAAAAAGAATTTTATGCAAAGTTAAAAATTATTTTAAAATATTTTTTTCTAAGAAACTACAGCTGTTTAAGCTTGATAAATGATCCAGTACAACCCAACTTACGGTACTACATGAATTTTAATCATAGAATTGTGTTTTTAAACCTGTTAAACAGACAGGTTGCACTTTAAGAAAAATCTGGATATTCTAAGTATCAAATAAACATTTTTATTAAAAAATTTCCGTCAAATGTTCAAGTATTTCCAAAATATGATTTTCCTTTACAAGATCAATAGTTATGCTTCCAATACTTACTCATTAAACATTAAACATAAAAACATAAATAAACTATTTGGCATTGATTTTAATTAATCCATTAATATTCAGAGAAAAGGATTTTTACAATTTAGGATTTTTACAATTTTACAGGAAAAGGCAATTTTACAATTCTATGTTTTTTTAGAAATAATGATGATAATACAGTTTTCTTAATATTATAGAGAATAAACTATTTGTGCATAGTTAAACAGCAATTCTTAAAAACTTTTACTCGAATAATTTTTAAGTTTCACGTCTTGAGTGGCAAGAGCTCCAGTGGTATTGTTTTCATTCTTTGTCCTGCTGGAATTACACTTGTATTTTATCTCATAATGTGGGTTATATTAAGATTCAATGCGAAGGATCAACTTGGTTATTTATTGATTAAAGAACTGGACGAGCACCATGCATCATCGTTTCCTAGCAATGGAACAACAACGAGATGGTGTTGCCATTGCGGGAAAAGAAGTACAAACAGTTAGCATGAATATAACACCACCTTTCCTTTAAAAAAAAACATTTACAAAGCACCAAACGCAATTTAAAACACACAAACATCTGAGTTACACAAAAAAAAAATTATAAGTCCAGTCTTTGGGGGCACTTTTTCACTCGTTGAGATCTTCTCAAGGCAGTTCCTGCTTCCAAATCTCGAGCTGTAATATCCTCATCATTGGGGACAGTCTCTGTGGTAGATTCAGGAACACTGTTCGGCAGACAGGAGGTACCGTCCGGTTCATCAAAAGTTCCTGGAACCAGAACATCCGATTCCCGACGGAGCAGTTGATCTTGGTGACGAACGACCTCCCCTGCCGGTGTCAACACTTTGGACATAACATTGCCCAAGGGACACGCAACTTCTCCTGGAACCCAGTTTGGGCCATGTCCATGATTCCTGCACCAAACACTTTCCTGAGGTTGGAATCTTGGTGCACTGGTCGTCTGTGCAAGACTGTGTGTGTCTTCTGGACAAAGCAAATCTAGGCGACTCCTGATTCGGTCTTCCAAACATGGCATTGGCTCGTGGATTAGTCCAGTGCTACATGTGGGTGCTTTGCGGTAGTGGAACAGGAGTTGTCTAGGCGCTCTTGAAATGTACCACTTTGGTTCTTCTTCAGGGAATCCTTCATTGTGTGAACCAGTCTCTCTGCTTGGCCGTTGGATTGTGGGTGGTACGGGGCGGTGCGCACATGGATGATACCAGACTTCATGAAATCTGTGAATTCCTGGCTAGTGAATGAGGAGCCATTGTCACTCACCACTGTTCTTGGCAGTCCAAACCTGGCAAGTACAGAGCGTAAGGCCGTCACCGTAGCTGTAGATGATGTTGACGGCACTAAGATGGCTTCTAACCACTTAGTTGCAGCGTCAACCACGAGCAGTATCAAGTGGTTCTCGAATGGGCCTGCATGGTCAATGTGAATACGATCCCAAGGGATCTTGGTGTAAGGCCAAGGAGCTAGCTGAGATGGTGGTTCCGGTGCATGTTCTTGGCACACCACACAAGCACGCACCAAGCTCTCAATTTCCTTGTCAATGTTCGGCCACCAAACAGCTTGCCTTCCCATTGCCTTTAACGCACACATTCCTTGGTGACCAGCATGAAGTTCAGCCAAAACATATTTCCTGAACTTCGGAGGCACGAACACTCGGTTGCCGCGAAGGATAACCCCACCCTCCACCGACAGTTCAGCGCGACACATCCAAAAGGGTCGCAACTCACCATCCACCAACTTCGGCCAACCTCTATGGATGTATTCCTTCACTTTCATAAACATGGGATTGGCGTCCAGTTCCCTCTGGAAATGCTGTACAGTAACCGGGCAGTCATCAATGGCATCCAGCAGCAACACAACATCTACAGGTCTGGGTGTTGACGGAATTCTTGTCGCTTCTACAGGCAACCTGCTACAGGCATCAGCATTGGAGTGAAGTGATCCCTTCCTGTAGACAATGCGGTACGATTATGCTGACAAGATGATCGCCCAACGTTGGATGCGTGAAGCTGCCATGGGTGCAATTGGTTTCTTCTTTGAGAAGAGACTCACGAGCGGCTGATGGTCTGTCACCAAAGTGAAGGTCTTCCCAGAAGGAATTTGCGGTATCTGATGACTCCAAAAACCAGGGCCAAAGCCTCTCTTTCTAGCTGACTGTAGTTTTTCTCGGCTTTGGTGAGGGAACGTGAAGCAAAGGCAATGGGACGATCTCCTGCATCTGAAGGGTGGGACAGCACTGCTCCCACACCATAAGGGCTTGCGTCACACTCCAGGTGTACTTCCCTGCTTTCATCGAAATGTACAAGCAAGGATGAAGTAGTGAGCTTCCTTTTGGCTTCTCGGAATGATTGCTTTTCAACTGCACCCCACCTCCATTGTTGCTCCTTGTTGAGCAACTGGTATAAAGGTGCAAGCATTGTTGACATATTAGGCAGGAATTTGGCATAGTATGTCAACAAGCCCAAAAATGACCGTAGCTCATCGACATTGGTTGGGTCGGGAGCTCTCTCGATGGCTTCTACTTTGGTCTGTATTGGATGTAACCCTTCAGCATCAATTCTGTGACCCAAGTACTCTACTGACGGCTGCATAAAAGAACATTTGGAAGGATGTAATTTGATGCCTGCTGTTTGAAGAGTTGTCAAAATGCTGTCCAAGTTTCTCAGGTGATCCTCGGCTGAGTCACCAGTAACCAGCAAGTCATCTAAGTAGCACAGAGCCCTATCATGTCCCTGTAATAGTTTGTCCATCTCTCGCTGGAATATTGCAGGTGCTGACGCCACTCTAAAAGGCAACCTACAATACTGGAAGAGTCCTCGATGTGTGTTAATCACCAACAAGTCCTTAGATGAATCATCCAACTCGAGCTGGCAATATGCATCAGACAAATCAATCTTGGAGAAGGTGACACCTCCAGAGAGTCGAGCAAACAAGTCCTCCACATTTGGCAACGGATAACGTTCAAGCTCAGTTGCTACATTGACTGTCAGTTTGAAATCGCCACACAATCTAACATTGCCATTAGATTTTAGCACTGGGACCACAGGTGTAGCCCAATCTGAATACTGAACAGGTTCTAGTACCCCCAGCTCCAGCAAATGATCAATTTCCTGCTCCACTTTCACTCTGTAGGCATATGGAACAGGGCGAGCTTTAAAAAATCTTGGCGTAGGATCTGCAATTTTGTTTAAATGCACCTGTACATTTTTCACCTTACCCAGACCATCAGCAAACAACTCACTATGCTTTTCTAAGATGTCCTTGAGGGATTGCTTACTTTCTTGAATGGCATTTGTAAACAATTGGTCTTCCAAGTCCCTCAAGACACCCAAGTCCCTTATCCAGCTCCTACCCATCAGCATCACTGAAGACTGGTGTACAACTACCAGTGGAAGTAACTTTCTCTGATTCTTGTATTCCACAGTCACATCTGTAGTTCCTGCAAACTCCAACTCATGTCTAGTAAAGGAGCGTAACTTCATAGATGTTTTCTGTAACGGTGCAAACACACTTTCATGATTCCTGAAGAAGGCAAAAGGCACAATGGTAACCGGAGCCCCGGTATCCACTTCCATGGTCGCGTGAATACCTTCAATCTTTACCTTCACTTGGAAAGCTGGAGGTGCTCCTGCCACTGTTGACACCGAAAACAACTCGTAAACGGGAGTCGCTTCTTCCTCTGAAGAATCATTTTCTACCTGATGCACTCGTTGATTGGCACTTCTGCTTGTATTCGTTTGTTTCCCAAAGTTGGAATTCCTTTGGTTTGCTCTTCCTTTTGATAAACAAACCCTGGCCAGGTGACCGATCTTTCCACAGGCATGGCATGTGCTCTTGTTGAACTTGCAAGCTGGAGATCGGTGATTCTTCTCTCCACATCAATAACAAGAGCCGTTATCGCTGTTTGAAGATACTGTTGAGGGACCTCCTTTTTGACCTTGCATCTTTCGTTGCTTCAGCTGATTAACTTCCGATGTGGAACTATCCCCACGAAGATCAACTGCATTCTTCGAAGCCGCCTTTATCGCTATCGCGATCTCCGAAGCCCGAACCAGCATCAAGTCTCGCTCGGAAAGCAGCTTCCGCTGGATGTTATCATTAATCCCCCATACCAACCTGTCCCGCAGCATTTCGTTGAGCGAGTTCGCGTAATTGCAGTATTTAGCCAAACTCCTCAGTTCGGCGATAAATGTCGCTACAGACTCGCCCAGCCTCCGGGATCGACTGTTAAACTTAAATCGCTAAACTATTTGAGACGGTGGTGACTCAAAATGTTCGGTCACAGTCTGCAAAAGTTCGGTCAGTGTCCTTTCGGTCGGCAAGGTAGGGGATATCAAATTCTTCAACAGGCTGTAAGTTGGAGCACCGACCACCGTGATAAAAATCGCCCGGCGTCGATTGTCGTTCCCAACTTCGTTCGCAACAAAAAATTGTTCCAGTCGTTCGGTGTACTCGCTCCACGGTTCTTTTTTTGGGTCGAACTCTCCCAGAGCTCCGAAGAGGGCCATCACGTGGTACGCAGTAGCGGCTATATCTTTCCTTACTCGCGTAATGGTTGAAATACCGGATCACTTCGCTAATCCCATCTTCGTCGCCAATATTGTATTTTATCTCATAATGTGGGTTATATTAAGATTCAATGCGAAGGATCAACTTGGTTATTTATTGATTAAAGAACTGGACGAGCAGCATGCATCATCGTTTCCTAGCAATGGAACAACAACGAGATGGTGTTGCCATTGCGGGAAAAGAAGTACAAACAGTTAGCATGAATATAACAGTTTTGGTATTCTTGTAAGTGAGTTACGTACTAACTTTTCTTTCAGTAATCTAAACTTTTTCCCTGCTCATGAATCACGTTAAATTGTTGTCCACAATTTTGTATAATTTATCCGCAAAAAACAAGTATAATCTAACGTTAAGTTTTCCAACAACATTAACGTTTTGGTAATGCATTGCATGATTGAAATTTAATTGAATTACAACTATAAAGTTAAATAAATATCAGAAATAAAAACAATTTGTACACAAAAAACTTTAAAATAGAACACAGCAGAAGAAAAGACCGCATGTTTGGAGTGAAACCGTAACAACCGATGAAGAACCGCGGGAGAACAAGAAAGAAAACTGGTAGGAGATACTTCATCTGAAATAAGCTAATTCTATAATGTAACATAAAAAGTATAAAAGATAAGGACATACCTCCTTCTTGGCAATTTGCATTCCATCTTTGACGTCAGAAAATACAGTTGGATTGAAAAAATATCCTTTGTCCCCAAGTCTTGTTCCCCCACACAACATGTTGGCCCCTTCGTTCTGTCCACTCTTCACCAGATTTGTGATCTTCTCTAGTTGCTTGGCATCAATCTGTTAATAGATTTTCAATAGATACTTTAATATTTAAAATGCTCAGTTTCATCAATCACAGCTTTCTAAAATAACGTGTGTTTTTTGTTTGAAATATAACATGGGTTTGTGGGGAGTTGTGAAAACCACAATGCCACTAGTTTGCCAGTACATACTACACAATGCCTTCTATGTCAATGAAAGAGCTTAGTGGAAGAGAGTGCTAAGTGACAAAAAGGGGAGAACAAGTAAATGAGCTTTAAAGATATTAGTTTGCACTCAGATCTGTTAAACACAGAACTTGCAAAGTGTGTGAAAACGGTACTAAACTTAAAGTTTATGATAAGGAGGAAACTTGTTATCTTATGTTAAAAAACTTAAAACACGTTGATTGAGCCTTTTATTTTCCAGAGAATGGTATTAACTAAGAATACAATGCCAGGATGGCCCAGTTGGTAGAGTGTTCGACTGGCATCTCTTAGGTTACGAGTTTGAGCCCTGCTGGTCGAAGACTCCCCTGTACGCCAATGGTAACTGGTGCATGGTAAAGTATGTTGTTGTCACAATATCCTGCAAGTTCCCATATTAAATCAATACCTCTGGGGTGACAGACTAATTCTACGACACTCTACTTGGCCTCTGTTTTTAAAATTAGAAGAATCCACTAACGGACGGCTTACCCTCTACCATGTTGCTCTCAAATGGGGTAATCCGAATAGTAGACCTGATTAACTCTTGGGTGTCAGTGTTAAGAGAAGCTCTCACCACCTTATTACTTTAGGGATGGTACAAAATGCTCATAAGCAGAGATGCCTTAGTCCTGTAAAACCCTTCACAGACAGACAAGAGTACAATAATTAGATTACTATTTTGAAGGCCCAAGTATAACAGTGAGTAATACTGCATGTAATAATGACGATTGATTATAACTAAAGCTTTTTTGATGAACTGAACATGCATGTTATAGTAGAAAACCATGTTTTATACTAATGTTCATGACAAGGAGTAACATTTTGTTAGAGTTAACTTTAAAACAGACTAAATTTACTGCAAGCCCCACTCATTTTATTTATGTGTAACTTTTTTGTATTTCAACATAGAAATAAAACTTTTTAGGCAATTTTTAGGAAAGTGAAGTTAAAGTTTAAAACAATAGTTCAGAAGAAACCTGGCAATTACAATGATTATTAGTAACAGGCCAATTTAACAAAATTGGCATAAATATTGCATGTGTTTGGCAATAATCTGGCAACATGATTTTTATGATCAGCTATTATTCTAAATCCATTGAGCTAGAAGAAACGTGGAGTGAGGAGTGTGATTCACTGAACAGGGCAGCAAACGAGCCAGTTCAATAACGAAACACGGAGGAATACACGGCACTCCAGCAGAAACGAACCGGGCAGAAAACCTAGAAACTTGCCTATTTCGCTATTGGGTTCTTCTTCGCTGAATCTTTGTTAGTGATCCACATGGTTATTCCTTACAAAAGTTGGAATTTAAAGTTTAAAAAAATTAATTTCTTTCGAACTAAAAATTTTAAAATACATTTAGGAGCCCAAGTCAATATGATAGAGGGGTCTCATACAAGCATTGCATACAAGTGTAGGGAAAAAAGTCCTTTTCTGTCCTGTTCGCTCAAAAGGGTGTTAGTGGGTTTTTGGCTCGCTGACACCTCACTCCAGTTTCCCTTCTAGCTCAATGACTAAATCTGATTACAAGCAAGCTTTAGAAACACTTTCTTCCCTAACCCCCTTATGTCCAGGAAACAGCATGAGCACCGCTGTTCTAAATCTACCTTGTTGAGGCATCAGCTGTGAGGTTAATCAAAATTGTTTTCCAAATCCAAGTAGGGTGGGAGGAAAACACAAACAATGGCATTCATAACATTTCCTGGAAAGCCAGAAGAGGAAGAAAGTGCTTTTGAGTTTAGTTTATTTTGAATTATCGTCGCACTAGAGCTACACGAGGGCTATTGGTGACGGGCGTCATATTTAAGAACCACAGTCAAGTGACGAGTCGACACCTGAGTAGGCACCCAACGCAACCGTTAAGGGCGACATCGTACGCAGCGTTAGGACTTTGAAGGATATTTAATGTGCACTTCTGCCACACGGGGTATTATTCGTTGGACATTTTTGGCTGCACGGGCCGTTTATAGGTCGGCAGTTATTTTTTCGATGCCCGGACCCGAACCTGGGACCTTCCGCATGCTAGGCGAATGCCTAACCAACTGGGTTCCCCAGCCCAAAAGTGCTTTTGAAGCTTGCGTAGTGATCACAAGAACAATAGCTGTGGACAAAAGGATTATATAGTAACACAAGCAGAACCCACCTGAGGACCCTGTTGAGTACGAAGGTCAAAGGGGTCACCAACAACCCTCTTGTAGGCCATCTCCACACTGCCAGCGATAAAGTCATTGTATATGTCCTCCTCTACAAAGATCCTCGTACCGGCACAGCAAACCTGCCCTTGGTTGAAGAACACACCCATGTGAGATGACTGGATGGCATTGTCCACTGGAAGTAAGACTTTGGTTAGTATATACAGTAGAACCTCGTTAACGTAAACTCGAAGGGAGTACCGAAACATTTCCTGTTCACTAAATTTCATGTAAAACACCGTCAGGAATTTTTTACATTGAACCCGTAAATAGTTTTTTTTTTTAAAATGACATTTAAAAGTTATTCTTATTTTATAATGCGACTAATGTATACAATTAGTAATGGTGACTGAGTTATTAGTTCACACGCAAAATAAACTCAGCAACATCACTCTAAACTGACTTTACTTGACATTTTTTTACATACACCTTCGAGAACCGTAACAGCATTCAAAACAAAACATCACTTAAAAGTCAAAACGAACACCATACAGTTCAACGTATATAATTGGAATGTCTAGTCTTTGAATGGAAAGTTCGTGGGTGAAAAAAACGTTTATTCTTCTATCGCGTGCCGGTGCGATCATTGGCGCGAAATCGCTCTTTTGGCGAGACGACCGTCTGTTATAGTCTTCCCCTCCGAACATGACGACGTCCCGACGAGTGTTCGGGATTAGGTGCTTGTTGTGTTTGGGACGGTCTGGGTGTAGGGCCTTGAGTTGGTGGGCGCTTCGGTAGTCGTCCACGCTTTCGTAATGGTGAAACAGGAGAAGTGTTTGTTTGTTCACCACTGGCTTGATCACGGTATGGTGAAAGCGCTGAAACATGATATGTGGCAATTTCTTCCGTAGGGTTGTCTATGCTCACAACGACATAAGTGGGCGAGCGTTGTGTCAGAATTTGGTAAGGCCCATCGCGTTTAGGCATAAACTTCGCTGTCTTTTTGTTTCTTGCACTGCTGCGAGGATGCAAAGTGACCCACACCTTGTCACCAGGGCTGAAGAAAACTTGTCGTCTTCCCTTGTTGAATTGGAGCTTACGCTGATCTTGTTTCATTTCGATGCGTTCATGTATGAATTTTGAATTTTCAGCGAGGCGTTTTAGGTAGGGCGTGATTTCGGCAACAAAGTTGTCGTTGTGAATTACACTGCGCAAGTCATGTTTCACGTCATCTGGTGTGCGCAATTCTCTTTCAAACTGCAGGAAGGCAGCAGAATACCCCGTCGAGGAGCATTCGGCAGAATTCATGGAAAAACGAATCAGTGGCAGCTTTTCGGACCAGGCTGTGTGAAGGCCGTTTCCAACTAAGATAGCAATGCAGGGTTTTAGATCTCTATTTTTTCTTTCAACCGGGTTAGCTTGAGGACAATAAACAGGGGTAAGAACTTGGTCGATGTCAAGTGGGTTACAGATTTGCTGCATCACCGCACTGACGAACTGAGAGCCATTGTCAGAGATGAGACGTCTCGGTAGTCCATATCTTAAAAATACCTCTTCTAGCAATGTTATGGCACATTCTCGGGCGGTGGCATCTTGTAATGCGAAGAGTTCTACCCATTTCGTTGAGGTGTCTTCTATTATGAAGATCCATTTTTTCCCGTCTGGAGTCTCGGGAAGTGGTCCAAACAAGTCGATTGCTAATGTCTCGAACCTATGGGAATAAATAGGTGTACACAGTAATCCAGCAGGTTTTTGATTCGATGCCTTGTATCTGTTGCATTCCAGGCAATTCTTGACATAATCGGTTATATACATTCGCATACCAATCCAGTAGTACCTGTTTGCTATTCTGGTGTATGTGCCTTCACTTCCGTAATGTCCAGCTGTTGGGGCATCGTGATGCTCCTTGAGGATATTTTCTCGTTCTTGCTCTGGGACTACAAGTTGAGCCTCTTCGGAATCAGAATCCGGTGAATATCTGTAAAGGATTCCCTGATTCATGAGATATCCTCTCTCAGAGTAGTTTGCGAAGTTTTCATCTTTAACTACATTTTCGAAGGATTCGATAATTTTCTTCAGATTGTCATCTTTCAGTTGTTCTTCTCGGATGTTCTTCGAGCTACGTGTTGGCATGTCAATGGAAACGGTGCAAATTTCACAAGTTCCTTCAGCGTGTTGACAAAAGGGACGAGAGAGCATGTCAGCTACAACGTTTATTTTTCCTGGAGTGTTTTCCACCTTTAAATTGAAAGATTGAACTTCTAGTGCCCATCTTGCCAATCTTCCTGTTGGAGACTTCAGGCACATAAGCCACTTCAAGGGCTGGTGATCAGACGCAACAGTAACTTCCTGTCCATCAATGTATGCACGGAATTTCTTTAGAGCCCAAACAACTGCTAGTGCTTCGCGCTCTGTAGTTGAGTAGTTCTTTTCAGCCTGATTGAGCAATCTGCTGGCGTACTCTATTGGGTGTTCATCAGGTCCTGACCCTTGTAAGAGAACTGCACCCAAAGCATAGTTACTCGCATCAGTTCGTAGAATGTAAGGCTTTGTTGGATCACTTTGGCGAAGGATAGGTGGTTCCACCAAGAGACTTTTCAGGGTGTTAAATGACCTTTCTTCTTCTGGTCCCCAATTCCACATTACAGTTTTCTTTGTAAGATTGCTCAAGGGTCTGGCAATTTCCGAAAAGTTCTCAATGAATCTTCTATACCATGAGCATGTTTGAAGAAATGACTGAACTTGTTTAACGTCACGTGGTGGTGGTATATTTTGTATGGCAGCAGTCTTCCCTGGGTCGACCTCTAAACCATTCTGTGTAATGTAGTGTCCATGGTACTTGACTCGGTTACATCCAAAGTGACATTTCTCTCGATTTGCTTGCAGCTTAAATTCTTGTAACTTAGTGAAAACTGCTTCTAAGTTAGAAAGGTGTTCTTCAAAAGTCTCAGATAACACGATGAAATCATCCAAGTATGACAGAACCATAATGTCTTTCAAGGAGTTTCGAAAATTGTCGATCAACCTCTGGAAGGTTGCCGGAGCATTCTTCAACCCAAATGGCATACGGCGGTATCTGTAGACTCCTAATGGGCAAATGAAAGCTGTTTTATCACGATCAGCGGGATTTACTTCAATTTGATGGTAACCTGACTTTAGATCGAGTGTGGACATGTATGACATATGTCTAGCTTCATGGAGCAAATCATCCATTCTGGGTAGTGGATAATTATCGCTAACTGTGACTGCGTTCAATTTTCGATAATCGATACAAAGACGTATACTCCCGTCAGGTTTAGGCACCAGCACAATCGGAGATGCGTACAGAGATTCGCATTCTTCTATGATACCATTCTCCAAGAGAATATCCAGTTCCTTTTGCAAAAGTTCTTTTTTCGTAGGTGACATATTCCCCTGGTTAAAAGATATCTTCAAATTCTTCTATCAAACCATTCAGTTCAGCTTTCTGGATTTCTGTGAGATGTTGGCCTTCATCTTCTCTCAAATGGATTGAGTGGAAATCAGCTGTTGCATTTGACGTTTTCGGAAAAGGGTCTTCTACAAACGGGTACTTTTCTCTAGGTTTATTGATAAAGTACCAGTTGTGATGTGGTACATTTAGAACAATTCCAGCTTTTTGCAAAAAGTCAGTTCCAAGAAGAGTTCGATTGTCTTTAGCTGTCGGTAAAGCAAAAATCTTGGTCTTGATATTTTGTCCTTCGACGTTGATGTCAACTTCGGTGTGGTGTGCCTCGGTTTCTTTTTCAATGCCATCAGCCAGTGTTACATTTAAGACTGCAGTTTGGAATGTTGTCCTGTTTTCTTTCAGTAGGTTGTACAACATCTCACCGGCTATTGTATTACTTGCTCCGGTGTCGGCACAAGCAATACCATTGATTCCGTTTATTGAAACTTTCAACAAAGTTTGATGGGTATTTTTAAGTGAGAGTGACTTAAAATGCAAAGAACTCAGTTCTGTTGTTTCAGTTCTTGAAGTTGGAGAACATGTGGGGCACTATCGTTTTATAACACCCAATTTTCCGCATCCGTAACAACTAATCACTGGTCTTTCTTCCGAATGATTTTCAGTTCTGTTTTCTCTGGGTATTGCAGTTGGAACCTGTGCTCTGTCAGGGTAAGCGTGGTTTCTTGCATTTTGACTGAGGATCCACGATTCTCGGGGTTCTCTTTGAATATCAAAGTTTCTGGAACCAAAATTTCCTTTTCTGGGATGAGGAGCACCTCGTTTGACTTCTTGAGTTTGGTAACTTTTTGATTGAACCATTTTCTTCTGTGCTCCGAGCGCTGTTGGTCGAAGTCCTTCATAACTATCAAGTTTTTCAGCTAGTTCTGACGGGTTGTTCAGATTTTCCCACACATCCAGATAGTGCTGGCGACATTCTGGGGTGCTTCTCTTCATTTGGTCACAAATGATAAGATCCTTGAGTTGGGTAAAATTTGTAATCTGGAGTTCTTCCAACCAGCCTTCGAAAAAGGTGCGCAGTTCAAAGAAAAAATCTTTCCATGTAATCTCAGTATTCTTCTTTGCTTGAGAGAACCGTTTTCTAAACTTCTCGGCAGTCAATCGGAAACGCTGCAGAAGAATTCCCTTTATGTAATCGTAGTCTTGTGACTGTTCCTCTGGTTCACGTGCGACTAGTTGTGCAACATCAGTGGGCAGTACTCCTAGCAAATATGCTACCCAGCTTGACTTTTCAACTTTGAAGAATTTTAGTTGACATTCAAACAAGTTGAGGTATAAAGACATGTCGTCTTCTTTCACATCAAATTCTGGGATAAGATTTTTCAGTTGCAACTGGGGTTGGGTAGGGAACGCAACACTTGGCAATAGTAGATGGTTGAACCATTCTTTGGGCTTCGATTTGCAGTCGTAGTTTTTCCAACTCAAAATTGTTCTGCTTTTCTTGCTCTTTAGAAAGTCTTTCTTGTTCTTCTGCTTTATTGTTCTCGGAAGCTTGTAACGCCTCATTTTCTTTTCGCTCTTCAATTATCCTCAAGAATACACCACGTGTGAATTCTTCGTCATACGAGACCGATTTAGTTATTGCATCTTTAATATCAAAAATTCTGAAATTTTCATCAATTGGTATATCAAGTTCAGGAGCTAACTCAATAATATCTTGCTTTTTTCCTTTAGATAGGTACGCCATTGTGACACTTCGGTATTTATATGAATAAATAACAATTTTATTACTCTAAGATACCCTTGGTTATCTTTTCAATACCACCAAAAAAAATCAAATCACATTTTATTTCAAAACTTAATACTCGTAGTGTAACGAACAAAATTATTACATGCACAATGTTAGTGACGACAACCAATAAAACTTGTATAAACCATTTGAATTTACGATAAAACAAATTTTATATACAACCAGAATTTTGATTTTTTCCTTCTCAGTGTATTAATAACATATATTCACTCTTTATTTCTTGATGAAATAATAAATTTTCTAAACAGCCAGAATTATTTGATTAATTCCTTTTATATAACCATATATGCACTTTCATTTCTAGGTGAAATAATAAATGTATACAACCAGAATTATTTGATTAATTACTGTTTTATGACCATATGCACTTTTATTTCTAGGTGAAATAATCTTATAACTGAATTATTATTATCATAATTCATAAAAACAATTGAACTGCAATTTTTATTTCAGGATGAAATATTTTCTCTATTCAAAATTTCAAGAAAGATTTGTCAGGTACTATTAAAGGAATGGTATGCAAATATGAATATTCCAGTATTCGAAAACAGTTCTGTGAAACCGACAGAAAATTTTCAATTTTCGTATTCGTAATAGCGAAGGCTATTCTTCAGCTGTAAAGCCAACAGCAATTTTCTTATAAGCGACCGCTAATATAATTTCTGAACGTTATTCCTTCAGTAGTTCCTTTTAAAGAAAGTTTTTACTTATCTTTGCATGGGAATTCAGAGATTGGCAGCTCCATATAGTACCTGGTCAGTGGCCATGGTACTATCCTTCACGAAAATACGTTGTGTTGAATAGCATGCCGCCATTTTGTTAAAAACGGCCATCCACATATCGAAGCGAGTTCGTACCGTCGTTGGGCGTCATTTGTGACTGAGTTATTAGTTCACATGCAAAATAAACTCAGCAACATCACTCTAAACTGACTTTACTTGACATTTTTTTACATACACCTTCGAGAACCGTAACAGCATTCAAAACAAAACATCACTTAAAAGTCAAAACAAACACCACACAGTTCAACGTCTACAATTGGAATGTCTAGTCTTCGAATGAAAAGTTCGTGGGTGAAAAAAAACGCTTATTCTTCTATCGCGCGCCGCACACACGGCAAAATGACACTTTTAGGGCGACAAAAATGATTTTTTCAACATCGTCTGAATGATAAATAAACAATTAATTTTGACCAAGGGATAGTCAGTCGACTTGGATTCACCCACAATATCTTTGTTTAGAAGATAGCACCTGCTTAAACGGCTGTGAAAGCAGATGTTCATCCCCATTGTGTCAAGCTCATTCAGTTGCTCGCTAAGCGTCCACCGGACAATACTGTCTGCTAAATTAAATTGGTCCTTATTTTATGTATTTTAAAACATGGATAACGGAGCAAGTGGTATGTACATCAAAATTAATTTGCTATATCAATTAATTATAGTTATATTTTAAATAAAAAAAATTATAAATATAAAAGCATAAATTAGCTAATTAAAAAAAATAAAATTAAGTTATTTTGAGTGGCTTTTAAAAAAAGTTCCACCGAGTACCGCTCGGAAATTTTATTTGTTCCATAGCTCATGTTTCAGGAGATCAGTATACAAATTTTCTCGAATCCAAATGAATCCATTTTTAATTTAAGCCTTTTTAATTACCAGGTAGTCGTAATGAATTAGCATCATCGAGAATAACAATAATAATAAAAGAACTATTTTTTTAGCTTAAAAAGGAAAAGTTCTTTAAACTATCATCTCTAGAGTGTAACAAACCACTATTCAAATATATACTTAACAAACTAAGTGTGTGCGAACCCTCCCAAAAATATGAAAAACAGTTGAAAAATGCAATAAAAGTATTTGTGTCCAAATTGCTAACAAAATGGAAGCTTTCGAAACAAAATACTGAAAGATTTATGAAGAAAAATGCGTATTGTCTTGAAGGAAATTTTATATTTTCGCAAATTGCCTCCCAACCGCATATTTATCAACTAATTCTAGAAATAACTTAGGAAAAAGAAGACCAAAGAAGCTATTTTCACAAAGTTCTGACAGAACGAAACAGAGAGAAATTAAGCAGATTGTATCAGAAATAGATTCTGACAAACTCAGTTTTGCAACCGAATCTAGTTTAATAAAGAGGGGGAAAAGAGCTGCCGCAAAAATTGTTAAATTTGCCGTAACAACGTCAACCCGAAGTTTAAAGAAAATGAAAGAACTTCATCAATCTCCGTCGACTTCAGCAGAAAGTATTGCAGCACACACTCCTGACGAGGCTCTACACTTATTGTTGATTTAAGCTTGGGTAAAGATGATTACTTGAACCTCCAAGAAGGAGCAAAAGTAGGAGGAGCTAACATTTATCCACCTTACAATATTATAGCTAATGCAAAAAAACTATGTTATCCCCCAAATATTATGATCACTGAGACTGCTGCCCAGATACCATTGCAAGACCTTCTAGATCTAACTGTAAAACGTCTAAGCCAAGTCCAATCGGAAGTCTTGCTTCAACATGCCTTAGGTGAAGTCACAGAAATCCAAATGATTTATAAGTGGGGACTCAATGGCGGTGGGGGACATAGCATTTATAAACAAAGTTTTATGAACAATCCCCAGTATAGAGATGCGAATATAATATTATGTACGATTGTTCCTCTTGAAATGTCTATTCAACAGACAAACGACAAAAAAAAAATCTGGAAAAACCTACGCCCATCTTCCACAAATTACTGCCGAGTCATAAGCTTAAAATTTATGAGAGAGAACCCTGACTCAATGAAAAAAGAATATGATGTAGTAGAAGAACAAGCCTCCCGATTACAACCCACTAAACCCACGTCATGGAGGAAAACGTCACGGATGACCAACTCCAACTTTTTTTGTATGTAAATAGACAGAAATATTGTATTATCCATACATCTCCTGATATATACTATCCATAAAATTGAATATCTATTAAAAAAATCTATGTATAGTGAAGTAATGTCGAATTGGTGTAGTCTTCCCCAACCACGTCACGGCCCTGCCATAAGTCAAGAAAAAGTCAAATTTTAAGTTATTTTATAAATATATTCATTTTCTGTTCACATCATGCCATGCAGTTTTCTAATTTAATCAAAACATATTTTTGTCGCTCTAAAAGTGGTGTATTGCCGTGTGCGCGCCGGTGCGATCATTGGCGCGAAATCGGTCTTTTGGAAAGACGACCGTCTGTTACATAATTCAATTAATAAAGTTCATTTGGAGTAGTACTTACCATAGAAAAATTAGGATAGTTTCCTTTAATTAACACCATAAGAACAGCAATTAAATTTAAACGGACGAATCATGGAGATCTCATGATTTTCTCAGAAGTGGAAGAAAATTTATTTTTATAATGTTCGTTTCCCGCTTTTTTTTTTAATGCTTTGTTTAATTTGTTCTTGAAAGAAAGTCAAATTCTGATTTTTTTTTGTTCGGGGGAAGTGGGATTTTGCCGAAAGCGATTTCGTGGTAAGAGATTTTATAACATTAGCTTAAAGCTTTATATAGGCCAGGGAAATGCTTTTAGTTCATCTTAAGCAAAACTTCATCTTAAGCAAAACTTCATGTTAAGCGAGTTCCCGTTAACGAGGTTCAACTGTATTTAATATGCAGTCAAACTCCGTTACAACGACAACTAGTTTATAATGCCAGAAATTTTTGATGGCTTGAATTCAGGTTTTCCATCAACACACATATATTTTTTTTAATATAAATGATATAATTTTACTAAATTTGAAATTTAGAAGTATTGAGGAGTCATTTATAATCATGAGCTACAGAAATGATTTTTTTTAAAGAAATTAATATTTCAGTCAAATTTTTATATTATTCTAATGCAGTAGAAACAAATTTATATTTCAGCCCTTATCACTCAGAATGTTAATAACTCACAGTTACTATCTTGCCTATCCATCAAACATTTTAGTCTAAAATGCGTAAAGCATATGACTAATTTCTTTCCGAGAGAAATTGCAAATGCAGCAGAATGCACCTTACTTCGTGGTCCACTCTTTTTACAGCCGTTGAAAATTGATTCACTTTTTAATTAGACCTCGACAAGTGAGGTTGTGTGCTTTGGTGACTTGTCTTGGCTCCTTAATAGCCATAGAGGCTTATTTTAATACTTTAAATATTGTTATGAAATAAAATATCTTTGATATCATTGTCTCTCCTTTTTAGAATGAAATTAAAGAATAAGTATGCTCTTCAGTGTAAGGTTATTTTATATTGCATATAGATTGCAAAATGTTATTCATAGCAGTTTTGACCATTACAGAAGTCACTTATAGACTTATTTAAAAAAAATATTCCATTTCAACAAAAGTACAATTGGTACTTACAATCAGCATCTTTGAACACAATATTAGGACTCTTTCCTCCTAACTCCAAAGTGACTCTTTTGAGGTTGGACTTAGCAGCTGCTTCCATTACCTTCTGACCAGTCTTTAAAAAATGTTAATGTTACGTTAGTTCACATATAAATATATATCTCACTAATGTAAAACAAATATTTAATAATAATAATTTCATCAACTAATTTATGTTAGATTCATACTTTATAATTAAGAAGACCAGACACACAGGATTTCGCAGTACTGTTTAGTTTGAATTCAAACCATGTAATAATACAAATAGTCTTATTTTAGCAGTTTTTTCAAACAAAAACAGTGAAAAAAATGTATGATTTATAAAAATTAAATAGTGATTTTAATAGTCGACAAACAAATCTAGTCAGGCCACCTTTAATGACATCTGTGTCAAAAGTTTCATTCAAAATTTCTTGTTGATATACTTGAGTTTACAATACAAACATAATTTTTTAATCAAGATTTTATCTCCAAATTACAAAGCCGAATGAAGTATAACCCTAGTTAACTGTTATTTTTAACAAAACTTTTTAAGGTACTCTTCCAATAAAAAAAACAAATCATAATTTTAAATTGGTTTTCATTCCAAGCTTTTATACAAATTAAAGATTTTTTTCCTGCAAACAAATTTCATAATTTTATTTAAAAAGAAAGTATGAAGGGCACAACATGAACTGTTTAAAATTCAGTTGTGTTTTTTTGACACATAGTGCATGGATCAAAAAATGACCTCATTTAGTTAATTTTACTACAATAAGCTTCAACCAGACCAATGAAAAACAACTGAGATTTGAAGAGGACCCAAAGACAATTTCAAAACTTGTTTTAATTCATGACTTAACCTAAACTACTCCATCAGCCACGGTCAAAGATGATCATACATGGAATGGATGGAATGTTTGAACAAGAAATGCATTTTGCAGTGGATTCCAGGTGTGTATCGACGGAAACGAATCTGCTGATATTCTGGCAAGAAAACTCAACAATGACGATCTTCCCCCAACCACTGTTAATGACATCAACTCAGTGCCGAAATCAAAATTTAACACCAGATCTGCTAATTAATCACCAGTAAAGTAACTGTGACCACCCTAGATTAAGGACAGGCCACTTCAAAAGGATGGAAATCCAAAAAGATGGAACTATTAAATACTCCAGCTGCAGAAACTGCCCCGACTCGGAAATGGATCCAAAACATCTTTTCTCTTGTCCAGCCATCCTGGCAAAATTGCAGCAAATCACCAACTCACCCTACGAAAACCTTTAGGAGGACCACTGTCTGCAGATCGCTGAAGCAGTCTATGAGACCTTTGGTCCCATATAATCTTTATCCATGGACACGACACCACCATCAACTAAACTACTAAACTAATTTTAAGAAACATTCAGTGAAACCATCCAATTTATTTATACACTTACTTCCGTTGATCCAGTGAAGGCAAACTTATTCACGTCTTGGTGAGAAGCAATCGCATATCCAGCTGTGGAACCAAAACCAGGAACTACATTTACAACACCTGGCGGGAACCCGACTTCCTTTATAAGTTGTGAAACATACAGGGCCGATAGTGGGGTCTGTTCTGCTGGTTTTAAGACCACTGTGTTGCCAGCTGCAAGAGCTGGAGCCAGCTTCCAGGCTTGCATAAGGAGAGGAACATTCCACTATGTTTATTGAAATGATTGAATTAGGTTTTATTATAAAGAATATAAGTTTTATGGAATAGAATTAAAGTATCGTAGAAAGATTTAAGGAAAGATTAAATAAAGATTTCAAATTGAAAATAAATCCTGAAAAGAGCACAAAAATAAGTAATTTTTTTTCACCTTAATTAGAAAAATAACGACTAATTTAGGAGAATAACAGTAATTTAGAAGAAATACAGCTTATGGCACTGGGCAGAAACAAACTAACTAATAAAAATAATTAAACTGTTAATAATTTAGTAGATATTAATATTACTTCAACTGAATATTAAAAATTTATCGTAGTGCATCAATCTCTTTCAATTAGTATTATTTCTAATTGTAATATATTTATGATTTTTTATTATTAAAAATACTCATGCTACAAAATAGTTTTTTTTTAATTTTATGCAGCAATATTATTAATGGAAACTGAATGTAATTAGAATTTATTTAAAACCAATACTAAAGTATAAAATAAATTTACATAACTCGAAAAAAAATTAAATATTGGATTTATCATTGAACTCACAGGGATAACTTGCCCGCATACTCCGACTGGTTCATGTTTAGTGTATGAAAAATAATCACCATCAACCGTTAATGTCTTGCCATAAATTTTATCGCAGTATCCTGCATAATACCTACATAACAAGATTAAAATGTTAATGAAACATTTATTTTTATAAAAAGTTATAAAGCATGGCTTTTATAAATAAAGTACAGCAACCCCTGGTTATATCACTCTTCATGGGAGACAAGCAAAAAAACTGCGATATAACCGATAGCGCAATATAATGAGCGACTTGATAAATATACTTTTGACGTATTTATGCTCTCAACAAAGTTTTTAATCTAAAACACAGTATGCATTTGAAAGATGAAACTAAACCATATTAAATAATTTAACTACTCTAAAAAAGAAACAAAAATTAAGGACTTATTAATTACTATAAACATTAACACATAATTGCACAGGTAATACTATGGTCGCTTTTATGACATGTCGCTTTTGCCACAATGCCAAAAAACCAACCATATCTCTAGATTCAAATTCTTCATGATCAGGATGCAGTTTTTTTGCCAAGATTTTGGCTTTTACCTTAATGATTATGCTATACCTTGTCTATCCAGAATGCGAGCCTCGAAAGCATTTTCTTCCCCCATCCCTTCGCTTGTTTTTCTAGGAAACGGGAGGAGCATCGCTTTTCTAAACCTAACGCATTTGAGGTTCTGTTGCGAGGTTAAGAATCCAAACAGTTCAAACCCAAGTAGGGTGGGGAAAAACATGCTCACGCCGTTTCGAAGAAAACCACATGCGGGGATGGGAGAGGAAAATGCTTTCGAGGCTAGCATTCTGGATAGACAAGGTATAGTCAAAGGAACTCCTAAAGCTCGTTGTTCTTTAAATTATATAACACTAGAGCCTTGTCTAACTCCTCGTCTTCTGCTAATCGTGCTCGTTTTCTTAGTAATCCTTCATCTTCGTATATATTTTCTACAAATTTTCTAAGTTCTGATTCTTTTTTTAAGCCATCCTCTAACTATGTTGATGCACCTACTCCTAACTCATTAGCAACTGAAATTTTGGTAGAACCCTTTTTAATTTTTTCTACTGCGTTCAGTTTAATTTTAACTGATAAACTTACTTTCTTGGAAAGAAAAAAATTGGGAAACATGAAATTAAAAAAAATTAGGAGACATGACACAAGGCGCGATATATTCGAATACGCAATGTAACGAGGCGCGATATAGCGAGGGGATACTGTACAGTCACACTATGTTACAACGAAAACTCGTTTATAACTCCCTGAATGTTTGGGCACTTGAATTGCCCATAGACCTTATTGTTATAATATCTTGCATATAAAAACAATTTTTAATTAGCTACTCAGTTATTAAGCTAAAAAATACAGTTATATGATATCCTAAATGCCTTTTTTAAAATTCTTTTTCATAATTTAAATTTGATTTTAGTCGCCAAATAATGTGAAAAGCCACAAAATTTGAAATTTATTTCCTACATAAACAAATTACTGACCAAAGACATGAGTTACTGCACTTAATATTCTACTCTACCTTGTTTATATCGTTACTCGTTTATAGCAGTCCCTTGAATGACGCTATAACCAAGTTATACTGTAACTGCATTGGAATCTTACAATTAAGCACTAATAATGAAAAATAAAATTTATAAGTGTTTTCACTTAAATTACAGTAGGCAAAAAAAGTTCTTGAAAGAGAAAATTTAAATTTTAATCTTGAAGGACAAAGAACACTCAAACCTTGTTAATCATATTTTGTAAAAAAATTAAATATGTTCTACGATGATCATTAAATTATTGTGGTGTTAAATGAAAAATATTCCGCAATGTCTCAGTGTACACCTGAATTGTGAAGCTTAAGCATCGGACAAAACTAAAAAAATATTTTACATTCATACCTATAAGTTTTAATTGTCATATCCAGGTCGATATGAAAAGAATCATTAAATGGTTTGCCTGCATCTAAAGTTTCTAAACTCTAGAAAAGGAAAAAAATAAAGTTAGATGAACATCAATACAACTTAAATTTAATACACATTTGTTATAGTACAGTATAAAAAAGTTTTTCAAACAGCAATTTGCAATACATTGAAATATTTTTTTATACATAAATACATTTTGTTTATAAATATAATACTACGATAAAAATTGGATTTCGTCAAAATAAACACTAAACGTCTTTTTCATTTCTTAATTTCTCGTTTATATCTAATAATATTTACGTGCAAAATGTGAAAAAGGGGCAATATTATAGGTTTTGGTTGGAACAACATTGCAAGAAAGCTACACATGTTCTTTTGATGACAAGCATTCAACAGGAATAAATGCTGTTCTCAACAATTTAAATGTATTGCAGTAAACAATTAACCATTTTAGAATGTGGCTTACATAAACATTATATATGAAAGTATAATACAAAGTGGTATGTTTAACCTTTTCAGTCCCAATGACGATTTGGCATCATCATTTTTTTAAAAAATTCTGATCGTCTATAGCCATTTATGATATTAAAAAGCATATCATTCGATTCTTCAAACTTTTTTCGATTAGAAAATATTTTTTATTAATCCAATAGATGTTTTTTTGGATTACTAACAGGTCACCGTGCTCTCAATAAACATCTAAATATAATGGGTGTAAAAGATGACCCTCTCTGTAGGGCTTGTCAACAGGTTGAGGAAGTTCGTTTCACGTTCTCTGCGAATGTGACAACTACTCTGCACACAGATTTGAGTATCTTGGGTGCCATTGTATCGATGCCTGGGAGGTTGATAACTTACCAATCAGGGATATTCTGAGGTACATTTCAGCAATCGGCCTGCTTCAAGGTTAAACGATGGGATTAGTACAATAGACCAGTGGTCACAGTGCTTGGCCCTGACGGGCCGCCCCAATCAAGTCATAAGTCATGATCTCAAAATTCGAATTCATTCGCGAAGTCATGTCAGCCCTATTATTTTTTTCACTGGGACTGAAAGAGTTAAAGAGGCACAATCAACAACCCTTTATTTGTTTTGAGGCCTCTTCAAAATTGTCACCCTGTATAAGTACATAAAAATAAATACTTACATTGATTTTAAGTTTACTGTAACAATTATTATTAATAAAATGCATTGCTGGGAAAACAAAACATATTTGAAAACTTTAATAAAAAAATTTAATTCAAAAAGTTAAAACATTTTGAAAAAAGTAATCAGTGCTACAGTGAAGGTGTACAAGGTAAACTCTCTGGTTTGTTTAGAAATTAGGACACACCCTTTTAATTTTTAGATACGTGACATTTTGAAATATATTTTTCAAAAATACTGTCTTTGCATTTTTTCATCTAAGCCTCTCTCTCTTAGATTTCAATGGGTCAAAAAACCGACTCATTTTTTTAAAGTTGATATATAAATGCAGCACTGATAGGTTGAGCTAATTAAAAGCTGCACTAGAGCTGTTTGCATTATAATTTTGAAAACAACCCCAATTAATTAAACAACTTTTTCAATCCACACTCAAGTGAAGAACTCGCACCTGAGCAGGCACCCAAAGAAATTTTAAATGCGCCTTTGTGTTGGGACTTTGCTTGGAGTACAGTAAATGTGCACTTCCACTACACGATTATTACTTGCTGCAAATTTTGGCTGCAAAGACTTTTTATAGGTGGAAGTTACTTTGGCAATGCCAGAGACCGAACCTGGGCCCTTTTGTGTGCAAGGCAAGTACCTTACCGACAGGGCCAGATTTCTAAATAGGCTTAGTGCCTTTAATGTCTGTTGTTGTGTTGGGAAATGAAGAAAAAACCAAAGTAAAGTGATTCGTTTTGAGTAAGAGAATAAGCTTATTGTGTTTATTTGATGATACAGTCTACAAAATTACCACTATTTTATGACCAATTAAAGCGGCATTCGGCATAAAAAATTATTGTAAAGATACAAATATTTTTAACAAATAAATTTACATTAATGCGTAACCGTATATATAGTACTCTACTAATATTTCGTAGCAAACATGTGAAACATGGTCATTGCGATGGCAATTGCACCCACTCCTCCTGGATTTCGAAGTTGAAAGAAAAATAGTAGAACAGTTTTAAAAAATTTGCCTATTTCGCTTTAGTGTGTTAAGTATACATAGATGATTCTAATGTGTATATATTTTAAACAGCACATACCACCCTATTTAGCAGCTAACCAGCTACCTTTCCTTGAAGGGGGAGAATATTGTGGACGGCAAATCAATTGTAGCCTACAAGGGGCAAATCTTTAAATCTGGCCCTGCTTACGGGCTCCCTAACCCCCAGCACTGATAGCAATACAACTTACAGCCAAATAAGCTCTGTCCCTTTCAATGGCATCAGCCAACTTGTTCAGGAGCCTTCCCCTTTCGGACGAATCCAGCCTTCGCCAGGGGGATCCAAACTGGAAAGCATTCTGGGCAGACTGCACAGCTTTGTTCACGTCAGCCTAGAAAGAAAATAAGATGTTGTGAAGGAGACAGAATATCAAACGGTCCTGTAACTTTAATAGACACTGAAGTTCCCATAGTATGGAGAGAGACCAGCATATGAAATTAGGTATAAGAGATGGAAAGGTTTTTCATCAACTACCTAACGCAAAAATGTGGTAAAGAGAGGCCCAGTGGCTTAGTGGTAGTGCTTCGCATTGCCACACCACAGGTCCAGGGATCGAATCCCGGATCGGGCGAGAGTGACCCATCCTTTCATCCCTTAAGTGGGTCGATAAAATTGGGACTAAGCATGCTTGGGAACTAAACACTGGGGGTTCCATGTGAGGCTGACCACCTTACCGGGACATATGCCTAGCACCCCCCCAGAGCCCTAGGTCATGCAAGCTGAAATGGGCCCGGCCGGCCTTGACCCTCTAATGGGCTGTTGTTAGTTTAGTTTTAGAAGGAGATCGAATATCCAACGGTCCTGTAACTTTAATAGACACTGAAGTTCTTACAGTATGGAAAGAGACCAGCATATGAAAACAAGGTATAAGAGATGGAAAGGTTTGTCATCAGATACCTAACGCAAAAATGTGGTACTCACAGGAGCAAATTTCAGCAAACAGCATATTTGGCCACAAACAGAATTTTCCAGCGACAAAACTCAGTATGCACAGTTAAAGTACCACAGTATACACAGTTGAAAATTTAAAAAAAAAAACATTTAGCAGATTCAATGACAAATAAAAGCAAACTGTAACAGGTGACAGAACATAGCATCGCAGACAGATTTCGTTTGCAACATTTTACTTTCTGTAGGATCTAGATCTAGGATGATAGATGTGCAGAAGAGTAGACCAGAAATAAACGTCGTTAAAATTGTCAACACATCAACAGACTTTTATCAACAAAAATCAGTAAATTTAAAATGATGTTTTATTCAAATGTAAGATGACTTCCGAAAATTTTTATGAAAAATTGTATTTTGTCAAGCAATAACTTATTTCTTACTAAATCATAGATGTTGTTTGACTATTGATATAACAAAAATTAATATTAAGGTATCTAAAAAAAGGCACACCACCGCAGCAGGACTTGTCGTCCCATTTTCTATCAAAATCCAATTGACTGCTTTGATTTTAAATAAAGTGTTTTGAAATCAAAATACTTTCAAAATTCTAATCAAGTGTTTTATTTTGTGATTTGTCACAAAAATTTTAGGTGCAGTTGGTGGCACTTAAAAACTGCAAAAATAGATGTTTAAGGGGTTAATATGCAAGTATCATAAATAGATATCGAATTAAAATAAATCTCACCACGTCTCCTTCTTCAACCTGAGCAATAATTTCACCCGTTGATGGGTTAACAGTGGGAAAAGTTTTCCCAGAAACTGAATTGTGCCACTCATTATCAATAAATATCTAAACAGAAAAAACAAATATTAGTTCTACACATATTATCAATTCAATAACATTCAAATGAATAACAATCACTGCTATAACATTTTCAAATATACTAATTCTGACTTTGGTATGGTGAATTTTCGGTTCCTTGATAGGGACCGCTGCAGAAGAAAATAAACTCCAACCAGTTCGAATGATTTTCTTATCTCCAATTTTTGACAAATATTTTAACATCTTGGTTGAATTAACGAGATATCAGCTCACTACTCAAAGCAACTAGTCAAACGATTGAAGAGTTATAAGGAAAAGAAATGCCTTAAGCGGTCGTATGTATTGAACCAAAAATAATTATGCGATTTCTTAATCCCGGTACAAGACAGAAGCATATGGCATAACTTATCAGATAAGCAATGAAGGGTGAATGAAACAGCGTAAAATATAAATATGGCAACTAAATAGCAAAAATATAAAAAATAATAAAAAGTTTTTAAAATTAGACTGCATTTTTACACAAGATTGAATTTGAAAATAAACCCTTACAAATTTCCATATAGTTAGTTGCTGTTGGATGTAATTTGTAAATAAACAAACCAAATTGTCAATGTGCTCCGCTCCATACACTGCCAATCAAACTGCAGCTTAACGCACCTAAAGTTTAATTGCGAACTAATACATCGTTAAGGATTGATTTGTTGATTGGTATCTTTGAAATTTCCTACTGCAGCGCTACTGTTTCTTTGTTTCTCAGATACGTACGTATTATGTCAATTATCGATTGATGATTGGAATTTTTGATCTGGCCGCTACTTAATTCTTAAAAACGAACTAATACAATGGCAATTATTGATTTGTTGTTTGGTATATTCTTTTTTGTTCCTGTATTTTTATTATTTTCATTATTTTTTTAAATGATACACTTAGGAATTCTTCGGTAACGATAAGAATAAATAATAGTAAGTGAATCACTTGAATAAAAATACTGCGAATTCTTATTCTTAATGTTCTGTTCGAAATATATATATTTTTTTTAAATAAAATCTCGAAAAGGCCAAAACGAAAACTGGAAAATTATGTCATCTAAAACAAGTAATATTTAATCGCTGTTTGAAAAGAAGTAAGACAAATAATGTAAGAAATACTTAATTATAAAAATAGAAATTCGTTAACTTTTTATCAATGCAGGCCAGGATTTTAAAAAAGTTTTATTCTTATATTCATTTTACTTCTACCTATTAAATAATATTCTTTTTTTTAAGTATTTGAACGAATTATTTATTTAGATATGTATTACATAATTTAATTTTTTACACATTCTAACAATATATTAAATAAAAATGCAAATTGTCGAATAATATTCCTTATTCAGAAATATAAAATTTCAAAAAGTGTCTTAATGGGCTTGTTTCAACACTTTGTCAAAGAAAACAAAACAATCAATGAAATCGCAGTTCGGAGCTCGTGACGTTATAAAAAAAACAATGAGCTTTTTTTTTAACACTTTGTCAGAGAAAACAAAACAACCCAATCGCAGTTCGGAGAGTGTGACATCATAAGAAATATTCCCATTAAAAAAACCCAAAGAAAATAGTTACATTTGCTTCCTGATGCCTGTTTTGTATTGCAGAGCTACAGAGCTTTAACACCACCATACAATAATTCCTATCTAATAAATCGGAGAATATTATACATACTGAATTAAACCAAGAGATAAATGAAACTTCTTCAACCATTTTAATTACATTAATATTGCACGAAATCGCAAGGCAACGATGCTTTGTCGTCACTTGTAGTTCCAATTTAAACTACAAGAGCGCTAGTGTTGAAGTCGATTTCAATGCAGAAAATCTCCAATGGAAATCCAACCAGTGTACATTATCTATAAATGTCTTAATCTATGCTTCGCTCAGTTTCAAATCTTTTTTCAGTAGCATGTGCTGTCATCTGCTGACAGATTTGGACCCTATGGTTAAAATCCCTAAAAAAGGTTGTAGTGCTACAACTTGCTCGAGAGTAGGATTTTCTTTCTCTATATAGCATCTTATAACTTTTACTTTGTTTATTTTACCCATTTGAAAACAAAACATTTTTTCTTTTAAAAATCTTTTAATTTGATATTTTCTTTAAAAATCATAATAGTACGGGAAGGATAAAATATTTAAATTAAAACTGTCATAGATTAAAATAATTTTTCACAAATTTTAAAATATTATAAGTAATAATTTAAAATTTGATAGAGAGAACGGGGAGAGGATATAACTTCGTTTTAAATACAAAATTACTTAATTCGTTTCATCTCCGGATTTTCGGTAAAAAAGTCTTTTTACTTTGTTTGGGCACATAGTAAAGTTCAACTTCTGAATCGACAATAAGTAACAAGCAGAAGGTTGAAAAATTATGGATCATGCCATATGCTACTCTGAGGCTGAGGATTTTAGATTTTTATTTCTTTAAAAGATAATTTTGAAAAAAATATGGATATAAAGATCAACATTATTTTGTCTGTAATTGCATTTTTGTCATAATTAGGACACTTAAGCAAGAAAGAAGAAAAAAAACTAAGACCGCTAATAATTTTTTTAACAGAAAAATAGGGTCCACTATAACCAGGTACAACAATACGTCAGAAAAGGGTCTTTAATTATATCAATATAGTTGTCCAATATCATGGATGAACAGAATAAAAACTTCGAAACAAAATAAATTGAGATTGGTCCGATATGTTTTTAGATATGGTGTGTAGAAAAAAAAATCTTAAACATTAAGGGAATGACATTTTGAATTGTAGAATTGAAGTAAAACAATTACCACGAATCTATTTTCAACGGAAAATTTGTTTTTCAGTTTATATATTACTGTTAATGATTAAAAGATAATAAAAAAAGTTGAAATTTTAAAAAAAGTAGTTTATTATTTCATTTTTGGCAAACTTCTTTTGTGTGACGGAAAGACAAAGTTTCATAAACATATATAAAATTAAAGTGTGTAAATTAATAAATTTAATATTTTTTATCTAGAATACTCATAAGATATCAAATATTACATTATATTATACATTTAGTCACATGTGAAAGGTGTTTCAAACACGTATCGAGGTCGATTTTCAACTAGTTGAAAAGCTGGCTAATTTGCAAAGCCAACAAATCTTTTTTGTCCACTAGGCATCGATCTTCTTTTTCGGAAATGTGAATACATTCCTTTATCGTCCTGTTTTCTTAAACCATGATATGAAAACTTGTAATATATTTTTAAACCTAATTTGTAAAAATTACACAACAATTACAATCTTAATTCTTATCAAAGTTGACATTTTTATGGAATTTTTATGGCTATATTAAGACGCAGTTTTTAAGGTTGTCGTGTAATTTGCCTTCATTATAAGTATCAGAGCACATTGAACATAATTGAAGAGCTCAGTGAAAGAACGTACTAAGTGACAAAAAGGTGAAAAATGGCTTTAAATTTGTAGTTTGCACTTAAATGAGTTAAAAACGGCACTTACAAAAGGTTAAAAAAATATGTTTTAATTTTAAGTTTATGAAAAGGGGGAATCGTATCTCTAAAGGAGGGAATAACTTGTTAATTGGCAAAAAATATATGTATATAAAATCTTTTTAAATTGTCTCTTAGAACGTTCTTCCACTAAGATCCCCAATTTTGACTTCGATTTCACATTTTCTGTTTTGTAAAAAGACGTTTATGTTTTGATTGTTTTTTCACCTATAATTGTAAGCAGACCAGAACTTTGACAGGACAACAAACAACTGACATTTTTAAAATTGATCGGCAGGATATCGAAGAGTGATGATTTTGCACATAATAGAGTTAAGAAGAAGATTGAGATGCTGCTGCTGCTGCTCAAAAACAATGCAAAACCCGATTTTCCAAGTGAAGCCATCGATCGCTTTGTAGTAAGCCCAAACAAAAGCTCTCGGCGAACTATTAGACGCTATTCTACAGTGGCGTTTGTATGAACTTACTACATAGACTTGGCTATTTCTATGACTCAGTTTTCTTACCTGCGAAAGAAACTACTGCAGTCTTGTGTAAAATTAATATATATCGTGCTACAGCTACAAAACGGGCTAGTTTCAACACTTTGCCACAAAAAAACAAAACAACCAATGGCATCGCAGTTCGGATCGCGTGACCTTTTTTTTAAACCAATGAGCTGTTTCAACACTTTTTCAAAGAAAACGAAACAACCAATCAAATGGCAGTTTAGAGAATGTGACGTCAAAAGGAATATCCCCACTGCGCAAACAGTCCTTTTTTTTATTTTTAAAATGATATATGTTTCAGCGTGAACTAACATGGTGTGAAAGATTTGTTTGGGGTTACTAGGGTTTCTTGGCGACTCTCTGACTGTTTCACTTGTTTACTCGCCAAGCATCTCCATTTTCGTCTTAACTCTAAGACCCTATATGCGACGGAATCCATGCTGTTTATTTTTCTTTAAGTCCCACTAGGAATGATAGAATAGCCCTACCCCCCCTGCATAATGTTATTCTTTGAATCTGGAAACGTAATTGGGTAAATCACTGCAGGAAAGTAATTGTCTTGTTTCTGATGACGTAATTATACTTCTAGCTTTCATTCCTTGTTTTTCTTCGATCGGTGCTCCGATTGGTGTTCTGTTTCCACGTGACACTTATTCACCAATCGAGGCTCAAGAAATAATTTTCGTTCAGAATTTCTGTTGCCACTTAAGAACTGAAACATGTCCATTTTTTTTAGATATATATGATATTAACCCATTAACGACTCAATTTTGATTACTATTAATAAACTTGATTACTATTAATTTACTTAACTTTCCTTACAAAAAAATATCATCTCACTTTTAAGTTTTAAAATCCATTTTTTTCCGTATAATTTAATTGGTACTACACGCATTTTTCAGTAATACGGTCTTTGTTTGTCTTATATTTTGCCTATTTATTTGCGCTTAATTAAAAAGAGACACTAAGAGGGTAAGTAACTAAAAGTTACTAACACAGTTACCTAATTCTAAAGTTACTGAAGTAACACTAGGCATTAACATTGATAAATTACACAACAGGGCTTGAAAAATAATTATATTCTAAAATGTATTGTGTCGGTACAATATATTCATAGAAAGATATGAATCTTTAATGCATATAAATTCGCGGAAAAAGTTACAATGAATAAAATTACTAACTGAATAAGTTGTCAGAGTTTTAGAAATATCAGAATGTTAACTATTTTAACATTCGTGAAAATCAGACATCTAGAAAAGCATTAAAATTTCATCGCGACATATGGGTACTATTTGGGGAAATTTATATTGCATAAGATTAATTCTTTGAGCAAAACTTGTTTTAATCAAAACGAAAGGTTGTATGCAAATGTTACATCAGAACATCTTACGGGAGGGAAAAACTTCTCCGGCACCAACTTCCGATTTCATCAAACGTAATCTAAGCGTAAGTTTCGTAATTTATTTTAATTGCAAAGTTCTCCAATAACATTCGAGATGCCCATTAACGCAAAGATTTATAGAATAAAAAAAACTTTAGGAATTAGGAACAGAAAATGTATCGAAGTGAGTGGAAAAGTGGCGTACCTGACAAATAAAATGTTTCTATTTGCAAGTATTAAAATTTCAACTTTTGAAGATGTTTAGATTTAAATAATTCCTAAATAGACCAGTACAGTAGTTAGGGTAAAATCTGCCTGTTTCACGTGGCGTAGGACCTTCTAGATTTCATTGGTGGTTTTCATTGATTGGTGACGGTATGACATGTTAAAAGTTATGCCTGTAACACTGATTAAATGTAGCGTGGAAACAGCACCAATCAAGGAAAATCAAAATTTAGCAAGAATTATTTTCATTTCATAGGAATGTTGCCACTTAAATGGTTCACGAATCATATATTTTAACTAATTTCTTGGACAATGTTCTGTTCCTTTTTTTCCGACTATAAAATGCAAAGAAAACAGAAAAATTTCAAACGATTCTCCAAAAAATACGATACGCCATTTTTCCGCGTGCCGGTGCGATATGTTCGTTTTCGGAAACTTTCAAATAAATTTCGAACATCGAAAATGGCAGGGAAAAAAACGATTCTGTTTTGATGGAGAATATCCTAACACCCAGAATGATTCTATTTTTCCTTAGTGGGATATGCAGACTTAATCATGCAGGAACATCCGAAGGCAAATCAATTCGGGCTGTTTTTTTCACCCCCGACAAACAGAAAAGTAATCATCTACAATAAGTGGATGCATATTTTCTTCGAATGTTAGCGTGCAAATCATACGGTTGGTCTGACAAGATTGTAAAGGGTTCGGGGACAAAGATGAGTTTTAGCTTTTAGCTTGAACATTTCCGGTTGTCAATTTCTATAGTCTCCAACATTACAACAACCTGTGTCGACCAAAATGAAGACTTTGTAGCCTAGACTTATATACTACAATATTTATAATAATCTAGATTACTGGTATTAACGCAGTAGTAAATAAGCGCCATCTAGCGTGGATGTTATTTGAAGTTTCGTGTGCGCGTAACCGCTACAAGAATTTTAATTCCCACATTGGGTTCATAATGTAAAGTTTGTAAAAGTAACTTTCGCGAATAAACTTATTTTTTAAAACAAAAAGTTGATTGTTTTAATCCAGAAATATCAGATAATACATTTTAATTATTATATGGACCTACATTATATTAATATTTCTTTACAACCCTTTTTACTTCAAACTCAGATGTCTCTGATTTTAGCACATCATAATATAATGTACTATTTCGACATTTTTCAATATCATTTCGACTTTGTGATATCGATTAGACATCGAGAGATGACCGTAAGATATCATGTTCTAAAACATTTTTAATTACAATTTTATCAAACCGACCTCAGCGAAATATTGCTCTTCTCTCAGATTGATTCTTTTGCAACGGTCTTTTTTTTTTATTCTCAGAGACACGAGAAAACTACGGTACTTGGAAAATAATAATTTCCATTGATTTGCGCGTTTTGCGTATTTGTAAATTGTATCAAATATAAAAGGATTTATTTTTGGAATCGTATTATATTGATTTTCGAAATAAGATTAGAATTTTTTTTCAAACAAATTATATCTTGGTTAGTGCAAACATAAATTCTGCTTCAAAACGGCACAATTCTTAAAAAATGCATTTTTCCTGCATTGCTTTTTTCATTACGCGTAAAAGTAATATAAAATCAATCGATATTCTTAAACAAATTCTATTATTGATACATTGAACAGTCCCTATCACACGATATCGTAGATCAACAATTCATATCTTTTCAACATCAGAATATCAGAAATATATCAATTATACGACAATAAATATTACAAGGGGAGTTTTTAACAGGTGCAAAGTGATAGTTACTGTTGCAAACCTCAATTTTTCCCCTTATTTTGGAATACTTCCAATAGTTCCAGGAAAAATATGCTTCCCCGGATATTTTCCTTGAATTTGAAATTGATCAGGGGGGGAAAAGTTCAATTTAAGAAGAAAAACACGCGTCAAAAAATGGAAAGCTTTTGTATCATTGAAGCATGCAGATTTGAAAAATTCCATATTTCCACTGTAAAAAAAAAGTCTTAATTTTGCAGAAAAAAGCCATATATTTACAGCAATTGTCAGTTATTTTATTTCATTCTTTAAAGTTATGCGAGTAAAAGTAACTAAATTTTAACCAGATTTTCAATAACTCTCAAAGTGTAATTAAAAAAAACCTATATTTTGCTTGGATTCATTTATAAAGGGATGTACAAGTATGCTCCGTTTTAACCGGACTCCGCTACATCGACCGATTAAAAAAAATATACTTAAAACGTAAAAATTGACTAAAAATGACATGGTTCGTTATCGATCTCCATCCATATGATGCTTATAAAAAGAATAGCGGAACCATGTGGCAATTTTCGGATTTTTTTTTAGACTTCAACAAAAAAAAGTTAGATTTTTTTAATGGCATGTAATTTGTAATGCTTAAATACCTGAAATAAAATGGTGGATTACTGAAATGGTGTATTAATAAGTCAAAGCTCATCAATAAATAAACGTGCAATCAAATGTATATCCGAACCTAATTACAAACTATACAAAATGTAAAATCTAAATATCAGGGTTTAGCTTATTGTAAATTTATGCTGTAAATGTAATAAGTCTCTTTGTATCAGACAATGTACAGGTATATATTGTTAAAACGAGGTCATAAAAATATGCATATGTCATTTCATTGACTGAATCAGCAGACACAGATTTTGCACGAACTTTTTTTTTATGTCTATCTTCTTTTACGACTACTTGATTGACAAAGGTGGCAGGTGTGCAAAGTCTTTTTACCTCTGGTATTAATGAAGCATTAAATTCATAAAGAATAATTATTAGGCATGATCGCATTTGTCCTAATTATGAAAAATCCTGAGTATGACAAGGGTTTTTAAAAACTTTGCAAAATGATTTAGATTAAGTTATCTCGACTTCTTTAGCTGGGATACTTTTAATCTTTATTTCCCATCAACGTGGGACTCTAAAAATCATAAGAATTAACTGAAATTTTCTGCGAAAACTTAGCATGAAAGCCAATGAAATTTGGCGGGTCCCATAGACCCACCACATTATTGAAGATCAGTACCTGATCAAATCCGACTGCCGTGAGCAGATAAACTGCAGTACCTACAACAATGGATTGGACCATTTTTGCTTTGAAGTAAACAGTCTTTCAGAAGACTTTCTATAGGTTATAGTTATTGAGTGCTTGCAACAATGGTGCAAGTCATGAGTGCAGTTACTGCTGTTTACCTGCACATATATAGTTTGACAAAGAGCCCGATCGTACAATGGACTCCTTTATTCGGGGCTCCCTAGCAAAATTGAACTAATGTTGCATACAAATGACACCATAGCAATACTTTCGTTGTAATGGACTATTCGATCAGGGCGGAGCAGGGCTTGTTTGTGAGGTATAAGACAACGTTTGACGTAGGTGTGACTCAGCATGGGCGGGGCCTTTCCAGTTGTCCATTTGTGACTAATAATATGTAACGCATCACACTGTTTCGGACTCAAATCGAACAAAAACAGATAATCTTTTTGTTGACTTGTAATGAATGTTAGCATATGGGTGTCTGGGCCTGATTTTGGAGCCTCTTAAAAATGGGTAAGATAAGCCCAGGCTTAAGAGCCTGTAGTGGCCACGGCAACACAGTCTACAAAAAGGATCCTCACGGTGGAGATGAGTTACTTCGGATTTTATACTATACAATAAACTATCATAACCTAGATAACTGGTAGTTACGTAGTAGTAATTAATTCAGCGCCATCTAGCGTGGTTGTTATTTTTTGAGGTTGCGCGTGTGAAGCAACGCCACAGGCCTATTCTAAAAATCGCGCCCATATTAAGCGATTTCTAATTCAGCGGTCGGGGCCAGCAGTTAGGCGATTATTCTGATCCGTCCACGCGTTCCATTTGCATGACAATGGCGAACATCCTTCCTTCCAGATGGACAGCGCACGCCAAGAGACCCCTCGACACGCGAATTCCGTGTAAAGCTGTCAGAATATTTAGGCGCTACATTGCGGCATTGGCTTGACAAAGACCTAAGCGATATATATTTATTTAATAAATATTTTTGTACGAGTTATTCCATAATAGCTATAGTCAGGGCACGACCACTGAAAAGGCCAGTGAAGCACACGTTTACTCTAACAATTTTCATAGGCTAATTCTAGGCAACTGTAGTGTTAGTCACAATTTAAATAAGCTTTTTAAATGTGAAAAATTAATCGAATTAAATAAAGCATGGTATATTATTTAGTTGCAATAAGTGTTGATCAGCTATTCAGCTAATTTTCAATTAACGTTAAAAGTTGTAGTGATAATCACTTTATACAAATGACCTACACCAGGGGTTCCCAACCGGTGGTACGCGTACCACTGGTGGTACGCGGGAAACTTTCAGGTGGTACTCGTGAGTGATGTGAGGAACATTGTTGCGAGTTACTTGTGTGAGTGTATTTTCAGAAATCTTGTACATAAAAAAATAAACATAGAAGCAGAATAAGTGTTGAAGAGGATTTAAGAGTGAAAATAAGTTCCATTACTCCTAATGTCGATATTTTAATCACAGGCAAACAACAAGTTTCGCTAAAGACGATAAAAGTATATTTTGTATGATGATTAGTTTTTTGCTGAGCTTGTACTATTTTTTTATTTGTATGTTTTTAAACCTATGGGTAATAAATAAAACTGCAAATTAATACATTTTAATCTTTTATTCTCCTGTATTATAAGCATGTTATAAATAAACAATATCTAACCATTAAATATGAAGTTTCTCAAAATTCAATTCAAAAAGCCTTTGAAACTTTAGAAGAGTAATATTAAACGTTTATTAAATATTTAGGTTTGGTGGTACGCCAAAATTTCTCAAAAAGTCAAGTGGTACGCAGGTGCAAAAGGTTGGAACCCCTGACCTACACTACAAAAAGGGTAACTTTACATGGAATTAGCATATATATTCTAAATCTAATTTAGGCAACCTATTTTTAGATATGCTGACATCACTTACATAAAAAATTTGTGTTTCAATTTGTTTCTTTTTTTTTTTAATTTGATCGCATTGAGACCATAATAGTTTGATCTTCAACAAATACTAATTCATCATTAGTCATGAAGAGTAAGAAAAGTATGGAAAATAAGTTGTATTTTGTCGGACACTTTGCTAATAAGGGGCCTCGGATAAGCATGGTACCCTTATACTGAAGTCTGGATCATGCCCTGGTTATACTCCCTAGATGTCAAATTTACCTCGTATTGAGAGGGTGTGGGAACACTAGGGATTGGCGATTTTTGAAAACGATGGGCTTAACAGTATCCAGTTTTACATCTCTATGTTTTTACACATTCGTGGTTTTGTCCGACGATATGGACATTACAAAGTAACCTAATAATGAAGTGATGTCATCCTTTCTACTGAAGTCTAGATAGGGACATGAGTTTTCAAGACCTTATTGGTATTCGATCCAAGGGAAAATGGAGGGCTCAGAATACAAGCGAACCAAGTCCATGAGATTTTTTGTGCTGCAGAGGTTTAAAGTTAAAGCTATTTGATAAAATTACCTCTAAAACTTTTTTAATTGCTGCTGCCTAGCTGATATTATCTGAACTAGAACTTTTTTAATTATGCACTGAAATTCTGCATAGTTAGTGCATGCAATGGTAGTGCTAACTCGAAAATGACAAGAAGTTTGCTTGGTTATTGTATTGTGAATGCCAGTTACCAGTCTGACACACCATGGAGGCGGCATCCGGGCTTTTTGTACCGGCAGCAATGATATTCACCTTCAGACGTTTCAATCATCCGCCACAGACAGCCATTGAACAGGGGATTTTGAACCTACGGTCATGGGAGCATTTACTAGTATTTTTTTAATAATGGCACAGTGTGACAATTTTTTTTTACTTTGCTCGGGGATAACGTTAGTTTTATGTACAGACTTTTTTTTATGTTGGCGTTGATATATGTATAATTTTAAAAAATAACAACGTTGTGGAATCAGTAATACCAGGGCCGACTCAATTAATAAGGCCATAGGAGCTCTGTGACGTCACATTATACGTCCAGTTTGGGTTGACGCATGGCTTACTCAACGTGCAGAGCCAGGGAAGGTCTTCCAAATACGTGCGTGGACGGAAAGTTTGACGTCTCTGTTCCGAGATACGAAGATAAACTATCCTGTTCGGAACCACTCCGAACACTAAAAATATAGTCGATCATGAAGGAAATTGATCCGAACGAGTTTCGGGATAAGGTTTCTTCATCTTCGGAAAGCGGCACTCGGAACTAGTGAAGATAAACTTTCCGTCCAAGCGCGTGTTTGGGAAAGCTTCCCTGGCTTTGTAATTTGAGTAGGCAATGATGGTTGACGGCTGTTCTGAAAGAGAGAAGAGATAAAGCTGTTCGGGGCCTAAAAGTATAGTCGGCCGTGCACGGATAGGTTTCTTACTTTTACTTGGAAAAATCGACAATAAACTTGTTAGATAGCGTGACGTCACGAAGAACTTCTGTGGTCTTAAAGTTGAGTATGCATTGGTAATATCCCAAAAGTTATTTTGTATATTTTCAACGAAAAATTCAAATCAATTTATAATAAAGAGTGTAATACTTATTTCTAAAATATTGAAGACGCGTAATAATATAGTTATATTCGTCTTAGGGTGAGAATATATTGAATTTCGAAACAATAACGCGTAAATACTCGGAAATTTTTCCAAATCCACTAAATTTGTTTACTTTTCAACAATGGTTTAGCTTTTTAAGTTTTCAAAAATGAAAGTAAAAAAAAACATCGTCCCAAAAAAGTTATGTACTAAGCGAAAACAAATTGTGGTCACATATAACCAAAATAGCTTCAAAAAGAATTTTTCTTTTAGTGCTTATACCCCCCCAAACGGCAGTGAGAAAATACTAAAACTAACAACCTTTCTCGCCTATTCAACTTGGACTCTCCCATAAACCTATACTTTTACTATTAAACAGTTTGTCTATTTCACGCACATCTTTGGAAAACCATCTACAAACAACTTTGAGCTAACTGATAGCACAAAATCGATAGGATCCTATCATTAAACTGACCACTGGAGGCCGCTGACTGCAAACTGATGCATCAAAAATCAGTGAAAACCACACACTAACCGGGGCGGGACCGTTCATTGATTGCCAATAACTCACGGCTCTTATTCTTTTACACTAGATATTATTTTTATTGTTATTATTTTTTGGTCTATACCTTTCCTTTTTGTTCTATGCCTTAGCAATTTTTGTGAGTGCCCCTGGTAGCGGTTCAATATTTAGAGGGTTTTTTTTAGAGAATAGTTGTCTATTTTTTTTGTAGTTATTGCTTCGGAGAGACACAATCGGGTCGTTCATAATTTTTATTTTAAATAAATGAAATGTGTTTAAAATAATACTAGTAATTTCAATGTATCTGATTACAATCATTAAATGCCAATGCCTTAAATGACGCGAGCTTGTTGATGTGGTAACATAGTGGCTTGAATGACTAAAAATTAAATGTCAATGCTAATTCAATGGATAGTTTGTCTGAAGACAGACAGATGACCGTCTTTACATTTAGACAGAAGGGACAAAAGCATGAAAGTTAGGTGTCTGACGTCATACCTTTCCAATATTTTTTTTAAAAGATAGTACCTATTTTTTAAAGGAGGTACTGATGGACATCTGTTCAATGCCATTTTTCTTTCTTTTTTCAAAAAATATTCTTTCGAAAGAATTAAAGGAAAGTAGGCTAAGAAGTAGTAAAGTAAAAAGCTAAAAATGTGGTTTGAAGCTTAGACCAAAGTTGCTCTGATCGCTGGTATAGCCCAATCCCATCCAGCTGAGGTTATAAAACGAACATGCAAAAACGACGAAACTTTTTACAATCCCCAAATATGCGGCGTGATAAACAGAAAAAGAAATACAGTATTAACCCTTAACCGATCTCCGTTTAATCGGATCTCTAGTTTAAGCGACCAATTTTTTTTATATTTTAAAGTGTAAAAAATTTCGATACACGCCGTATTTTTTTTTCGATTCCCATGTGATACCGATAAAAAAATGGCGGACACATGCAGCAAGTAGACGAACTTCCAAGTTTCAATAAATAAAATTACTGTTTGAATAACGTTACCGTTTTTATGCTATATGCAAGTTAAAATCCTTTAATATTGAACAAAAGGGCACATTTTTAATTGGGTACATAAGGCAAATATCATCAATGTCGAAATGTTCAATCAAATGTACATCTAAACGTTAATTTATTTAATTTCTCCGGTCTAACACCGGATTACATTTAGTCATATTTTAACCGGTAAAGAGACTGTGGCTATTGTATAACTATTTCCGCCTACACCGAAAAACAAGTGAACACTAGCAGACCAATATTTCTTTGCCGTCCTAGTAGTACCCGAGGGACTATAATTCGGATTCGCTTTATCGACAGAACTAAGGATATAGCAACCGTGAGGGGGGGAGTTGATATCATTACGGTGATGTGTTGGGGGGGGGGGGGGGGGGGCTTTTTATAGAAGGATGGTCGCGTTTGTTTGGACTGTGGTTGAAGCGTGAATATTAATGAAACGTTTCATCAAGGGGTTCATTGGTCTGTTTGGACAACAGAAGATGGTTTGTGAGTTAGTAATAACAAGGGTTTTGGGGGGATATGAACGATTTTTCCATGTTAAACTATCGTCGCACTAGAGCTACACTAGGGCTGTTGGCTACAGACGTAGTAATTTAGAACCACCCAATAGTGACTATAGCCGACACCTAAGTTGGCATCCAACGCATACTGTAAGAGAGATATTGTACGCGGACTTTGGAGCATATTTAACATGCGTTCCTTCTGCACAGGGTCGTCGGACGGATGAACAGACCGTTTATATATAGGTAAGTTATTTCAGTGGTGCTCGGACCCTAACCTGAGAGCATGCAAGGCAAGCGCCTCACCAACTAGGCTCCCCAGTCCCCAAAGTGCCGCTGGAAGATGGTTTGATAGTAATACACTGCTCAAAACAATTGGGGGAGCAGTTTGCGTACTTTTGTTAACCCTTTATGTCCCAACTTTTTATTCTAAAATTCTAACATTTGTGAAATAGATTCATTATGCATCCAGAATGACATGGTAAAAAACAGGGGGAAAAAATCTCAATTTTTGAAACAAAAATTTAAGGGGAAAAAATGGAATCATAACTTTTAAAGAAACTATAACAATAATTTTTTCAAAACTTTATTTGTTAAAAAAAGTTAAAATAAATTTTTAAACATCTAATAATGCAAGCGTGAAGAATTTAGTAGGTTCAATTCATTTAATATAATAGTTTCAGAGTTAGTTATATTTTACCCTGTTTTTTCATATATTCATTTAAATAAAACAAACATTCTTTAATTCTTCCAAATAGATTAATATCCCATCTAATGATAAATAAGTGCGACTTAACTTAGTGAGAAAAAAAATCGCAAGCTGATGTTGGAATCATTGGGGGTAAAAGAGTTTAAACCATGCACTCCCCTAATTGTTTTGAACACTGTAGCAGCTTGTCTGGGGGCTATTTTCCAAGAATTATCCATCTACAGATCCAGTAGGGTTTTTTTTTACCATTGTCAGAAAATGGCAAAAATGTAATACACTGTAAAAAAAGTCAAAATTTTACAGAAAAATGTTGTAAAATTTACAGAGATAATCTGTTTATTATATACGAATAATTTTTAATTATAACAAAAGCTGTTTTAACTGACAATTCGTCCAATGTGTGGGTGTGTGTTTTTTAATCGTTATCTGAACTGCAGCGAGTTTTCTGTAAAGGTTGTTTTTCTACCACGTGCCTTTTAAGACAGAGAAACAAACCCACAGAACACAATCTAGTATGCTGTTTCATTATCATAAATTTTTTATGCGGTTTCGGAATAAATTATTATGAAGCATTCATAATTCATTATTGGTCAATAATAATTTAGTATTTTTTTTTACTTTAAAGAAAAAGGGGAACACAAAACTACTAGGCAATAATGTAGAGTAATCTGTAAACAAATGATTCTAAATAAGTTCTAAAACTGATCTTGTAGTAATTCAATTTAAAATCTAGTCTTTAGAATCAGTTTTTTAATATACAGTAGAACTCCAATGATCCGAAGGGGTGCTGATTATTCGAATCTCAGAAAAAATTCCACCCGGCCTACCTTTGTCTGTCCGTCTTTGTTGGATGTCATATGCCAGGTAATTATTTGAACTGACCACATAAATTACTAGGCAGGATATCCAACATCGACGAACAGTAACGATAAGCAGGTATAAAAGTTTATCTGTCGCATATAAAGCTTTCTATTAACGTAACTGCTTTTATTTTATGAACTCATACGTTGAAAAGTAAAAAAAAAAAAATTTCAATTTTTTTTAGATGTTTATTTCATATTTGTTACAAAGTTAATCTGCACAAAAATTAAAATCTACTTAATACTTGTAGATTTATAAATAATCTATTCGCCGACGTAGTTGTTTGGTCGAAGAGTTTTAGAGAATTAACTTTTATTAATAGAGATTAATTTTTTGCAATAAATTCTTAAAGTTATACACTGTTAAAAATTTTGTGCTTGGTTTCACCATGATATTGGTTCCTAGTATCTGCAACGGCTGAATGGTGAAACGTTCCACCATATTTTTGGTATTCGGTTGAACCATTTCTCAGGTTTTTGTTTCCAAATCCAGAAAAATGTTTCAACCAAACACCGAAAAAAGGTGAAACATTTCACCACACAGCCGTTGTAGCTACTAGGAACCAATATCATGGTGAAACCAACCAATATCATGGTAAAACCTAGCACAAAATTTTTAACAGTGTAATTATTTTCTCACCTAAAATAATCCAGGATTCATCATCTAATAATGTAGGAGTAGAAAAATATTAAAGTACTGGTTTCATTAACTCGTCACTGCACCGTGCTCATAGGGCATTTTATGTTCCATTTATCTTAATTGTAGAATAAAGTAGACAGTACTAAAATATTAAATATACATATTGATTGCATATATTACATGTACAAAGAATTTTTTTAAGTTGTATAAAAGCTTTTCAGATAATATAATATTAATCTATTTGAGTTTATAAATAAAATTTTCTATATTTTAACTTTATTATCGCGTAATTAAGCACAACATTACTTCTAAGTTTTTAAATATATAGAAATAATAAATTTAGGGCAATTCCATATGTGACGGAATGACATTTTGAATTGTAGAATTGAAGTAAAACAATTACCACGAAGCCATTTTCAAAGAAAAATTGGTTTTTCAGGTTATATATTACTGTTAATGATTAAAAGATAATAAAAAAAAAGTTGAAATTTTTTAAAAAGTAATTTATTATTTCATTTTTGACAAACTTTTTGTGTGACGGAATGAAATTTTTGCAACCACGACTGCATCCTGGTACTTAAAAAGGAAATTTCTGTGAATTAACAATACATTGAGTTTTTAAACTTATGCATATCTTAAATATTATATATAAGCTATATAAAATTATAATTTAGAGCAACCTACCTGTAATATGGTGTTTAAGATATTAACTGTCATTTGACGTGACGGAATGACTAAAAGTTTCATAAATATATATTAAATTAAAAGTGTGTAAAGTAATAAATTTAATATATTTTTTATTATCTAGAATACTCATAAGATATCAAATATTAGGTTATATATATATTTATTCACGTTTGAAAGGTTTTTCAAACACGTATCGAGGTCGATTTCCAACTAGTTGAAATGCTGGCTGAATTTGCAGAGCCAACAAATCTTTTTTGTCCACTAGGCATCGATCTTCTTTTTCGGGAAATGTGAATACATGTCCTTTATCGTCCTTCTTTCTTAAATCATATTTTGAAAACTTGGAATATATTTTTAAACCTAATTTGTAAAAATTACAAAAAAAGTTACAATTTTATCAAAGTTGACATTTTTATGGAATTGCCTTATATGTATGGGCGAAAGTTTAAATGTTAGTAAAAATAAAAAGTTAAATTTTTCCGCAACAGCGCCAAGCACTCTTCTTTCCAAAACAATTTCAATTAATTCGGTATTTTATCACTTAATTTAATTCTTATAAAGTTTTATGCAAATAAAACATACAACGTTAAAAAAAATAATAGCTTAATTTAGCATTATTGTATTTGCAAATTTTCATAAAAACATCAAGTTCACGTAATAATAAATTGCGTATGATCTTATACTACATTTTGTTATTTTAAAAATAAGTTAAAATTTTCCCACGCCAGATTAACCCAACACTGCTCATTTCGCAAGCAATTACATAATTAAACATGAAGTTCAGCGAAAAATTCGAACATTTTCCCACAACAAAAATATTAAAAAAATGTTTGAACACAGAATCTTTTTCGAGCAGACGAGAATCCGCGAGAATAGAAGGTGGTTCTCGTCTCAGAAGAGACATCAGTCGATATCCTGACTGAGGGGGTCAATGACCTGACCACCCTAGCAGACGCACGATCATCCACTCTCTCTATTTCCATCCCGTCTGAGAATGCGGCTCGTTAGCAAAAAGAATATTTTTAAAAATATAAACGGCAACAGTAAAAAAATAAACAGAATAGTATTCGGTTAGGGTAAAAAGGGGGTGCAAATTCGCTTTGTTTGCAAGGGAATGGGAATTCTGCCTCATCGTCTGAAATGTATTCGTTTCGTTGGTTGTTTCCGAGGGCCCGCGTATCGATTTCTGTTGTTCTGTCCTAGGCCGGTAGATAGCGGCACCTGGTAGCAGTTATCGGCGGTAGTCAAGTTGGAGCGGAGTTCTTTAGAGACGATTAAAGTCTGATGTTTAGGTAGGAATGTGAACGGGACTACGGGACGTTGTGATAGAATGCGTATTTTAGCCTATTTCCTTTTTTTGAATTCGTAAGAATTCAAAAAGGGTGGGAAGTAAGTATTGACAAGCTGAAGATGTCCGTCGGTTTGCCTGTCCGGTCCGTCCGTATCCTCCTTCCAAAATTAGTTCTATCCGTGGTATATAATTTATTTTGTAAGAAATATATAACATCAGGGACCTATCTTTGGCCCATTTGTCTGTTCATCCGGACCGAAATCTGTCGACAAACTACTCATTAAAATTAGCATCGAAATAAAATTGTTTATAAATGCAGTTTGGAGTTGTTTCATATTTTATTATTACCAAATATATTCTGAAACATCGAGTTTTTACAAATTTTCATGTTGATACTAATGATACTTATGAGAAGCTCGCCGCATTAAAGACGTTGGTTGGCGATATTTTCTAAAGCGCCAAATATTGCCGAAATCGATATTAGGGTTCGACTCCAACAATTTTATATAATAATTCTTCGAACTGCAAATAAATTAAGCAAACGATATAGAATATTAATTTTCGGGGGAAAAAAATTCATGAAAATAGGTAATTTAGGCTTTTAAAAGTTAGGGAGCAGTTCTAGGTGACAGTTACTGTTACAAATATACTTGTTTTTTTGACAGGCCTGGGCGGTAACGCGTTACTTGTAATAACCCCTTTTTACAGTAATCTTATAGGTAATTCGTTACATTTGAGAACCCAATAATTTTACAGGTAATTCGTTACATAATTTTCGAAAAAGTGATTTTTGTTACAGTAACGCGTTACTTTCATTAATTTTATCATTAACACACTAATAAATATCCAAAACAAAAAATTTCTTTAAAAAAAAACGAAATAAAAAAACTTTCTCGTACTCTTTGCTTAGAGGAGAAATATTGTTCCCACAAAAATAAAACGTTCCCTTCTGATTGCAGTGATTATGAACACTCAACTAGCAGTGATGATGATTTTTTTTTTTTTTTTGAGAATGTAAAAACTAGACATCCTTCCGCCGAAGCCGATTTAGAGTTGTCTACATTTTTCTAAAATAATGACCATTATGTGACTGTATTCTCTGTACCCTACCTACAGTTAAAAGCATGTTCATAAAATATAATACGCCCTTATAAGCCAGTGCGGCCGTTGAAAGGTTATATTCTCTACTAACCGTATAATAAAGTTGATTTAAAAAAATTTCATTTATTCATTTATACTTTATTTTTCAAAACATTTGTAAATATTAAATTTTGTAGTAAAAAGTAATCTTAAAAGTAATTGTAATTTGTTACTTTTGAAAATTAGTAATTTTACAGGTAATTAGTTGTTTTTTACGAAAAGTAATTGTAATGAGTTACGTTTAAGCAAGTAATGGCCCAGCCCTGTTTTTTTTATAAGAACTTCAGTGAGTATTTAAATAACATTAAAGGCTATTTTAGTTCTTTGTAAACTTCTTGCTAAAATATTTTTGTCCAATTAAATAAAAATACATTAGAGGGTAAACTGCAAAACTGAAAAATAGTTTATTTTTTTTATATCAGAATTTACTTTGGGTAAATTAATAATTTTAAGCATTATTTAATGAGTCGAAATATTTATTATTGTATTTATTTAATCGTAAACTAACATCGATAATATTTTAGCCATTTGTTATAATATCGATAATATTTTAGCTCAGGCAAAAAAAGGGGGTATGTAAGTGGAAACAAGATAAAAAAAAATTGTTCGATGTTGTTGCAATGAAAACCATATTTGGCGTGTCGTTTTAACTACAAAATCATCAAAAAAAAGCACAAAGAATATGATTGCAACTTTGTGGAAAGTATTTCCTGTTTTCTTAAATGATTTTATAAATTATAGTGTTCTTTTAAACTTATGGTCAAAATTATGGAACTCTATTCTAACGGGACACAAGTTACAATTGTAAATCCACCAATTATAAATAATTTAAATACATCTCGAGCCTTTTACCTATGGATAACATACAATAATACACTAGAAATAAATATAAAGACACATTGTAAAGCAAAATCCATTAGTCTTAACGACGATCAAGAGCACCGCCAAACATATGCCATCGAAATTACGACAAAGATTTCAATATCAGGATTATTGTAAAGAAAATAACAATCAATTAGACTCATAAGGAGAGGACGGACATAATGGACAGACTAATGATTTTAGGATCATGTGTAATCATTCTGAAAACTTCAAATTCGCAGAATATACACATTAGCTGCGTTTATACGCAAGGTATAGCAAGATACAGTACGATATAGAAGGCTGGAAACCGGGAAAAATTACTCTTTCCTCCCCGACCACGCCTAATTCCGCAAGTAAGAATCTAGAACCCGAAGCAAGCAGAAGGTTATAGTACAGAACCGCTCTTTTCTAGCCCTCTTAACCCTGTTTTCCCTAAAGGGGGGAAGAAACAGCGGCGGTACCGCGGTAGAGGTCTGCGTGTGAACGCGGCTGTTATCTATCATGAAAAATTACAATAAAGGAATATCTTTGAAGAAAAAAATTGAATACCAAAATAACCAAATTTTCATGAAGTGCCCGAGTGCTCAAGTGATCTTGCGCGCAAATGATAGGGTGTACATGGCCACTCCAGCCAAAAAATAGTTCAATCTAACCATCGTTGCCTTGTTAATCGTGGCCTCTCACCATAACACAGTGTGCTGCACATAGTGCGACACACGATAGGGTAATCTGTTAATAAGATTTTCCTACAGCTTTATAGCCGATTCGAACGAAGCTAAGCAAGGTTTGTTTGTGGGGTACCGTGACATCACCGTACGCGTAACTGTTCTAGTCATCCATTGCAGTTTTACATATCCCATTGTGAAGATGATTGTGGAATCCAAATGATTCGGTATCCAAAGGACCAATTGAACCTAAATAACCACCACACCTATGTGTGCAACAGCGGAAATTGCCAAAAACGTTGAATATATTTTTCAGCAAGTATTTGCCAAAACGAGCTAAGTGGCCAAGTATAATACCCTTTCCATGTTGGAAAGGATTTAATGTGCTTTTTGCCAAATAGGGGATAAGTCGCCTTGTTTGACACTTTCTGTGCGTGTTTTAAGGGTAATAGTAATTGATGTGGTTAAAAGTTAGTTAGTGAAAGTTAGTACTCTCGAGTTAGGAGCAGGGTCAAAATTTATTTTACAACTTCATAATGAAAAGACAAATGTAGACAATTCTGCGTTAAAACAATTATATGTCTAAAGTAAGAAAATAGTGAAATATAGAATTAGAAATCTTACTATCTTTTAAATCCCAGCATGATAATGGCTAGACTACACTGTTAAAAATTTTGTGCTTGGTTTTACCATGATATTGGTTCCTTGTAGCTGCAACGGCTGTGTGGTGAAACGTTCCAGTTCCACCATATGTTTGGTGTTCGGTTGAACCACTTCTTAGGTTTTTGTTTCCAAATCCAGAAAAATGGTTCAAAGAAAAACCAAAAAAAAGGTGAAACATTTCACCATACAGCCGTTGCAGAGGAACCAATATCATGGTGAAACCAAGCAAAAAAATTTTAAGAGTGTACTTTCGTCAAAATAGGCCAGATACCTAATAATACATAAGTGCCATTATATAAGTAAGTGAGTAAGTGTTTTTAACTTATAGCGGAAATAGCAAATCACAATCTTAAGAAGTATATTTAAAATAATATGCTCACAAGTGAGTGTTTCTGAAAGACAAGGGTAATTGATGTGGTTAAAAATGTTAGATAATTCTGCCAACTTTCTTTAATCACTTTAAAAAGCAATGTTTTCAAAACAGGCTCTACCACTATTAGATATTTACACAAAAATACTGTCTGCCATGTAGACAATTTTTTTTACCTTCAACTCCATACTCCTATTTAATAATAGCTAGATAACTTTTGTCAAAATGACTTTATAACTTGAGTCACTCACTCAAAATCGACTTGTCACATAAGAGTCACGGCAACCAGTATTTTTGCTGAATTTGCGGCCACCGAGGCAATTTAGTGGCATTTTAGATCCTCTAGGCCAAATGCAGGGCCGGATTTCTAAATAGGCTAAGTAGGCTGTAGCCTAGAGTGGCGAATTTTTTGGGGCGGCAAATTTTACGACCAATTAAAGTGGCATTCGGCATAAAAAATTAGTATGAAGATACGAATATTTGTAAGAAAGAAAACAAATAATTTATATTAATGCGTTAACCGTAAACGTATATATAGTACTAATATTTCGTAGAAAACATGGTCGCTGCGAGGGCAATTGCACCCTCCCCTCCCGGATTTCGAAGTAAAGAAATATAGTAGAACAGTTTAAAAAATTCGCCTATTTCGCTTTAGTGTGTAAAGGTACATAGATGATTCTAATTTGTGTATCGATTCTAAGCAGCACATACCACCATATTGTGCAGCTAACCACACTCTTAAAACAAGAGTGAAATTCACTCCTATAGGAGAAGTGCATTTTCGGCACCGGAAAGGAGTGGAAATTAACTCAGACTGAGTTAAAACCGCTCATTTTAAGAGTGTAGGACGCAGATTGTTTTCTTTTATTTCTTTTATCCACTCCGAAAAAGAGTGAAATTCACTCCTATAGGAGAAGTGCATTTTCGGCACGGAAAGGAGTGGAAATTAACTCAGACTGAGTTAAAACCGCTCGTTTGTTTTAAGAGTGCAGCTACCTTTCCTCGAAGGGGGAGGATATTGTGACAGGGGCGGCAAATCAATCGTAGCCTACATGCGGCAAATCTTTAAATCCGGCACTGGCCAAATGCAATCCATTGTAATGCACCAGCATAATGACCTTGGTGATGCCATACCGCCCAGGTTGTCACGACTCTGTCTACTTAAGTAGAACCACTATCTAGTGACTCAAAAAAAATAGCTAGAAAGTAGTCTAACGGCTCAGTGGCTGAGAGTTATTACGTGTCCGCCTCATCGTCCCAAGTTTGCGGGTTCGAGCCCCGGCTGAGTCGTCAGATTTTCTGGATGGAAAAATTGTGGGCACGCGCTTGTCATATGATCATGTGGCATGTAAAAGATCCATTGTGTTCCCATTTAGTTTGGGTTCTCTTGGCAAAATTAAATCTCGGCATACTTTAGCATCCACAGTAGAGCTCAGCTTCATTGTAATCTGAGCGTCAAAATTGGTAGCGAGAGTCGCCTAGATGGTGCCACAAAAGAATGACTCTCAGTTCTGCTGTGGGCAGGTAAACTGCAGTAACTAGACCAATGACTTGGACCTTTTTTGCAAGTACTCAATAACTCCCTGTACAAAAGTATAAACGAACCGTGCAGCCAAAAATGTCCGATGAATAATACCCCGTGTAGAAGGGAGTGCACGTTAAATATCCTTCAAAGTCCTAACGCTGCGTACGATGTCGCCCTTAACGGTTGCGTTGGGTGACTACTCAGGTGTCGGCTAGTCACTTGACTCTGGTTCTAAAATATGACGCCCGTCGCCAATAGCCCTCGTGTAGCTCTAGTGCCCAAAACACTGATTTTTTTCAAGAGCGAAAATAGTCCAACTCATTTCTGTGGTTACTGCAGTTCACCAGCCCACGGCAGAGAGTTCTGGGGAATATGCCGAGTCTGCAAAGGCTTTTAGCCGCCAATAATGCAGCCCCGTTGGGAGAAGGAAAAAAAAGCTAGACTACTTTCGTCAAAATGGCCATTTACCTTATAACCCAGGAACAAGTGCTATTGAACTCAAAAACAAAAAGTTTCCAAACCCATTCAAACTAAGTCCATCACACAAGTTATTCGCCATTTCGTCTGGGGCCTGTCTAGACCCCTTTTATTGAAATGCATTTAAAATATCTCGCCTTTAGTTTACACCTTACACCACTGTTTTGAATGAATGGCTCCCTAGAAGGGATATTATATAATTTAATCGTTAAATGTAAGTAGGGCTCATGTCCATAGGTATATTTCCCCACACACATTTTATTTACTAAAAGTTTGGAAGAAAAGTGCCTTTTGGGAAAGTCTTCTATAGGTATTGCATTTAGTGATTCTATTAATTCCTGGGTTATCAAAACGTTTCCTACAAAGCATTTGAGTTAATGTTATTTTCAGGGAATAGCTAAAGGCGTGGTTGGGTTGGATAACGTCGCACTAGAACTACATAGGGGCTGTTGTAGAAGGGCCAGTAACCGTGGCAAAAAGACGAGTTGAACCTTGATTACCGTGGTAAAGTGACGTACAAAAGTAAAGCAGTGAGTTCGACAGTTGAGCGTACACTCAATGCAGAATACAGGACATTGAATCAAGACGAATTTAACATCCATTCTATACATGGAAATTTGTTGGTATTTTTTAACTACACAATTCGATTGTAGGATAGCTGTATCGTAGACCGTATTCGAGCAGAGGCCATCAGAGGATATCTCGAAGTCTGCAGTCCGAAACCTTACCCTCCATTAAAGGTGCTGTTTGTTTTCGGGTTTACTGCCGTTCAAACCTTTTCGATAAAATTGATCATTTATCGTGTTCGTGGTTTTTTTCAGTTGAATGAAAGTATAACTTAAACGACGGTTATTGGCCAAGGACCTTATGTTGTAGAATAGAAAGTCACTAGGCCAACACATCTGGCACTTACCGCAACCTTATAGCGGCATCACATACGGCATCAGGACTTTAGACCATGTCAGATTTAAAGTACACCAATCCCATATAAAAGCGGCATTTACTGGTGAAATTTATTTTTGGCCAACCACGATATGTTCATAGTGTTGTGCAGTTATTCATTACTTATATAGTTTGTAAAGGGGGAGATAGAATTTAGGTTAACGCTATAGTGGATAGAATAAGTGAAATAATTAGTTGTCATTGCGTTGTGAAATCAAAATTCATTAAATTCAATAGTTACAATAATTACAATAACCCTGGAATAATGCAGCATGAGACATGGTTATTCACTAAAATTTAACCCTTTATTTGGCATTACGTTACAACATTTAAAGCATTTAGATTCATAATTGATCCTGGACAAACAATTGAGACATGGCTGACTTACCCCAAAGGATTAAGAAGGGGGTCGACATCTTGAAGGCAACACCACTGAGTTATGGCAACAACACAGGGACAGGCAGCTAATTCGGAGATTCAGGTAAATCTGAAGAGATCAAGGGCTAAGTCGAAGGCTCCAAGGAATTGGGTGACTTGGGAAATGCCCCTGGCATATGGGGTGGCTTATGGAGATGGTGACCAGAGGCGAGGTTAATAGAGTCTAAGATGCATTTCCTTCTGGCTATCTTTTAACCAAGTCAGTATTTCTCCAAACTTATTCTGAAATTCTCTTACTCTCTATATGTTGAGAATATTATTATATTCTTTCTCGGTCATCCGCTATATTTATCTCAAGTTTGGGGTCCAGGGACAGAAATGCCCTTGGCCAATCGGAAGCAAGAAACCGCCCTTCACACTGCCTCTGGTCAAATCGTAAGAGAACAGCTCCCCCCAAAGGTCTGCCAGTGGTCAAACCCCGGTAGCCGCCCTCACTCTCATAGGTTCCACGGGATGTATTGAAATCAGGATGTGGGGGACATCTGCCCCCTTAAGCCATTAATTTCAACCCCGCTTGACTGCACTTTAACGTCAGGTCGCACAAAGGTCCATTGAAAAAATAGTGTCAAAAACTCAGAATTATTAGGTCCAAGAATTTGAACACCTGATCCAGGAATTTGACATTGCCGTGACCCTTCAAACTCAGAGTGTGGTTCTGACTAATTAAGTGGTAATGATTGTTGGACGATTAAATCGTGCCAACAATCTATCGACTCGCCATAGCAAAAAAAAACAGCAAAAAAAAATTTGTCTGACTTACGGCGTAAAGATGGTCACAACCCTTCCGGTCGCAGTCCCCATGTCTCAATAATTAGAAAGTAGAAACATTCAAATGTAGTTACAATACAATTGCCAGGTTATAGGAAAATTAAATAGTTATGCTAATACATCAGAGCAAGGAAAGTAATTGCAATTCTAGATTAAATAGTATGTATGTTTCATACTTGTATAATAGTTTCATTGACCCTTAAGGCATAAGGGAATCATTATCAGTGAACTCACTGTGAATATACAGATATATAGTTCAAAAGTACAATTATCCTGAAAGATGTAATTACCAGAGGTATGTTGTTATATAATGATAATAAGATAAATACAATAAGTGATTAATCTAACAGAACCATACAATAACTTGATTCCAACTATGATAATGTTTGGAATAAATACAATGAGACTAACTAATTCATCATCACCTAACACTACACAGGAAGTGACGTTGAATTATAATAATAGTCAGAAATAAAATACATGAAAGTTGATTAAAACTACATAGACACACAATAACTAATGTTGTTAACATATGGAACCAATTGTACCCCTATTATAACATATTGAAAATACAAAAGGTAAAATTGAATTAAAATATATATATATAGTTATTTACAATGCTTCCACAAGTGAAGGCTTATCGTCGGCAACAACAATTAATTAAAGCCGACATGCTGGTTAGAAGTAAACCCATACATAGTAAAACCGCACCGCCAAATTTAATATATAGAATAAAGAATCCATCGATGGAAAATGTACCCAGCTAAAAATAGATCCGCCCTGAACTGACGCTCGTAAACCGTGACAATAGTATGTGCTGTCCGTAATTGCTTTAAGCAGTAACAGTTTACGATTGCTTTTTTTTGTTAGCTTCGCCGAAACATTTACTTGGATATCGTCGTCAAGGTAAGTCACACATTTATCTCTCTGAAAATGTTGTACAGTTAGCTGAGTGTCTTGGTATTTACGTGGTTTTTTCTATTCTATCTTTCCCTATAAAAAAAAACGACAACTAAATATTGATTTAAAAAAAAACTTTAATTAAATGCTCATTAGCTCATTAGGTACAAAGTCTAAAGTTTCGTGTTGTTTAGAAAGGATAATGTTTATAACGGTTAGTATTTTCACTAAACTCATTTAATTTATAACTAAGTTGAAGATGTTGAGTATTGGAATATGGCACCAATCCGCGAAATTAATGCCCATATCCGCTAAATCATAAAATTTTTATTTTAGCAGAGTCAACGGTGATCAAGCGTTACATCCGCTCTAAATGATATGACTTAGCAATGTACTTGTAATTGTTAAAAATTCAATTGATGTAATTTATAAGTTTTTTTTTTCTTTACAAGGCAAAACCCAAACGGAAAAAATAATTAACAGAATTAAAGATTGTAGTTATCTTTGTATATATATATATTTTTTTTTACTTATTTATGTATTTATTTATTTATTTATTTAAGTAATTATTTATTTATATCTATCCAGGTTGAAGGAAACTAGTTAGCGGTGAATATTAGTAGAAATTGCTGTAAGGAAGATTCTTCAATGAACATTAATAATCTCTTTCCCTTCTAGACGAAATTTATGTTTGTTAATAATTATTAATCTTTTACAGGGATGTAATATTTTTACAAGAATGCTAATTTTTGTATTACAGGAAATTTAGTACTTTTACAAGAATTTAACTCTTTTGTTTTCGTTTTTCAGGCAAAGTAATACTTAAACAAGAAGTTTTAGTTCTTTTGTATTTCAGGAGATTTAATAATTCTACAAGAAATTTAATTCCCTTGTTTTTACAGGAAAATCCAGCTTACAGCTGACCAGGAAATGAAATAGATTTTGTGATTAATTTTGTAGTTGCAAATTTAGCAATTTTGTGTTTGAAATGAAATTTAAAGTACTTATGATTCATAATTGATCCTGGACAAACAATTGAGACATGGCTGACTTACCCCAAAGGATTAAGAAGGGGGTCGACATCTTGAAGGCAACACCACTGAGTTATGGCAACAACACAGGGACAGGCAGCTAATTCGGAGATTCAGGTAAATCTGAAGAGATCAAGGGCTAAGTCGAAGGCTCCAAGGAATTGGGTGACTTGGGAAATGCCCCTGGCATATGGGGTGGCTTATGGAGATGGTGACCAGAGGCGAGGTTAATAGAGTCTAAGATGCATTTCCTTCTGGCTATCTTTTAACCAAGTCAGTATTTCTCCAAACTTATTCTGAAATTCTCTTACTCTCTATATGTTGAGAATATTATTATATTCTTTCTCGGTCATCCGCTATATTTATCTCAAGTTTGGGGTCCAGGGACAGAAATGCCCTTGGCCAATCGGAAGCAAGAAACCGCCCTTCACACTGCCTCTGGTCAAATCGTAAGAGAACAGCTCCCCCCAAAGGTCTGCCAGTGGTCAAACCCCGGTAGCCGCCCTCACTCTCATAGGTTCCACGGGATGTATTGAAATCAGGATGTGGGGGACATCTGCCCCCTTAAGCCATTAATTTCAACCCCGCTTGACTGCACTTTAACGTCAGGTCGCACAAAGGTCCATTGAAAAAATAGTGTCAAAAACTCAGAATTATTAGGTCCAAGAATTTGAACACCTGATCCAGGAATTTGACATTGCCGTGACCCTTCAAACTCAGAGTGTGGTTCTGACTAATTAAGTGGTAATGATTGTTGGACGATTAAATCGTGCCAACAATAGGTATATATATGACTAAGGCGAGGTTAGAACCCCGAAAGGTACCATCCGTGCCACGACGAAAGCTACCAAAGTGCAATCGAAACAAATGAATGCAAAGTAATGCTTATACTTTCATTTTTACAACTAATATTAATGGACATGTATCAGGTCTTGGGTGACAACAGAAATGCAGAATACAAATAAATTCTTTCCCGAGCCTCGATTGACGAATCAATGTCACAGGGAAACAGATCGGAGCACCGATCGAAGGAAATGCAGAAATGAAATCAGGAAGAAAACACGTCACCTGAAACAAGCCAATTGATGCCTTTAATAATTTATGCATTTATTTACAATCCATCTAACTGGTTTGCACCGTTTTAGAAGATTCAAAAGAAAAATACGAGATAACAAGACTTGCAACGTATAGTTATGACCAGGCATTATTTTATGAATCGAAAATATATATTAATATTATGCATAGTTATTATGCGACATTAATATTATGCATTAGGTAAGGTAATCGTTTCCGGCTGCCTATTTCTAGCCTCCTTCAGGAGCTTTAACACAGCCAATAACGCATCGTAATTTAGAACCCTGGTCAAGTGACGAGGTCGACACCTGAGCGGGCACCCAACGGAACTCCGAGCGACATCGTACACTAACGCCGTCGGGACTTTGGACTCCACAGATTTAACGAGCACGTCTGTCCCTGTGTACTCGGGCCCATCCGTGATGAGGATTTTTCTACTATTTCCAGCACGGATCCGATTTATAGGATGACTGGCAGTAGGTGGGATTCGAACCCCCGCACTCCTGAGAAGGTTGAATCTCTAGGCTGATGCCCTAACCACTCGGCCACGGACGGGCCTTATGCATTATATTAAATTATGTATAGTTAAGACCAGATGAAAAACAATAGGTTGTTCTCATCCCTTGTATCCCAATTACATCCGTGGCGGGAAATCAGTTAGAGCTTTGCAGACGCTTATTATAACCGTTGTCTAGACGTCTCGCTAAATAACTTTGAACAAATGGCCTAGGAAAATTGCTTCCTATATGGACGTCTAGGGAGGAAAATTGGAAGGCGTATAAAGTTTTATGATCCAGATGTAGAAATTTTAAAAACGACTATAATATAAGTGGCATTTTTTTTTTAAAGTGAGAATAAAAGTTATGGATGGTGAATATTTCAAAATTAAAAATGAGCTTGAGCTGAAATTCTTGCAGTTAATTCTTTCCGAGAAAGAGTTTAAAAAAAATAGAGAAATGTAATGAGTTTTGTGGGTACTTTTTCATTTCGCGATAGTAAATCTCGACAAACGAAATTTTCTGACGACAAATTACAGTATACACAGTTAAAGAAACACAGTATATACAGTTAAAGGTTGAAATCGGAAATATTTCATTTGGTGGAGGATGTACATTCTTTGCGACTTTATTACTTGCAATCGCATTCTTGACTACTGTATCGCGAAATGGAAAAGTACCGAGTTTTGTGTGAAGTTGGTATTTGGAAAATTGATACATATTTTTCATTATGAAATTTGCAAAATATTCGTAATTACACATTTAAAATATGTTAAAGAAACTCTTTTCATATTGTTATCTCACATAATATTTCCATTAACAAAGCTATAAATGAATGAAGACATCTAATTGACTATTATTTGTGATCAAGTCATTATTAATTGTTAAGGTTGACTATATTTAAAATTGCATGTACTTAGAAATAAAAATGTATATGTATTAGTAAAGATTATGTTAATCTTACAAGATTTACATTTTATTTGAGCCGCGGTAGCTCAGTCGGATGAAGCGTCGTGCCCGCATCGGAAGAGTTGTGGGTTCTGTCCTTGACGGTGCTCGCAATTCTGACGGTTGTAGGGTCGGCGCTTGTATTCGGCTAAAGACTACCGTGTTGCTAATGGTGGCTGGGGCACGTTAAATATGTCGTGGTCTGCGTGGTCACAAAGTCATCCCATGTTCCCCATACCAAATCAATACCTCTGGGGGTACCAGATCAGGGGATTATCGGCCTTTGAACTGGATCAAAATTCCGATATGTGAGTGAGAATGGATGTGTGAAAGGGACCTTCCTGTAAAACGGATCTGTCGTGCTGACAAGCAAAAGCCGGACTTCCTCCCTTGTGGCGCTCAATAAAAAACGAAAGCCACCCCACTTCGCCTTAAAATCGGGTAGTTCTCTACTCCGGGCTCGGTTACCGAGTGGCATTAGAAACAACAACTTTTTATTTAGTAATGAACTATGTAAAAATGAATAATAGACCTGTAAGAATAAAGGTAAATTTGCCGACATAGCGTTATTTACAGGAAGATTTTGAAGATAGAATTGCAACATTAAAAAAAATATTTCAACTTTTCTTCAGCGTTTCTTATGGGTCAGCAACACATTTTTCAGCCATTTTTAATGATTTAACTATGTATCAACAAGAGTCAAGTTTACCTGCATAACCTGCATCATCCACACCTATTAATTCAATCATTAACTTCTACAACATCTCTTAATGTTAAAATAAAAATCTATCGATTATATCTAGAATGTTCCGGTGTCAATCATTAACTTCCACAACAATTCTTAATGTTAAAAGAAAAATCTATCGATTATGATCTAGAATGTTCCGGTGTCAATCATTAACTTCCACAACAATTCTTAATGTTAAAATAAAAATCTATCGATTCTGATCTAGAATTTTCCAATTCATAATTATTATTAATTATAGTAACTCTGTATTAACTATTATATAAAACAAATTACTCTTTAACTATTAATCACCATAGGCCTTGATTATAAGTTATAAGTTTTCAATTTACAAGCAATTGGAGTTTACAAATAGAATCTAGTTTTGCGAAATTCTTACCACTAACCAAATAGGTGCTGGATTTCTTCAATCCTCAGTCATCAATAAGAGGATACCGCTTAGCTTAAGTAGTAATCCTAACAAATCGATACGTTTGGTAAACGATTATTGTCTTTTTTTAATCTGATTTTATCATTCCACATGGTCAGCTCGGCGTTTCCACATCAACATAGAGAAGGTCAAGCGTGCTTAGTTTGCAATCCAATTTATTTAATAAAGAACTAAATGAATTATGTGAGATTGTAGAAAAATGTCCTAATGTAGTTTGTCAATAGTATAGGGCAGTGGTTGGCATAATTTTATTAAGGTGGTCATAATGTTAGTTTTTGTGAAATTTTGCTGACGGCAATTTTTTGGGGAAGAAAGGGAGAAGGTGGGTTGACTGAGCTTTAAAATACACATTGAATCCTCAACACTAGTAGTTATTTAAGCAACTAGTGCCGAAAATAATACTTTATTAAGCGAGTGGCTTTTATTTCACGAGACCGTAGGTTGAGTGAAATAATGACAAGAGCTTAATAAAGTATTATTTGGCACGTGCTTGCTTACAATATTTTTTATAATAACGTGCAAAAAAGTATTTCTACCAATGAGTGATTTTTATGACATCATTTAGTTTCTATGGCGATATTCGAAAATGCAAAGTAGTAAAAGAAAATTTGTAAAATAAATTTAAATTTAATAATTTTTGTAGTACTTGTAGTTTCCATGGAGATATTAGAAAATGCAAAAGTAATGAACCAATAGAAATAAGTGAGTTTCATGACATCATTTAGTTTCCATGGAGATATTCATGACATCATTTTGTTTTTCTACCAATCAGGTACTCTTATTTACTTTACCGCACTAGTGCCGAAAGTACTACTTTCGGCACTGTCTGTGACGTAAGCACGTAGAGTGTCCTTTTCGCAACGATTTATGAATGAATATGATATAAAAAAGTGAACTTTTTTGCACCTTGTTATAAAAAAGTATTTATGATCGTAAAATGTTAGTTTTTGAATATTTAAAACAAAACCGAATTGGAAAAGTTTTTAGAAATGTTAGATTGCAATAAACATAAGTTTCCCATAATCACGTGCTTTCCTTTTGCATAATAAATATTAATGGGGTTGTTTCACGTCGTGGATGGCAACAGCTCCAGCTGTTTGTTTTCATTTGTTGTTTGGAATTACTTTTGTTTTGGTATTCGAAAATGAGTTTTCTAAGAATATATTACTTATTTTTTTTAATGCCAACTTCTTGCTGTGCTTTTGGCTTATCAAAACATTTTTTAAAGCTTGCAGAGAAAGAAAAGTTTCTTTTTATCTATATATCGGTCATTTTGAGAGGACAGAAACAACCAATGAAATCGCAGTACAGAGAAAAATGAAAAAAAAAGAGCTTTACATCATCTGAAACATTCCCATAGCTCTACAAATAAATCAAATCGAGAATAAGATCTTTATTTAATAACTACTCATTTGGAAGAAATAATCTAATTAATAGGAAGAAATAATCTAATAATTGAATTTATCATTCGAAAGATGTTATTTTTAGCAAGTTTCAGATACTCAAAAATGTTTTTTGCGTTACACAAAATTGTAATACATTGTTTGAAGATTAAACAGGTTTGGGACTATTCAAATAAGCGAAGAAAATTTTTTAAATCATGATTCATGATTCTTCGGACTCTTTCATTTACCTCTCATTGCGATAACTTCTTATTTAAGTGATTTAACTACAGTTTAAAATTTTTTTTTATCATGTATAATTATTCATCAGCAAAATAAATACAAGGACAAAGTTTTGTTTGAAAAAATTTGAAAAAAGAAAAAGAAAAAACATTAAAAAAAAATTACGACGCTTGCACTCATTTTTATTTCGAACTGCTGTAACCTGTAGTATATGAGACTGGACTATAAAATACCATTAAAACGCTTTTCGGCATAATCGGGAAGCAGGTTGGAAAATCTAGCCGATTAGGAACTTGAGTAATTGCGCCGATTCCCTCTCTTAATTTCAGACAAGTTGTCTATTGTTCCCGAAATGACACTATGGATTTCCTTTAAATTAATGACTGAGTATTGAAACAAGTTCTATCAATCTTCCCCGGTATTGTGCAGAACTGTAAATCAGGTGAAGTTCAAAGACTTCATAAGAATAGACCTAAGAGGGGACCAATATAACTTCACAAGTCACATGGGTTTGGCACAGCGACGCGTAAGGGGGAAATGAGATCGACAGTCGGCTTCCCATGCTTCTTCTCTGTTAATCCAATGAGGGAAAATAATTTTCGGAGCTCAGTTACTCCAGCTGTATTGAATATTTTTACGACCGATTTTTTAATATCAATGTATGTAGTTGGATTAAATATATCTAGAATTAAAATTATTTGAAATAGCGATTCGAATTTTTGTGGATTTAATTCAATTTTTCAATATATATTTCCAAGATACAAGAGAAAGAGAAAACTTAAATAGTTCTAACCAGCGCTGTCCCTTTTTAACACTCCGAGAATGGATGAAATAATCAACTATTACTCAATTCAGATTAAAAAAAAATCTTCGCATAGAAATAAGTGATAAGAACTTTCGAAATAATGTTAAATTTCCATTTAAATGACAATATTTATGCCAAATGTTGCCAAGAGTAGCAACCTTTTCCTTAATGAAGAGAATAGTCTTCGTCATCTATCCAACCTGTCTGTAGGCTAGGCGGACTAGATGGTTAATTAGTTTATTTCAGTCATGGTGTTAATACCGGATATGTTTATTGGCCAAGAATGATTTGGCTTATTTCGATTTTGTATCCTTTCTTTTGTTCTTAAATTAAGACACGTAGATAAGGAAATCTTTAAGAGTGACACTTCCTTACGACGGCCTTTGTAATCATTATAGACATGTGGAAAATCCTCGGAAAAAGGAGGTGTAACTACGTTTCCAGTTATATAAAGTGGTATTGATGAAATCCGGAAGACAGCTTAGAAATGTTATGCTTGCTATCAGCAAATGAGCGACTTTTTATGGTTTTACTACTCGTCTTGTTTCAGGTGACGTAATTCCTTCCTGTTTTCATTCCCGAATTTCCTTCTATCGATGCTCTGTTCCAATCGAATTCACCAATCGAGGCTCGAAAAAGAATTTATTTTCATATACAGAATTTCTGTTCCCACTCAAGATTTGATACATACCCATTAATATACAACATTATTCCACTACAACCCCTCCAAGTCAGAGTTAAAAACTTTAAAAAGAAAACATGATTTAAAATTGATCGAAATCTAAGATTCTAACCATAATATAGGTTTTTACTGCCTTCGCTTCCGATTTGTCGTTTATTATTATAAGGTTTTACTCACTAAAATACCTTTTATATTCTCAAATTTATATTACATTATAGCCAACTTGTAAACACTGAAGTTCTTTTAAAAACAATTCAAAAGCTTTCAGGACAAAACTCAATAACATAGAACATACAAACCCAACTACAAATTAGAAAATATTTTCACAAATGTCACTTAAAATAAAAAGTTCCACGCAGACATCATCTTGTCATATCTTTTAACATAAATTTCTAAACTGATTTTTTACCAAAAGAAGAAGAAATTAAGAATTATAGAGCAGATAAATTTCTGTAAGATCTATGCAAGTGGAACAGTCTAGATTAATGTACCTCATAAATTTCAAATCAAAATAATTCTTGTCGTGGTCTTAAAAGTTGAGAAACCAGATCTATATCTTAGCTATAAAAATACTCACTCCTGTCTTGTCACTTTGGACTTAGGTTCTTTATCTACTAAGCATGTATTTTTTAGTTTAATGCATGTGTTTTTAGGAAATATATCTCTGTTATTTCAAACTAGCAAATTTATACCCGTTCTTCGCACGGATTAAAAAAATATCAAATCGTTCCAAATATGTTTACCATATAACCTGTTATAGGATCATAAACTTATGTTATTGTTCCCGCTCGTTATAAAGTATAAAATCCCGTTTCATTGCCTTAAAATTCCAAAATGAAAAATAAGCTATAAAATGCACTCATAAATGTCATCACAATTCCCTCATAAATACATAAAACCTTTTAGCTCATTTGGCGCGTTTTGGGAAATAATTTGGCGAGAAAATAGATATAGCTACAACAAACACACCCATTATACAGCTCTAACACAATGACCTTCGAACAACCGACCAGCTTATAAATTATTTATAAAAGAAATTGCCTATTTGGCGAATTTTAGTTAATAATTTGGCGAGTTTGGCAACGTATTTGGCGAAAAAATAAAGACATAAAACACTAATAGCTCTAGTGCGATGGCCTTTATTAACCATCATAGTTCAGCTTAACTATACATTTATTGCTTAAATATGCATACATGCAGTCAACAGAAAAATCAATGAAAAAATCAGCAAATAAACCCACAATAAAATCCTCCGGGAATGAAGACTGGCGGAATTACGTCACTTGAAACATGCCAATTATTTTTCAAATAATGAATTTAGTTTCTGAAAGTAATGGCAAAAGAATAAAATAAACATTTCTAATTTTAAATGTTTTCGTTAAAAGTTTTATTTAATTTTTTCAACCGATGGCATCAGGAAAGAGAAAAAATGATCGGATTTGAGCGAAAGTGGTGTATTTTTTTCAGAAAATTCGAATTTTTTCTAAAAATGGAGCAAATATGAAAAAACTAAGCCTCAGGTGCACACGTTGGTATTAAAGGGAATCTATCTTAAAAATTTCGAATTTCTGAGGGCAGTATAAGTAGGTCTTTTACGATCCGAATACAAACACACAGACTCTTTCTTTTATTATTATAGATGAGTAGTTTTGTCATCTAGATTTGCATACAATAGGGTTTGGGTTGAATTAACATCGCATCAGAGCTACGTGAGTGCGATTGGTGACAATACTCGTATTTTAGAACCTGGTATGCATACAAGTTTATAAATTTATCTAGAAGAAACTAATTCATCTTTTATATAAATAAAATACGAAGTTTAATTTCGGCAGAATGTTCTTATTTAAAGATTAGGGAATTTATTATGATTAGGGAAGTAATAAGGTTTGAATTATAAAAGCATTTAAATATTTCACTAAAAAAATACGTAATATACCAATATCGAAAAGCGTAAAATCAAAAGTTTACAGCTATTTGAACGGCATTGAAACATTTTATGACATCGTCCAAATTTTAACCATAAGTTTATAGAAGCATCAAAAAATAATTTTTTACTCTCTATCTCATATGCTTATAGAAGCTTATAGTACGATGTTAATTAAGGTTGACCAGACCTCCGGCAATACAGTATAATTTGTTACTTAAGGTAGACCCGTACCTTGAAGGGCTGAATTTTTAGCTTCCACACTACGTTTATAACGTAAAAAGTGGAAGGTTTTATAATCGGTCAGTCCGTCTGTCTGTCCGTCCGTCACCCACTTTCACAGAAAGAACCACAAGTCCCACAGACAAGTGGGATACGTCATTTTGAAGCAAAAAATCAGATTAGGCTACATTCCAAATTTCATTAAAAAATTTAAATTAGAAGTTTATTTAAAATTTAAATAACTAAAAATTTAATCTACATTGAAATAACATGCAAATTCCATTTTAATTCAATATTTTCACTGTTGCCATTTCGTTAAACGTACGAGAAACTTTATTTGAAAAAAAATAAAAATATTTATTTATGTGATATAATTCAGTTTGGATTGTTGTAATATCACAATAGAGTTCTTTTGATGGTTCATTATATATGTATGAAGAAAGATGCATAGAAAATTCTAACTTGGCATAAAAATGTGCAGGAAGGTGCGAGGAATATTACATATTTATTCTTTGAAATATAAATTAATTTTTGCAAACGATAAGTAATAATTATTAAATTTTCGAAATAAAATAAATGAAACTAGCCAAATTTGGCGTGTAAATGTTTAATATAGAATTAATGTTGTGTTTGGCGCGTTTATTCCTGTTAAACACAAATGTTTGGAAGCGGGTTAAGTGACAGATTCTGTTACAAACCTACTTGTTTTATTTCTTAATATTTTCACTTAAAATTTTCAGCATAGTTGAAAAGTATGAATATTAGAACTACGTTAAAAAAATTTATTATTATTTTTTTAGTTTATGGACAAAAAAGTTGACATTTTACTCCGATTTTTCCAGATATTTTAACCCCTACTCCTCCCTTAATTTTATAGATTCAAGTCTAATTTGTTTTTTACATCATTATACGAGTGTGTAGAACAAAACAATGGTGAGACATTTCGAAAATAATAAAACATAATTTTTTGGCAAAATTAATTGTCAAGGACTCAATTTTTTGAGAAAAAGAAAGCATTTTCAATGAAAAATGTATTTTTTTTAAAACTTAGACAATAATATTTCATAAAAAGTCACCATTAGTTTGTTTACTACATCATATGGAATAACACAAAAGAAAAATTAACTCAATAGGATGATTTTCTTCTGAGCCTTAGCGGTTCGAAGAAGGTGAAAAGCTCAGAAATATGTTTTCGAGAAAAAAGCGGTTCAAGATTTTAGTTGTTATTGAAAGTAATTATACACGTCATCTAAATTGTAAGAAAAACACATGAACAAAACTGCTAACGACTACCAAATTTGGACAACATATTTTTCAATATGTAAGGTATCATTTCTGATAATAAAATGTTTTTCGACAATTTCAAATTATTTTTCGTTTTTTAAGGTACGGCTCAACCTTAACTATCTAACTATAAAAATTGTGCTATCTAACTATATTTTTTTATAGTTCTTTGAAGAAAACTTAAATAAAGTATGAGTTATGAAACTTTAATGATGATTTCATAGGCGAAAAGTTAATTACTGAAACAGATCTGGTCAGGCTAATGTTAAATAACTAGACAAACATTTTATAACCATGAAAACAAAGCTAAAGACACCGTAAAACTAGGATAACGTTGGTCTAAGATTTGCTTTCATAAAATTAATTAAAAAATTAGATTTTCTTTGAATAATCACGTTAATTTAAAAAGTCTTAAATAAATGAGTCAAATTATTTTTTTTTAAATTTTCCTCTTTCAATGAAGAACATTAAATAAAGTTTTTTTTATATCTTATTTTTTATATATTAAAACAATAAACGCCCACTTGTTGCTCTAATTATTCAGAATACATTAACCTTCTAAAGCATTTTCTCCAAATTGACGGAAGCAATTAAGAACGCAGAAAAAAACATTAAATACCCAAATAACACACATAATTATAACAAATCCTCATTTTCTCCTGTAAAACTCACTTTTTATACTACTACTCAACACCAAATGACTGATGAGCTCTTGTTAAAAAAAAACCTGTTAACAGTTTTTTAAAAAAACTGAATTATTTTTTCGGGTAGAAATAATGAAGTCAACAAGCAAAGAAAAATCTCTTCCCATAAAGTAGTCGAAAGAGATGACAACCAATTAGCAGGGTAATCGATGGGTTACCTTCGAGTATAATGTCGGTGGGTACCTTCGGGGATAATGAGGGTAGATTTTTTTTTCCAAAAGTGGGGAGTATGTCGTGGAATCGATCATTTTTTCCCTTCTGAATCGATTTTTCCAGCACTCGATTTATCGTCACCTGTCTCAGAAGATGAGGGATGGGTAGATTAGCTTGGAGTCAGATCCCACTGTGTTTTTGTAATGTCTAAGGTTCGTTTCGCACACTAATACGGCCGCTGGCGCTGTAAGAAAGTAGGGCGAATTTATCCTCTTCACTCGAATAGCGTTCGGTACGGTGAAGACCTTAAAACTGAGTTTTGGATTTTTGGTATACTTGTTTCATTAAACGCCAAGGTAAAATAAAAAGTTGGTATTGATATTGACTAATAAGATACGCTTACTGACTGATAGATTATCTTTTTTATGTGTATGTTTTATGTCTGATGCTGATAACTCAACAACGTCAAAATTGCCAAATACGGCCTTCTTTCTAGTTAGTCTAGAGCGGCGATTTGACAATTTATTCGAAAAATAACTTTTAATTTATTGTGTAAACTATTAAATTTGTTGTTTGATCTAAACTAAATGAACTTTATATTTAAACAAGGCCAAACTTGATACAAGCCTGCCAACACTAAAATTTTTAACATCCAACAATAATTTATCATATCAATCGACGCTACAACCTTTTACCGTACTAATACCTGAAAAACATCTAAAAGAAAGCCAGATCCGGTCAAGTTCAGCTGTGATGCCACAAACACGGTCAGGTAATTTTATAAAAAACTAATGCTAATTTTTGGGATTTAGGGGATGACAGCGGCATGGACGGGACCACACTTTTGGATGCGACACTCAAGTGAAGCGGTGGAAATCGTTATCCAATGAGCTAAGTTGCATTTGAGTTAGTAGTACGAATTTACCCCGCTTCACTCAAATAGCGTTCGGTACGGTGGAAACCCGTCCAATCAAGTTCAGATGTAATGACGCAACACGGTGAAGTAATTTTCTATATGACTATAGTTTAAATACAATGTTAATATTTGGGATGTCCAGGCTTGATAGTCTATTCAGTATATCCTCTTGTTGAATAAAGCAAATACATTAAGCAAAAATGAACTGTAAGGTGATGGCAAATGAAAGTTAGCCTAAAGACGACATATTCCTAAATCCGACTCTGGGTTCTGGTAAATTTTACGGTGGCTGTGAGGTATAAAAGACTGTCAGTCCCATAGAGCTAATGCATTAGTTTTGAAATCACACCTTTTGTATCACAAAAATCTGCTTTCTGTTTTGAAATCACAACAATCATCTCCTGCATATGTTTCGCATTTTAAAACTTCAAAAATATATAATTAAATAACTAGATAACATTTTCGTTTCAAATTTATTTCATTTCGATGTTATGTTGATTCCCATTCCTGGGGGAAAAAGGGCTAACATGGCAAAGCAATACTTCTGCGGAAGTTGTGATTCCAAAACTAATGCATTAGCTCGATGGGAACCTCAAGCTGACATAATGCAGAAACACTAACACATTAAGTGCATCTCTAAGTGCGCCTCATAAGCCCGATATCGCGGGTTCTATGGCCAGGCTGAGTCGGCATATTTTGAAGATGGGAAAATCGTGGGCACGCATGTCATGATCATGTGACATGCAAAAGATCCCTTGAGTACCCATTTGGCTTGGGGTCTAGCGGTAAAATTAAAAATCACGGCATACTTTAACATCCACAGAGAGCTCAGATTCATTGTAATCTAAGTGTCAAAGTTGGTAGTGAGAGCAGCCTAGATGGTGCCACAAAAAAAATGGCTCTCAGTTCTTGGGAATATGCTGGGTCTGCAACGGCTTGACCGTCAATAATACAGTCCCGTTGAAAAGAAAAAAAACACCGAACTTACGGTGCCGAGTGATCCACACAGCAAAGTTAAGTAAATTTGGGCCTGCACATGACACATGAAAAAAATATTCTTCTGAAAGTTTCTTCAAGTAGTAAGGTAACGAGTGCAGTGATTGGCACCCTCACAGTGATTGGCCCCTCATTCATTATTGAAAATAATAAGATGTTAAAGCCCAAAATGTTGTTGCCAACATGACAAACGTTAATGGCGGGAATTTTAAAAACCTGTCACACATATTTTGGGCTTTAACATCTTATTATTTTCAATAATGAATGAGGGGGCCAATCACTGTGAGGGTGCCAATCACTGTACTCGTTACCCTATCACTATTAAAAGAATGATAGTTTTCTCGGTAAACTTTGACAATAAACTTTTGATGACGTAGATCGCAACTACTTGAAAGAATATCGTTGATTAACATAGCTATACGAGGGCTACTTACTAGACCAAGATCTAGAAATTAAATTCGATTCCGAGTGGCGACGAACACTTATGCCAAAAATGCTATCCGGACTCACAGGAACTAGAACTGATATGCGGCGACCTTGTTTTTACTCGAAATTCAAACATTGAATTTAAATAAGCACAGTAATTATCAGAGTGATAGAGATTGAAGCATAAATGTTTGAATTCCATATGAAATTACATGTTGTGGGTTACGCTATTATAGGCTAATTCCATGCAACTGAAGGCTTTTCGTAGTGCAAATCACAAGCTTTAAATAATTGCTTTTTAAATTTGAAAAAAAAATCAAATTTAATAAAACAGGCTACATTATGTCACTGCAGTAAGTGTAGATCAACTATTTCGCTAAATATTTTTCCTTTCATGTAAAAGCTGTAGTGATAACCACTTTTTTAACACACCTGACTTTCACTAAAGACAGGGTAATTATGCATGGAATTAATCAGTTTTTAAAAATGCCTAGTCCTGGTCTATGCCTGCAGTTATTAATTTTTTTTTTACTTTGGAGGGATAAGCATGACTATTTTTGAAAAAAAAAACAGTTTATTTGAAGATTTAACTTTAACGTGTAGTTTTCCGTACGATGTCGCCCTTAACGGTTGCGTTGGGTGCCTACTCAGGTGTCGGCTCGTCACTTGACTGGTTCTAAAATACGACGCCCGTCGCCAATAGCCCTCGTGTAGCTCTAGTGCGACGATAATTCAAACTAAACTAAACATGTAGCTTTAACGTAGTGATCAAATGTACCGCACATTGCAGTATAGCGTTGAGTTTGTTATTGGACTATCTAGCTATAAAAATGGGGCCGTAGTGAGCCTAGTGGTCAGCGTCTCGGTCTCGGGATCGGAAGGTCCTGCGATCGAGTCTCGGTACCACTGAAGACCTACCGAGTATATGCGGAGTACGTGCTCGTTAAATCTGTTGGGTCCGAAAGTCCTCTAAGTTCCCATTCCAAATCAATACCTCTGGGGGTGACAAGCCAATTCTGGGGATCCTCTAGTTGGCCTCTGTCTCTAAAAATTAGATGGATCCACTTATGTGTGTGTGTGTTGTCTGTTGTGTCTGTCTTACTTGACGAAGGTTTATAAGCGGGTCTCTGACCAAGCACACAAACCTGAATATATATGTCTACCAACCAACTAGCTATAAAAATTGTGTAAATAGCCTACGTTTTTTTATTGTACTTTTTCAACATAAATAACTTAAAGAAAATAGGATTTCTGAAAAATTAAGTATGAGTTTATAGCCGAAAAGTCAATCACTGAAACAAATATATGGTCAGGCAAAAAAGAAAAATGATTTGCTCACATAAACACGATTTACGCAGAAAATTATTTACTTGTAATTGCACAAACTCACCTATATTATACTCTATATAGTAATCTCAATATAATGCTAAAAAAATACAAAAAGTTCACTTATTAATATAGAAGGTTTAAATAGGTGTACTTACTCAGAATTGACCACGTTCAAACTTCCAACTGTACACGGCTGTTTGTTTACGTGGTTTCCGGCTGCTGCCAAATTGATAATTCGAACGGGGTGGAGAGGCGTGGGTGGCCTAGTGCATGGGTTTGATCGCACTCCCATTAAGCTAACAGTCTGCGCACTGTACCAGGTGAGGGTTCGATCCCCGCCTTCGCCCTGGGTGTACTTTCTCTCTCTCTCTCTGTGTTGGTAAAGATTCTGTCTGTGTCTGTCTTACTTGACGAAGGTTTATAAGCTAATTTCTGATCAAGCACACAAACCGGAAAATACATATACCAACCAACCTACCCAACGGGGTGGAGCGTTGTTTGTTGGTGGGGAAGCTGTAAAGTCGGCGTGGGAGTTCTAGTTAGACGAATTAGCTGCCGGGTAGTTTGTTTGTGGAGTTAAAAACAACGTTTGACGTACAGTAGAACTACAATTATCCGGTTCTGATCATCCGAATACCAGAAAAAAAATTGCATCCGGCCTATATCTGTTTCTTTTCGTCTTTGTTGGATGTCATGCCTAGTAATCTTTTTGTAACGACCGAAAAAATTACTAGGCATGACATGCAACAGAGACGATCAATAACAGGTAAGCCCGTTCAAATGTTTATAAGTCGAAACTTTTGTACTAACTGTAATGAATAAAAAAACTATTACAAAAAGCAATAACTAAATCTGCCAAACTACACCATACTATTTGGATTTGGTAGGGTTGGTGACAATCAAAACTAGAACTATACTATCCCACAGCCCAACAATACATAAAGTAATTGATTAAAATATACCTTTTTTTCCAATCAACTCCAATTATTCGAAATTTCCAATTATCCAAATGTGGTTAGGTCCCAATACTTCGGATAATTCGTCACTTGACCAGGGTTCTAAATTACGAGGCGTTATTGGCTGTGTTAAAGCTCCTGAAGGAGGCTAGAAATAGACAGCCGGAAACGATTACCTCACCACTTCGGATAATCGGAGTCCTACTGTAGCTGTGACTTCATCGTAGGCGTGGCCGTTCCAGTTGTCCATTCTGTATAGATTTTGAGGTCCATTTCACACAGAGGGTTCATTCTGTAGTGCTGCTTTCCGCATCTTACGATAGCCGCTGTCACACGCACAAGAACTGATATCGAGTCTCGTGCCGCGTCCAGCAGCTACTGTAAATGCATTTACGAATCGTGTGCTTCGTTCTTGAGTCTGGTTACTTGCGTTTCTTCAACTATATAAAGAAAATATGTAAGATTAATAACAAAAATAATCAAAAGGATATACATTCAATTTAATTTCATAGTTGGTTATAGACACTTTAATATTGATCTATTAAAAATTATTATTTTTTAAAGCCATGTGTTGCACGCTCAGTCGGTTAAGGCGTTCGCCTGGCATGCGGAAGGTCCCAGGTTCGGGCCCGGGCATCGCCGAAATAACTGCCGACCTATAAACGGCCCGTGCAGCCAAAAATGTCCGACGAATAATACCCCGTGTAGAGGGAGTAAACGCTAAATATGCTCCAAAGTCCCGACGCTGCGTACGATGTCGCCCTTAACAGTTGCGTTGGGTGCCTAAAGTTTTCAATTATGCAGACCTGCCTACTTTCCGGATTAAACCTAGAAATACCGGATATTTAACTACTTTTTGAATTTCCGTATTACATGTACTAAGTGCCGGATTTTAAAGGAGGGAAACATTAAACTTTCTATTTGATCTCTCCCGGAATCCGGAAAATAGTTATTATAGAGTTAAATCCGAAGAGTTGCCAGGTTAGTTGAACTGACATCGCACATAGAGCCACAGTTTTCAGGTCTGTTTATGTGACATTACAATAATAAACATTTAGCTGTGTGTGTGTTTCTAAAAAAAAAAAAAAACTTAAGTGGGGCCGTGGATAACCTAGTGGTGAAGGCCTCGTTCTCGTAATCGGAAGGTCCTGCGATCGAGTCCCGATACCACTGAAGACCCACCGAGTATATGCGGAGTACGTGCTCGTTAAATCTGTGGGTCCGAAAGTCCTGTGGGCGGTCATGGCGCAATCTCCCACGGGTACAGGTCCCTGGAGACTATTTCCCTCCCCTCCAGGGACATGTCTAAATTGTTGGAGGTGGCGATAAATGGCAGCATCTGTTACTTATGTGTGTCTGTCTTACTTTACGATGGTTTATAAGCGGGTCTCTGACCAAGCACACAAACCTGAATATATATATCAACCAACCAACTACTTAAGTATTCAGATCTCACTTTCATCGAGTTCCGTAAATGAAAACACAACCATAAAGCGGTTAATCCTACTTGAGTGGCGGGCAGTAAATTACTATTTCCGTAAAATCTTAAGGAACTTATAAATAAATCAGTAAGGTATATTTAATTACCGATTTTTAAAGCAGCTTTTAGTAACTGTCTAAGTTTTAACTGCAATAATCCTTAAGGATTACTTTGAGTGATCAAAATGCCAAAAAAAAAGTGTGATAAAAGGCTGAGTAATAGTTTGAGCAAAGGTATTTGTCGAATATATTTTACATTGGTGTTAATGGCTTCGTTTTATAAGGAACTTGGAAAATCGTACTATGGCTGTGTCCTGACTACGACATCAAATGCAACAAAACTTGGCGACCGCTAAGCGATGCAATAGCTTGGCTGACACTCTGCCAAGTCGCCAAGTTTTGTTGCATTTGATGTCGTAGTCAGGACACAGCCTATCAATTGTTCCGGCTTGTTTCAGGGGTGTATTTCCTTCAAGATTTTATTCCTGGGATTTCTTCGATCGGTGCTCTTTTCCCATGTGACATTAATTCACCAATTGAATCTCGAGAAAGAATTTATTTTCCATCAGTATTTCTGTTGCCACTCAAGACCTGAAACTTGCAAATTGCTTCGTTCTATAAGGGACGTGGGAAATTATATTTCTTTTTCTATAAAACTATCAATTTATAATGTGAAACAAATTCAATGCGAACATTTTTGTTATCAAAAAATTATTTGTTTAAACAAAACATTTTTAAAAAGAACTTGTATTTGTCCTTTAAATATTTATTCAGGAGTTAACACAAGTAGATACAACTAAATGAGTTATTTAAAATATCATTGTTAAGATTTTTAAAAATAACATTTCCTCAATACTATTTCAACACCACTCTAAAAATATAAATGCATAAACAGAACCAAATACAATCAATAAAGATTTTAACCAAGATAAAAATGATGACAGTATAAGAAAGTAGAAAGAAAAGTTAGAAAGTAGATGCCCCCCCCCCCCCCCTTATATAGATTATTATATAATCGACAAGCAGGTGATCATAATTAGTGCGGTGACACTCATTACATAATGAACCATAATTAACACATTTACCTCTTTCGAAGCACCCTCAAAGCCACAACGATATTCGAAATAACCAAACAACTTAAGCTATCAACTTTAAAACAACTTATCAACACTCCCCGAGTACAAATAAACGAATTACAAGATCGAATATAAGAAAAGATCAGAAACCTTTCCAACTTTTCAAATGAAAGGCACTTCAATCAACGTCACCGAAAACGTCAAAATTGACGATAGGAAATTGCTCCACGTCATATCTATCGAAAGCTTCAATGAATGAAATTTTCTCTTGCCATTGATGATGCAAATATAAACGCCCTTTTAATGCAGAGTTGGCTCATACGCTGAATATGTATTCTTGTTTAGTAGTTGTATAAGTAATATGAAAGGAAGGAAGGGTAAACGTAACAATTATACAGGATATCGAATGATCACGTTTGGATATTTCCTTGATATCGCAATGTCGGAATAATATCGAAAAGCGATCATATAAGCACAAACTTTTGGCTTTGAGCATGGGGCAAAATTGGGGTAGAAGTGTAAAAAATAGGCAGGTAGATTGATAGTTGTGGGGGCCCCCATGCACTGCCCCCGTGGAGTCAGTGTCTCAGAGACTATGTGATCATACGATATGTTTTCGAAAGCTATTTTGTGAAAAAGTGAGGATATGTAACCCTAAAAGCAAACGATATAGTATATTCAACTTTATGTGGTAATAATATCGTTAATTAATCATACTATATTGTGGGTGTACATACAGTAGTTAAAACTTAAAATGACTAACATCATATGCATAACATAATAAATAAATAAAATTGAATAGGAATAACTATTCATATTTATGTTGAAATATATTGACACTTATGTACGTTATTACAATTTTAATTTTATTATACAAAATATTACGTGTTATCATTATAAGACAGTCCGTACCTGCTGCCATCTAGCGAGCTCGTCAAAAACCTCCAACCACCATTGAACCCTCCAAAGTTGATCGTCCTTTTGGCGAGATTCCGTTAGCTTGGCGACCGTTCTACAACTACGCCAATTGGTTGCCGCCACTTCCGTGCTACTAGAATATCCCCCGTTCTCCCCCTCCCCGTCTAGACAAAGTCGAGACGCGAAGTGAACGCCCGATTCGCAAAGTGGGATGGTGATTCTCTAGTTTTAAAATTCTCTAGTTTTTTTTCATTCTCTAGATGTACTCTCTCGTTTTGGGTGCCGGATATAAGTTGATGAGGAAATCTTATCTGTTTGGCGGCGCTTTTTTTTTTAATGGGGCCGTTTGGCGTTGCTCTATCTTCAGCAGTGACTTAAACCGCAATTTTTTTTTTATCTCGTTCTTGAGGAGAGGAATTGAACCGTGGCCTTCTTTCTCTTTGAACCTTATTTCTTATTTGGGATGGAAGTTTGTTTGGTTATGTGAGGGAGAAAGGTTTTAGCTCCTGTTGATAGCAAATGTAATAATTAGAAGGAAAAGAGTCGATTTTCAATGATATAACAAAAAATATCAGCCTCTTTTACTAAGGTACAGAATCGCACATAACTGCACAGTAAAACGAAATGATGTTCTTACAAATAAATTATTTATTAATTTTTTTGGTAATTTTTGCATAAAGTGGTTGGTAATAAAACAAAAAGTTTTGTGTGCAAATACAGTTTTAATTTACGCAATGTAAAAATAGAGTACTTTAAAGTGCACGGAATAGTTGCAACCAAAGAATGTGACCGTAAATCCCATTTCAAAACAAATCCAGCCCCACAAAATGACGCAATCTGGACTCTTCCGATATGCAAATGTAATGTCGAGGAAATCTCTCTTAACTTACCACATGTGACCGGTATAATTAAGTGCTTTGAATTCATTTCTTCGTCTATGGATTAGCATTTTACTGTTAATAAACCATTAACATGTATTGCAACATGCACGGAATAACGCTCCCGTGTTAACTCAATGGGAGGTCTGTCACTTTTCCGCGATGCACGGTGTGATATCAATACACTAAAATATAATAATATAAAATAATAAGATACACAAGCAGTGGCGCCAGAACCGGTATGGCAGTTGCCATACCAGCTTTTGCAGTGGGGCCGGAATCGGTATGGCAGGTGCAATACCAACTTTTGCATAGATTTATATGTTGTACGTTTTTTTTTTTCATTCTACAGAATCAAACCCAAAAGTGACCGCATGAAAAAAAATCCAACAAAAACAATTAAGCTTGCAAATTTACTTTAAATCACAACTTCTTTTTCTAGTCGGTAACATTAAAATGTTTTTTTATATAAGTACGGGGTGTCCCAAAAGTCACTTTATTCTGGCTTTGAAAAATCACTGTGCAATACGCAATACTATTAGGAATTTTTTAATTTTATCTCCTGTTATAAGTTTATTATTTTTCTAAAATTGTTTGGTATTTTAAGTTCAAAACAGAACGCTCACAGTGATTTTTCAAAGCCAGAGTACCGGGATTTGTGAAACACCCTGTAGTTCGAAACTTTTGTATAAATTCACAATAAGTATCCAAAACAAAACCTAAAAAACTGTATTTTCAACTATACTGCTTTCTCACTTTGATCTTATCCTAATGCAACAATGAGAAAACAAGAAGTTCATAAAGAATTAAAATAGCCTACTTTCCTGTTACTTAAATACTTACTGAAGTTCTAATCGGGAAAAAAACTAGGTTCCTAAAGTAAATATCATCAACAGCCGTTTCTACACTAGATTTATACACATTAGAAAAATAATCGAAACACAGCACCCAGCTATAATTTAAACTTCTAAAAGCCAAAATCAACTATTTTCCTTAATATTCTTTCGCAAATTAATTAAATATTATTTATCATCTGCTCGTGATTTATTTGTAGTTCGAAGAATAATTAAATATTTATTAATAACAAAAGTAATGAAACTACTCCGAACTGCATTAAAAAATAAGAAATATAAATTAAAACTAAGCATAATTGCTTGCAAAAGTATGCCTTGCCGCTTTCTTGGTAGAAAAATAATGAATAATCAAAGAATCAAATTGCGCTACATTTTATGACGTCATTCCAAACTGATTCATGAAAATATTATTTTGCTTCAAATATGTTTAAATAAATAAAGTTTCTCATGCCATTGTTGATTTGGCAACAGTGATTTAAATGACTCAAAATTGAATTTCAATGCTAATTCAATGGGAAATTCGCCTAAAGATAGTAGATTTATGTCCTTCCGGACATACAGACAGACGGACAAAAAGTATGAAAGTTGGGTATCTGAGGTCATAGTTTCTAACAAAAAAGAATTTTTAAGATCCGATGGATAGAACCGATTTTGGAAGGGGGGGGGGGGGGGTACGGACAGACAGACGGACGGACAGACAGACAGACAGACATACAGACATACGAACAGACAGACAGATGGACATCAACCGCATTTCAATACCTACAGTGATTTAAATGACTCAAAATTGAATTTCAATGCTAATTCAATGGGAAATTCGCCGACAGATAGTAGATTTATGTCCGTCCGGACGTACAGACAGACGGACAAAAAGTATGAAAGTTGGGTATCTGACGTCATAGCTTTCTAACAAAAAAAGAATTTTTAAGATCCGATGGATAGAACCGATTTTGGAAGGGGGGGGGGGTACGGACAGACAGACAGACGGACGGACAGACAGACGGAAAGACAGACAGACATACGAACAGACAGACAGATGAACATCAACCGCATTTCAATACCTACAGTGATTTAAATGACTCAAAATTGAATTTCAATGCTATTTCAATGGGAAATTCGGCGACCGATAGTAGATTTCTGTCCGTCCGGACGTACAGACAGACGGACAAAAAGTATGAAAGTTGGGTATCTGAGGTCATAGCTTTCTAACAAAAAAAGAATTTTTAAGATCCGATGGATAGAACTGATTTTGGAAGGGGGGTACGGACAGACAGACAGACAGACAGACAGACAGACAGACAGACAGACGGACATCGACCGCATGTCAATACCTACTTTTTCATTTTTTTAATTCTTTCGAATTAAAAAAAGAAAAGTAGGCTAAAAAAATACTCTATGTGATATGTTTAAAAAAAAATTAAATAAAACTAACTTCTAATAAATGTAAATATTGGTTGATTGCCTAAAAAATACTTATTTGTTATATAATATTATATTTAAAACATCTAGAGGAAGTAGGGGGAAGATAGAGGCATTTCTTGCCTCTAAAGAATAAGTTCCGGCGCCACTGTACACAAGATAGTTCTGCCGTGGGCAGGTAAACTGCAGTTTCTTGACTAATGACTTGGGGAATTGTTGTAAGCACTCAAATAACTAACCTATACGAAAGTACACTGAATATTTCAAAGCAAAAACGGTCCTCTTTATTGTTGTGGTTAATGCAGTTTAACCGCCTATGGCAGACTTGTTGATGATAAGTAATTTAAGATCAAGAACAAGGTTTTTAATTAAATGTAATGCCGTAAGAGCCGTTAAAAATGACCATAAGAGCCATGTTAAAACAAAACACAACCGCAAAAATGGCGCAATCCGGATACTTCCGACATGCAAATGCGAATGCCGAGGAAATTTTTCACACCGAATTAGACGTGCGAAAAAATTGGAATAATTACTGCTTGAATTTTTTTCTTCGTCTGAATATAGCATTTTACCTTTAACCCCACCAAATTATTAAAATAATAAGGATAGTTGTTGTTGATAAGTAATTAAAATACAAGAACAGGGTTTTAAATGTTATAGAGAATTGTCACAAAATGACCATAATATTTTAATGGTTAAAACAAAACCACAACTTCAAAAATGGCGCAATCCGGATACTATTTTATTTTTGATCACACCAAATTATATTAAAATAGAATAATAAGTGTGGTTGTTGATAAGTAATTAAACTAAAAGATCGGGGTTTTAAATGCCATAAAACAATTGTCCCAAAATAACCATATAAAACCAAACCACAACTGCAAAAATGGCGCAATCCGGATATTTCCGACATGCAAATCGAGGTATTTTCTCACGCCGACATTCCACCAGATGAGGTCTGAATAATTACTGTCGTGAATTTTTTTCTTTGCCTGAATTAAAATTTTACTTTTGATCTTACCAGATTACATTAATATAAAATAATAAGGATAGTTGTTGTTGGTTTTTGTAATTAAAATACAGAATCATGATTTTAAATGTTATAAGACAATTGTTCCAAAATGACCATAAAGAGCCCATGGTTAAAACCAAACCACAACTGCAAAAATGGCGCAATCCGGATACTTCCGACATGCAAATCTAGGTATTTTTTCACGCCGACATTCCACCAGATGAGGTCTGAATACTGTCGTGAATTTTTTCTTTGTCTGAATAAACATTTTACTTTTGATCTTACCAGATTACATTAATATAAAATAATAAGGATAGTTGTTGTTGGTTTTTGTAATTAAAATACAGAATCATGATTTTAAATGTTATAAGACAATTGTTCCAAAATGACCATAAAGAGCCCATGGTTAAAACAAAACCACAACTGCAAAAATGGCGCAATCCGGATATTTCCGACATGCAAATCGAGGTATTTTCTCACGCCGACATTCCACCAGATGAGGTCTGAATAATTACTGTCGTGAATTTTTTTCTTTGCCTGAATTAACATTTTACTTTTGATCTTACCAGATTACATTAATATAAAATAATAAGGATAGTTGTTGTTTGTTTTTGTAATTCAAATACAGAATCATGATTTTAAACGTTATAAGACAATTGTTCCAAAATGACCATAAAGAGCCCATGGTTAAAACCAAACCACAACCGCAAAAATGGCGCAATCCGGATACTTCCGACATGCAAATCGAGGTATTTTCTCACGCCGACATTCCACCAGACGAGGTCGGAATGCTTCTCGGTTCTTCCCCTCCATAAAACCAGCCGCGCAGTTCAAGCGCGAACAATGCCGCTCGTTTAGAATATTAGACTCGAGGTTAATGTTTGGCGGACATTCCTCATCTATATCACCACTTGAAGTTTTTTGGTAGGTTTCAAGGAAATAAGGGCATTCTTTTCCGGTGTTGAACCTTCAGGAATGGGAAAGGTGTCAGATATAATGGAAGTTTCTAACATTGTTGACAATGACGTGTAATATTGGTTGTTCGATTTGAGTTAGAATTTTAATGAAATATGATAAATCGTTTGTTAGTATTTAGATCTTGGAACAACTAGCAGCATTGTTGGAAGGCAAAAAAAATGGTAGTTTTTGAAGATTTCTAGTTTCTATATTTTGAAATGTTAGACTGCTTATGTATATATTTTACCTTTTCAAGGAAGCAATGGATTTTTGCAATGTAAGAACAGACATGAAAGCCTCAGTCGTCGACAACTATTGATAAAACGCATTAATATGCACAAATAATTCAAAGCATTTAGTTCTTGATAAGTTCCGAATATTTTAAACTAGAAAAAGCTGCATCTAAGTAATAGTTAACGAATATAGTTTTTCCTCAATGTAGCCATAATTCCAGTCCGCAATCTACCCTATCACCATAAATCTGTGGGCAATTGTCGTAATAATAGTATAGCAATACGGCAAAGAAAAACATCAAAGCATTGACAATCATCCATATTTGGAACACGTAATATTAGTTTTCTGTATTTCCAAACATTACAAAACCATACATGGGGTAACGATAAAATCTCTTTCTAAAAGACATCCGCATATCAGACAGAATCGACGAATAATAATCTGAATAAAGAATACCATATGAGAAGAAAATATTCTTAAGAGGGACCCTGTCATTCGAAAGAAGCCGAAACAAAGACTCATTTGAGAAAACAATGCAAGATTACCCTGACCAAGTTTTAAGTCACACAATCAGGAATCCGTAGTTACCCACGTTTAAAAAAATACTTCGTATACAATAATCACAGCAGAAATTACTATTAATAGGCATCCCGAACGACATTGTTCCGTGCTCGTAATGATGACCGCCCCGTAGGAATTTTTATTGTTTCCGTCGCCATTATTTAGAAAGATGCTTATTTTCCCTGGGTCGCAATTCGAATCGGAAAGTTTTGTTTTCATAATTCCCTTGATACTTATTTAATGATGGAGAAATTTTTGTCGAGCATTGTCTTTTAAAGTTCGTGTAATTTTGCTTTTTTTTAATGGAGGGAAGCGAAATTTGTCGAATACAAAATATGCTTTTAAAGTTTATTAGTTTTAAAAGGTTCGGCGAACCGAGACCATTGCTAATGGTCATTAAATCGTGCGTAGTTGAGCAACTATATGTAGAATAAGGATGTGTGCAGGCTTGAACCACGGAATATTTTCAATGGATAATTATTAACGTCACGCACTATAAAAATCTGAATGCGACTATTATATGGAATCGGGGTATAAAGCTATGCTGACAACACGGAATTTTATTTGGTATCGTTTTCACTTTCACTAAAGCTGATTACATAGTTGCCAGTTGTAAAGAAACTGTATAATTTTTACCGTTGTCGGGCGTGGTTGCAACGAATTGATAAAAAAAACACATTAAAAATTATATTGCAGGAAGCATTAGCGTAAAAAAACTAAGTATTCATGATAATGAAGCCGCTGTAAAACAAATAATTTAGTAATAGATGCAGTAGAAATATTTATGTAAATTAAGGTATGAAAAAAGGCATTCCACCTTAATTCAAAGATATTTTTTGGTCGTGCAATACTTTTATATCGTACGCTTTCATTTCAAGTCACATACATTCTAAAAACAACGACTTTCAACTCCACATAAATGGTTCGATGCAAACAGTTTTAACAACTTTCCTAACTGTAGTAATGTTAAAAATATTGCAACATATTGCCCTAAAAGTACCAATTATATTCCTTCTAATGTCTGCGAAACATAAAAGTTTCTTTCAAACAATTTTCTGAGTCAAAAGTACCCTCAATTAGCTTCCAAGCAAAACAGGGACCATCCACAAATTTTCCCAGATTCAAAAATAAGAAAAACTGGTCTGGTTATGCATGGGGTCAAGTTACTAGTTAATAAACTGAGATTTTCAGGCAAAAAATGAATATTCCACGAACATTTAATATATATTTCAGGAGATATTTAGTTAAATAACTTAAAACGACGGAAACGTTTGCAAATGAAATCTACTACAAGTTCTTTTTGGGTAAAAGTTCCCTTAAAAACTTCTGAGAAAGTAATGCCAGTCAGGGAGTAAAATGCTTTTTAAAAAATATATATATTCAAAGAGCCTCTTTATAAATTCCAAGAATTTGAGGGAAAAATTAAACCCATATCCAGGAGTTTAACTACGAGTTGTGATATTTTCTACGACAATCAATGGACATGTTTTAGGTCTTAAGTGTCAAAAGACATTCTAAATGGAAATAAATTCCTTCTCGAACTTGATTGGTAAGTCCATGTCATGTGAGAACATAAGACCAATCAGAGCACCGATCGCACGAAGAACAAAAATGAAAGCTGGAATGAAATTCGTCGCCTGAAACAATCTAATAAAATTTCAAAATATCCAAAGTTCTTATTATTCTTTTCAGAATAGAGCCCTTAAAAAAATATAGTAAATTTTCCACCAGTTTTCCAGAAACTCCGAAATATCTCAAACGAGCAACTGGATAGGTCGCCAGAGACAAGAGTGTATTTTAAAGGTTAGTTATGATTCATCTTCCACACTTCATTCATCCCTCAGAGGAATGCGTGACGTCAATGCTCATTGAGGAAGAAGTAGAAACCCAAGAGCGTTCATCCCTTCACGGATGCTGCAGTTCAGTTATCTCCGGAGAACAGTTTGTCGCTGGTGCTGTTGGTATTTTAGGGAATTGTTATATTTTCTGAAAGTTTGGTTCAATTTACTTCGCACTAGAGCTACACGAGGGCTATTGGCGACGGGCGTCATAATTTAGAACCACACTCAAGTGACGATTCAACACCCGAGTAGGCACCCAACGCAACCGTTAAGGGCGACATCGTAGGCAGCGTTGGGACTTTGGGGCATATTTAACGTGCACTCCCTCTACACGTGGTATTATTCGTCGGACATTTTTGGCTGCACGGGCCGTTTATAGGTCGGCCGAACCTGGTACCTTCCGCATGCAAGGCGAACGCCTTAACCGACTAGGCTCCCCAGCCCCCTTCGTAATTTTAAGCCGTGGTTCTCCAAGCATTTTTTGATGCACAATATTACTGCTCAATACGTTCTTTTATAGGACTCAAACCGTATAATTCGATCCGAGGAGTTTTGAATGTCAATACTTTACTAATCGGATTCTCACGCTTCACTATTCTCTTTACTCTAGCATTGCTCTCAGCAATTTTTTTCACAAATCATTTAAAAGTATTTTTTAACCAACTGCAATTATTTTTTAAAAAGTGCATATTTATAATGGTATTATAGTTAAAGGTTTTAAATTTAAGAGCACATCCACGAAGAGAATAAGTAAAATTAAAAGGGTGTCCTACTAAGATCTAACAAAACCTCTTTCCCATTAAAAATTGAAACAAAAAAATTATTTAATTAAAAAAAAACTAAATCAATTTTTTGCAACTCCCCCATCGCAATTTGTACCCGACCCCCTACCCACTTTTTAACCCTCCAGGGGGCGTGCAGAAACAATGGGCCTTTTGAATCCGCCGACACCAAGAAACTCATGGGTAAACAATAAAGGGAAGCAGGTTGACTTCACACAGGAATGCGTTTGTTTCTCCCCACCATTCTGTTCTGTTGAGTTTTCATGGGGTCGGGGATTCCTGGAAAGTTATGAATTGTGTAATGGGGTCTGATTTGGTTGGATATGGCTGTAAGATATCATTTGGTTATGTTAGTTTGAATTATCGTCGCAGCTACGACGGGTGTCGCAATTTAGAACCACAGTCAAGTGATGAGCAGACACCTGAGTAGGCACCCAACGCCACTTTAAAGGGCGACATCGTACGCAGCGTCGAACTTAGAAGCATAGTTAACGTACACTTCCTGTACACGGGCATTCTGCATTTATTCGTCGGACTTTATGGCTGCACAGACCGTTTGTAGACCGGCAGTTATTTTGGCCCGGGCCTGAACGTGGGATCTTTCGCATGCAAGGCGAACGCCTTAACCGACTGGGCTGGATAGAGGGTTGTAAGATATGATTTGATGAGTATTTGGTTATGTTAGTTTGAAATATCGTCGCACTAGAGCTACATCGGGTGTCGCAATTTAGAACTAAAGTCACGTGATGAGCAGACAACTGAGTAGGCATCCAACGACACTTTTAAGGGCGACATCTTACACAGAGTTGGGACTTTGAAGCATATTTAACTCCTCTACACGAGAATTCGGACTTTACGGCTGCTTTTATTTGTCGGACTTTATGGCTGCCGTTTATATGGCGGCAGTTATTTTGGCATATGACCGGGCCCGAAAGTGGGATCTTTCGCATACAAGGCAAGCGCCTTTACCGACAGGACTTTGATAAACGAAATAAAGTCCTATAAGTTTAGTTACAGCTTTTGACTTTATTTTGGTTCTTGTTTTTTTGGACACAAAATAATTTTAATTATCAGGATTTTTTTAAATATAGAAGGATACCACAAATTTGTGTAAGCACTATTATAATCATATCCAATATGCCTTCCTAAAGTCGTCTTAATTTCGTTTTCCACTATTTATATTTTATTTTATTCGCCAAATGATGCGAAAAGTCGCCGAATTTGAAATTGATTTCCGGTAAAAATGTGTACAATAGATGTCATTTTATAACTTTCATTATTAATATTTGTAAATAATACATATTTTAGATGATTTCTTATATTTAATGTTCAATCTTGTTTATAAACTACGCAATCTCTTGACGCTATATAAACGGGTTTAGTTTTATTTTCAAACTCATTTAACACCAAATCAGTTAAATATGCCAGTTGCATTTTTGTCAAATTAAAACACAAAGGTATGGGAAGTCCTGAGGCAACAACGCGCTTTAAAGTTACCGCCGATTGGTTAATGTAGGGGTTGAGTGCGAAATATGTGTGATGAGATTAACTTATGAGTTGAAGGAATTCTTTCTTTTTTTTTTGACGCTTCGAATGAATGAATTTATTTGAAGATTTTGGTTGTTGTTAATTTTCGCATCAAACTCCTGATGCCGAGTTCAATGTTTGGAATAAATCACGTATTCAACACGTCAAAAGAAGTTTTTGATTGAACTCTGGAAGTCTGCCGAACTACAATAGAGTTTAAATTGTTTAAATCAACGCCGCCATTTTTTACGATTTAGAAAATTGGGATAATGTGGAAAAAATTGTGATAATTTAATATATTTTTTTTACCTAACTATATAATTAGATTTTAATCAAATAAGATTATTTATTTCTTTAACATCTTCACTCCAGAGGTACACATACGTGAACATTTGTAGAATTCATTTCACAACTTCGGTTTTAAAAAAATTCTTAACTTTAACATATTTCTATTGTAAACTAATTGTTCAAGTTTCCCAAAAATACCGATATCAAAGCAGTTGATTTATTAATTGTATAAAAAAATATGAGCAAACAGGTCAAGTAGATTTCGAAGGTCTTGAAAAAATGTTTTTTTTAACGGTAAATTTAAATAGTTATTTATGCAACTAGTGTGAAAAGTAAGGCTTTATAAAACGAGTTGAATAAATTAACGAGTTTAAAAAAGGCTATTTTCAACGTGTTGTCATACACTATTTTTTTATAATAATGTGCAAAAGAAAGTATTTATTAAATTGGCATTTATTGATTGGCTTATTAATTATTTTTTTATCATGTTCAAATGATTTGAAGGTGATTATTTATGTTAATGATTATTTTAAAATCACGTGCAAAAAATATTTCTTAGATGGCATTGGAAATTAGACGCCAAATAAAGAATCACGTTCAAATAAAGAATTTTACACCAATCACAAAGCCGCCGAATAAAATATCACGCTCAAATAAAGGAGATTTTAAACCAATCAGATGCTCTTATTTACTTTGTAGCACTAATGCGTAAAAGTAACTTTGAAACACGATTTCGTTAAAAGCATCACTTTTGCCACGATTATTGATTTGAAAAAGTTAGTTTTTTTGCACGATATTATAAAAAAATATTTTGCATGAAAACAAACTTCATAATTGACTATTAATTGCAATTAACTGATAGAGCTTGTTTGTTTACTTGTAGCAGAGCAAAAAAAATGTTTTTTTACTGCTCTAAACCTCAAATTCCACTAAATTGACGGGCCTCTCATCAAGTGTTTAACGTTAATTTTTTAAAAAATTCCTTGCAAAACATACTTTTAAGTATGTAATTGATTAAAAAAATATTTTTATATATAAAGAATATGTGTATGACTTCTTTCGAGAGTGAAGAGGATAAAAAGAAAAGGGGAGGGGGGAAAACATTGTTCAAAACATTTAAAAAAAATTAAATGCCATCGTGGTTTAACCCTAGACGCTCGCCTATTTACCAAGCAGTAAAACACGAAAATAAATCCCGTAAAACAAATTATTGTGTGTGCTCAGATAAAGGCAATTCCAAGCAATTAGTATCCCATTGACGTCAGAGGAATACGGTGAAATATTCTGCCGGTAGGAATAAGAAATTTCCAGAGCAAACACACATCCACACACGCCTACGTAAATTCTATGCCAAAAAAATGTCAATAAAATATGGGAGGTAGAAGGAAATACAGTTGAACTCCAATTATCCGAATTAATTTGGACTGATTCGCATTCGGAAAATCAAATATTTGAATAATCGAATTTGTCCCGAAAGTAAATTAAATAATGACTGAGGGTGAAAAGCTATTTAGAAAAAGGGATATTTGAAAGAAATGTGAGTATGGATAGAGCAGAATGACACCATGCAAGTTCGGATAATCGGAATTCGGATAATTGGAGTTCTACTGTACTCTTTAATTGCATAAAATTTTCTTCCTTCACAGGTATAATATAATTCATATTTCCAAAAACCCTTAAACTCTAAATAAATAAAATGAAACGACATACAATCTTTACAGCCCAAAACGAGAAAAGATCAAAGACGTAAAAATTTTATGCCTCTCGTTGCTAGGCGCTTGTGTAGGAATGTAGACATAATAAAACACCAGCCAGCAGATGAGTTGCAACATTGTATCATAATCTTCCTTGCGATGCACGTGATCGCGTTACGTCAGAGGTGCGTAATGATGACGTTAGTTGCCGCGGAAACGAAGGGCCCTACCCCCAAGAAGGAAAAGGTCACAGCGTGGTTTCTTGAATCGTCGTAGTAAATTCGTCGTTGCGATGCCGTTTTTCATGACGGAAATTTAACGTCGCAGACTGAAATTTAACGTCGCAGCGTGAGGATTTGAGTAATTTTGTGTGTTTGCTTCAGAGACAGAAAGTTGAGTTTAATTATCGTTGCACTTTAGAACCACAGTCAAGTGACGAGTCGACACCTGAATAGGCATGAATGAATAGTTGTAGTATTTCGTCGTTACTTCGCCGTTTTTCATGACGGAAATTTAACGTCGCAGAGTCGGTAGTGATAGGAGGAGCGATTGTGGGTCATTTTCTATGTATGAATCAGAGTCAGAGAGTTCAGTAGAATTATGGTCGCACTAGAGCTACACGAGGGCAATTGGTGACAGGCGTCGTAATTTAGAACCGCAGTCAAGTGACGAGCCGACACAGTACACATCGTCGGGACTTAAAAGCACACTTAACGTGCATTCACCTACACGGGGTATTATTCGACAGAATTTTTTTTGTTGGCTGCACGGGCCGTTTATAAGGTTGGCAGTTCTTTTGGCGATGCCCGAATCTGGGGCGTTTTGCATGCAAGGCGAACGCCTTAACCGCCTGGGATCCCAAGCCGTTCAGAGTCAGAGAAGGTATACTTCAAGAGTGTTACAGCTTCCATACTCAATATCTTGTCCCATAGACAATATCGCCATTTAAAATGATACCATACAAATGCAAATAACACATAGTAATAAAAAAATTACTTTAACTATTTATACTACCACATATACAATTTATTTATGACACATAAGATATTTAATTAAATACTTCGATACTTAAAAATGAAATAAATACACTATGAAGTCAGCATGGAGTAGGCGGCTATCCACTCTACAGGTATTTGAATTAACGAGGTTTGTTATTAGAAAAAAGGACTAATTTCTTCTCTAGTATGTCTGAGTTGATTTAACGTCGAAGTATAGATCTACATACACGAATTCTCTATAGGGACCGGCGTCGTAATTTAAAATCACACTAGCACCTACAGGAATACGTGGTATAAGCTGCTTTTTCATGTGCTTTGGTATTCAAATCGCTTTCAATCACTAATATGACAACGAAAGCGGAAATACAAGTTTCCCCAATTCACCTGGTCATCGTGTAAACAGGACTGAGAGGAGAAGAAACAATTACATACCTAATCTTCTAGTATTTTATCAGTAAATAAAATATTTTTTGGTAAAACTACGACTTGCTTTTATTCCCACTCTATAATATATTCTCCCATACATAAAAAAAGATACCTCAAAAATTTCCTCCCATATATAAAAAAGACAAACCAAACATGAACGAAAACAAATGAAAACCCCAAACCAGACGCTTATCTTTTAACAAGCAACCAAATCCGGTGTTCCTTATCCACATCAAGGAGGGAAGTAAAGACACCAGAGTGGCACGGAATAATAATACACCAACCACCTGGGCAAATAACAAGCCACCCACCGCGATACCCCAAACCGCCTCCTCTATACCAACCACCAGCAGTAGAATGAAACCAGAAACCAGAGGATACCAAACATAATATGCCAAGGAGAAGGTGCAACAGCAGAAGTATACAATTTCACTTAAGAGATCCCATCTTTAAAATGCAAAGTGGTTTTCAAGTCGTAATAGATATTGAAATTTAGTAAAAGTATTAAAAGATCCGTGAAAATGAAGGTTTTTTTTTGTCTAAATCTGCGTCTGATGAAGTCAGACTAAGTTTAAGAAATGCTGACATGAACAAAAAAAGCTCTAGCCTAGTTAGAGGAAATTTGTGTACATATGAATAGCTAAATATAAAAACGGCCGAGTGCCCAGGAGAATTTCCACGTACACTTCTTGTATCATAAAAATGTTGAAAGGAAGAAGTGCAGAAGAAAGTTTTCTATATAAGCTTGACCCCTATTTAAATGTAGATAAACTATTGAGCGATTCGTAATATACTGTTACGTTTATTTTTATACTTTCTTCGTGGGCAAATAACATGCCACCCACTGCGATACCCGAAACCGCCTCCTTCTACTAATCACCAGCAGTATAGAATGAAACCAGAAACCAGCGAATACCAAACATAATCTGCCAAGGATGGGAAGGTGAAGCAACAGTAGTGTACAATTTCATTTGGATATAAGATCCCATCTGAAATGAAAAGGGTCAAGTCCGCAGGAAAATGTCCATGCACACTTCTTGGTTCATTAAAAAGTTAAAAGGAAGAAGTGTATTGGAAAATTTTCCTATAAGCTTGACCCTCTTTAAATTTAACTATTCATATATTGTTATGTTTATTTTTATACATTCTTCCTGGAGTATATGGGCCTTAGACACACTCAAATAACCACTACAGGGTTCGTGACAATTATTTCTACTACTAGAGTACAATTCTTGCCTAATAATACGAAATACTTTCTAAGTGGCCGCTGGCAAGTCATATTGACGTACTTTAGAAAAAAATATTACGACAGTGTTGTTTTATCAACGTGTATGACGTAAAAAGAGTGTTATTTATAAATTTTTAGGTCTATATATTCGCTTTTAGTAGGGCATAAGGATGTCATTTAAACGTTATCCTTATATCCCACTAAAAGCAAGCATACTGACTTAAAACTTATAAATAACATTAGTTTTACGTCATACAAGCTTATAAAACAACACTGTCGCAATAATTTCCTCAGAAGTACGTCAATATGGTTAAAATATGACGGCGTACACAAAGACGCTAATTTGTAATCTGTGCATCACGATTCCGAATTGCCTCTAACACCAGCAACAAAATAGGCAGCTTGGTAAGCAGAAACCATCGGAAACCTAACATAGTTTAAGTAGGAAGCTACGTCAAAAGAAGAATAAAATTTAGTTTGGATCTAGATACCATGGATATACCAAGATAGTGGAGTGAAGTTTAAATATCCAAGATATATTAATTCAATAAATAACACCACCGCCAGCTATAACAAGACAGCAGGTAACCCAAAACCCAGCTGATACCAAACATAATCAGGTAAAGTGGGAGGGTGTAATAACAAGACTTGTTTGGATTGCATTCGCCTGCAAGGTATTGGATGCCAGCTAATAGGGAAAGTTTGATTGCCTCAAGATTAGCTAATGAAGTACGGGTGCGGAATGGTGGATGGCATGATCTGAAGCGTTCCGATCCATGGTCCAGGTTTATTGTGATGCTATCGAGGTTGGCACGAAAATGGTACAAGATTTAAGCGCAACTGTATGGGGGAAATTGGGTCACCATATTGTATTATGATAGTAAAGGTTGGATTAGTTTGAATTATCGTGGTGCTAGAGCTAAACGATTTATTATAACAAAGAAAAATATCATTGAGTAACAGAGAATAACATTGTTAATGGAAGTAGATTAGGTTTAGTTTACAGGTTACCCCACAATTAGCTTTAAAAGTTTAAGAATGTTGTTAAGAGAGAATTCTTCCGATTTATAGTCTTAAAATTCAGGTATATTGTTGAACTACTGCATTATTAATTTTCGTTTTGCTTGTTTTTACCATAATAATAGTCCCTAGCAGCTGCAACGGCTGTGTGGGGAAATGTTTCACCATATTTTTCGGTATACGGTTGAACCGTTTTCGGGTTTTGGAAACAAAAATCTGAGAATTTGTACCTGCAATTAGCCGTTACAGCTTCTAGGAAACATATTATTGGCGAAATCAAGTGCCAAATTTTTTAACAGTGATGTATGATAATGGTGTATTTTAGAAAGATAATGGTTTAAAAAGTTGGGGCAATGGGTCGCGACTCAAGAAAAAGAAAATTTCTTTGAGAAACTGGTTAACAGGCATTGTATTATAATAACAGTATTATGTTTAGTTTACAGGTACCTCAAGGCATTGATTGTTTCTGCTAATAAGGAAGTTGACAGGATTACCGACTACCGACAATGGATTACCGACAATGACATCAGAATTAGCTAATGAATTCTGGAGCAAAGTGGTGTAAAGCCATGATTAGAAAAGTGTTCCGTTACCTTAGAATCTAAGTTTATTGTTAGAGACTACTTAGTATTAATGTATACACGATAATGGTTAGGTTAGTTTGAATTATCGTCGCATTTAATAATGGAAACTTTTGTCGCTACTTTCAATTTGTAGGTACCAAAGTTTCCATAGATATATGGATCCCGTATCCTTCAATTAAGTTTATAATAAAAAAAACTTGATGAATAAAAGCTAAAACGATGAAGCAAAACTATTAATTCCTTGGAATTATGCGATAACAAAATTTTATGAATTACGGTAGCGTAAATTTCTTCATATTTTTTTTGAAAATACAGGAATTATATTTATTTTCATAAATAAAGGTATTGTAAGTTTAGTCCAATTTAAATATTGCCTCTCAATTTCAAAAGTTCTAAAATTTAAACTCCCTTTTTAAATTGAAGTCCAGAATATTATATTCTGGGTGACAAAAAAAACAAAAAACAATTATCTATTAAATGAAAGCTACGTTATTTAACTGGGTGAATTATTAACTACCATGCACTTAGCGATATTAGTTAAATTATGAATGGGTTCTCACCATGACAATAGAAGCAAATCGCATAATTCCTAGGGGATTTCCTTCTAAAATCCTCCAAAGTATAAAGAGGCTGTAATTTATCTTTCTAATTTTGTAACGACTCGAAAATCCCCGGATTATTGTTGCGGTTAAACACAAAGCAAACCTTAACCAAAGATGTTTATTTGAGTTTAGTGGGGAAGAGATTTTGTTCATGGAATCGATAAGTTAGTGTCGATAATAATTAGAAGAATTTGACATTACAAATAGTTAATGCTGTAGTAAAGTTAGCAATGAATCAAGATTAGATATCAAAGCCAAAGATGATATTAAGTTTTAAAATAGTTAAATATTTCATTGAAGCAGTGTTTTTCGATCAAAATGTAAGATAGGATATATTTAATAGGAATATCTAAAACTGAATTAAACTATTTTAAATTGTAAACTTGAATCAAGTTATTTGATGATTCATAAACTAACCAAATGACTTTCTTTTTAGGGAAGCGGGGGCAAAAATTCAGGCAATTTCCAAGAAAGAGTCATTATTAAAGCCTATTGCCAAGATGAAGTGCAAATATTGACTTATTTTTTAGGAATAAAAGTAAAAATGCAGGCCTTTTTTCAGGATTATGTTTATACATTCTCTTTACACCAATGAAAAGTAAAAAGGAAGGTGTTTTCTTTTATAGATCTATTTAAAACTAAACGCTCATATCTTTACTCCCACTCCAAAACCATCCTTATTTTAACCATTATGAATAAACGGCTGCAGCAAACGGAAAATTTTTACTGCAAACGTGTTAGTGAATCTTATCGCAACCGAAAGAACAGTTTTAATACCAAAACGAATGAATAATATAATATTACTGTCGAAAAAAAAGTACCGTTTTACCTTTTTTTCGCAAACGCAGATGAAATATTAAACCGTTTTCAGGATTAAGCTTAAAAATTAAGGCATTTTAGAGGATTAAGTGTAAAAACTAAGGTCGCTTCTAGGATCAAGAGCAAAAATTAAGACCTCCTATAAAAGTTTCTATTAAGACTCATTGATTTGCAAAATGAAAACTTTCTCTCTCAACTCCAAAAACCACCGTTACTTTTTCTTCCATATTCGAATCTCGGATGAATAATCGGTCGCAGCGAAACGGACAACTTTTACTGCCAACATGTGAATGAATCTTATCGTCCCGAAGGAGAGAGAGAGAGAACAACCCCAAAATAAATAAGATTACTTTCATAGAAAGAAATTCACTGCTTCGAACCTCTTATCTCACCAAAGCAGAGGAAGTGGCCGTTTCCAAAGCGATCCTGACAAAGGACGGCACTTTTTGAATATGCCCCGTGAAATGGTACAACGGTCGTTTATTTCTAGCTTTTCGTTTTTATCTAGAAGTATATTTTCGGAGTTCGAATATCTGTAACTTGAACTACTACTTGGAGCTAAAGAGGTATTTATTTATGTATGAAAAAATATGTATTTGGCTTGTTTTAGATGAAGTAATTCTTTCCTGTTTTTATTCTTTCACTTTTATCATTGGTTGATCATTCATTGGTCAGTGATTTCATTGGTTGTTTCAGTTTCGCTATCAATGCGGGCGCTTTTGTCGCCTGCTGTTTTCTATTTTACAGTTGTTTAAGTGCAACTCGTTTTGGTTTGTTAAGAGCAAGACACAGAAAACGAAATTTCGCGAATAACAAAATAAATGTAATTCGAGCAGGACCAAAAATGAAAACAATACCGCTGGAACTGTTGCCACTCAATACGAGAAACATGTCCATTGAATTTTATGCGCATAAATATTAATTGCAAAATTAAATTTACGCATTGAATAAAATATAACTGTAAATTTGAACCGAGTAATTTAATGATCAAGTGGAATTTTCTTTTTAAGGTGTTCTATAGATAGTGGGGCTTGCTACTACGATATCA